>CM042758.1:16567093-16579443 GCA_022496165.2 Catalaphyllia jardinei | reverse complement strand
CCATTCTTGTACCACAGTGATACCAAGTCTATAACAGTCACATGTTTGATCACCACAGTCATACCATGCCCATGCCAGTCATACCATGATCATACCAGAGCCATTTAGCTGTCAGTACCAAAGTTATCCCACAGTCATGTCATGGTGCTACCAAAAGCAAATCTGGCTGCTAAGGAATCATGTAACTTGATAAAATTCAAACAAAAATAAGAAAAGACGGTTTACCACTTTGCATTCTTTCAATGTCTTCATGGAAGCTGTAGTAGTTACATAGGCCAGGTCGGGTAGGGTCCCGGTATTTCTTAGCTAGCAGGACTGTCTCTTCATGGATTATATCAGGTGAACCAGGAAAACTTCGGAAAAACTATAAGAAAGATGGCAATATTTCAGCCATGGTTAAACACTGCACGCAATGGCAGTCGCAGCATGACAAAACTCAACACAAAAAATTGCCTGATTACAGAGGACCCCTCCCTGATGTTCTCAGTTATCAAAGTAGCATGTGACCAGATCCAACCAAGGTCTCTTCTCGTTCGCCCCAGGGGGCAGTAAGATGAGAGACCCTGAGAATGGGGTTGGCTGCTCTCCTCTGTCAGGGACCGTGGAGGGGGAGGGGCTGGTAGGACTATAGCCCTACCAATTTTATTGCTAGGATTTATTTTCTAGGACTCCAAATTGCATGCAAATGTAAGATAAATGGCAAAATGCTGACCTTAATGTTTGTTTGTATTGGCCAAATTTTTTAGCCCTACCACTTTAAAATGGTTTCCGTGGTCCCTGTCTGTAGATGATGCTGCAGTTACTGGTATTTATAGTGTGATGTATCATGTTTATCAGGGTGACAATACTGATACTTACCTGGCTCTCAGTAACAACACCAATGTGATGCTTATCAAAGTCAGCATAACAAGTCTTGATGTTAATTCCATGGTACTTGTAGAAACGAGCCAATCGCATCAACAGGTCCTCGCACTTGGCAAGAGAAGCTGGACTAAGGGGACGGCGCTCCACTGCACTGCCACTGAAGTAAATCAGGGTACATCAAGGTTAGTAAAGTAGCTGAGCATTCAAGTGTTCAGTATGATTTCTAAGTACCAACTGTGACAGAATTCTGTCTGTTTACAAGAACATCAAGCAGAAAGTTAATATGAGGATAAATTGTCTTGATGTGAGAGATTGGTTTAATATGATACCAACCAAATTCTCACATTGGTAACAAAAAGAACTACGAGTCAATCAGTAAGGAGAATTAACCCTAAGAACAATGAAACTTGTTACCTTGCAGCTGGACCAATCTGTTGGGTAGCGGGATCTTGATTTAGAAGGTCAGGATCAAATACTATGAGATAATAAAATAAGATTATTGTTATCTATTACTCAACAAATATTATTACTGGTAATAGTCAATCACTAAGTTGTTTATTATATAACATTACATTATCAGCATTCCACGCTGAATCTCAAAAGTCTCTGTGACGCCCAGTGCTGGATGAATTGACATGTATTCATTTGATAACTCGCTGAATGTGCCACTCCTAATTCCATTTACTCAGTCTAATATTTTCTTATTTTTTATCTGTTTAATCAGACTACACTAGACTCTGCATGACTTATCAACAAATTTTACCCTTATTTTTTAGAGCCAATGTACATTGTATAGCTAATTTATAATTAAAACCTGCAAAATATCGGAACATACCTGCACCAATCACCTCACAGAAGCGACGGTAGCTGACCATTCCTTTACGTTTAGGATCAGCACTGCCATATTTTTCCATCAATTTTGCATCATCTGCTGGGCTCAGTACAATTCCAAACAACTGATCCAGGCAACGATCAAATTGAGACTCTATATATACAGAGAAATAAAGGAATAAATTTATTATAGTCATGTGGTAATAGCTGTGTTTATTGGAGGGTATGAGTGGATGCATGCTTAAAATATGATGAGCTCCACTATCAATATAAAGGAATGATAATGATGACGAGTTAATTTTTCAGGGTGGAATTGTTTGTTGTAGAATTTATAAGGAGGAGTAACATACCCTGGCCTAATATATGCTTCACTAATGTGGAGGTCTTGGAGTAAGAGGTTTGGATTGGAGCACTGTGTGGAAGGGGGGGGGAGGGGGAAGGGGATGCACTTAGTCATGGTCTTAGTTCAATTGCTACAAAAACATGCCTAATCATTCACTTACAACATGCTTCATGAAAAAGCCATATTTAGATCTTTCAACTTAGGAGACATTGTAAAGATCTTTCCAGGATGGCAAAGATCCTTGAATGAAACATTTTGTAAAGATCTTGGCAAGGATCCTCCAATATTGGTTAAAAAAAATTGCAAAGATCTGCGAAGATCCTTAAAGATTTGGTCAAGATTCTGGTGACAATTGCAAAGAATATCCAAGACAAGGATTTTTTGCGCTTGTACTGATTCATTGTACGATTTAATAAATGAGAAATATTCAAATTTCAAACTTACTTGTAATGAAGCCAGTTCTGAGACGATCAAAGTCCTTGAAGTACTCAGTTAATCTGACTTTCCTAGAATTGACAACTTGTCGTATTTTGTCTTCAATAATCTTAAGAGAAGTGGGACTGGCAAAGCTCTAAAAGCAAAGAAATTCAATGCAGTACAGGTGATACTCCTTATGAATTTCCAAAAAAAAACTTGTAAAGGACATTTTTTAAACATGAAATTGCTAAATAGTGATATGACACTATCGTTATCTTACATGGCACTCTAGTTAGCCTAAATAGTGCTCCGATTAGCCTAAATATCACTGACTCAGCTGTCAATAATTGTACTGATTTACCCTTACAGACACTCATATCCTACATTGATTCTTGCCCGTGGTGCCATTTTGCCATAATGATTTTGTATTTTTTAACACACATCTCTTTGTAACAATGGATTGCTTAGTAGCTCATTTGTTTTGATTGATCATAAAAGCCCGCCAGGAAAAGTGATTGTGTGTGGTTGATTGTGGTATAAAGTTTAAACGAGGAGAATGGGGAAAGACGAATTTCCATATCTACTCTCCCCCCTTTTATAAATAACGTGTACTTGCAGCTTCAGCCTACTCCAGAAAGTAACATTCTTTAAATTAATGTAACCTTAATTCGTCCTTGCCAATAAGTAATTGCTCACCAAAAGACTCTACACTGACACTTACAGTAATTACTCTCACGCAGGTCCTCTCTGCAATTTCCTCTTATAAGTAGGATCATTAGCTATTATAACTTACAGCAGTTTAAATTAATAGTCTGCAATAATTTTATAATACGAGCCATAACACAGTTCATTAAGATGTCTTACGCGATAAAACTATAGAGTGCATTTAATGAACTCCGAGCGATGCAGGGCCAGTGAATAAAATTAAACTTACCGTATTCTCGTAACCATTTGCCACGGCCGAAACCATTGCTAAGTTTTATTCCTTCTGATCTGTTGGGGAGAACATATATCATGAACTAGGATTGCAGATGAAGTTAACACAGTAAGCTTACTTGCAAGAAAGGTGATCTTGTCTAGCTGACGCAAAAATCAACCCTCTTTAATCGAACTTTAGTAAAATGAGCTTTAAATTTGAGACAATACAGCAAAAAGATACACATACTCGATTACGAAGAAAGCTATTACGGTGTAAACGTTAATGTTTTCCCTTACTATGGTACAGAGTCTCCAACAAAACAGCTTTCCCAGTTGTTCTTGTGTTGATTTTCTCCTGGCAACGGTGGGATCTACCGCTGGACAAGACAATGAGCCACAATATCGTTCCCAGACTTCTCGTTGTGGCGGCGTGATCAATCTGCAGAGGCCAGTGGATCGGCAAAGCGAAAGGGAATTCGATGTCAAATAACATTTTCCAAAGTTGAATTTCACACAATTTGTGAATCAAAACGTTAAATACTAGGTAGAAGATTCTATTCACCAAGTTTGAAGGATAAAGCTTGGGTAGAGTCCGTCTAAGTTCGTAGTTATGTACCGGCCAATTGCCGGTTTTCACATGACGTCACAAAAATTCATCTCATGATCCTCATGAGATTTTACTTTCATGATGTATAAGAGCAGCTAAAAACTAATATTCATACAAATTTTTACTCCCAATGGGTTCTTGGTTCAGTGATAGACTATGCTTGAATTTCTAAGCTTTTGCGTGACGTGGTATTTTATACATGACGGGCGAGAGAGCTGTGATGTTGGTTTAAAATGTGACTTATTTCGAGGAATTCGGCTATCTGAACAGTTCTTGTATTAGAATAAAGTATTATTGCTACGTTTTTGAGTTCTTCGAGAGACAAATTCACGCTTTTGTAGCAAAACTCAGTGACAGATGTTTCTGCTGGTTTCCGTCCGCCATGTTGGTGCCAATCCCCGTGCCAATCTAGGTGGGCACCAGCATGGCGTCTCCATACAAATCTCTATAAATTTGGGGAAAACGTTTTTCCGCATATTTTTCCTAAGAAAAATTGCTGCGACCTGAATCTTGGCGAGAGTCTTTGCATATCTACCTTCTTTCTTTTCCCGGATTCTGGACTTAATCTATTGTACGGTTTTGATTTTTATTTTGATCTATTTTGAATGGCGTGACACTGAAAACCAGCAATTCCAAAACCGCTCATGCCCCCCCCCCCCAGGCAAACCCTGGGGCATTTGACTTTTTTGAAAAATTTTGGTCAAATTCCTCGCTATGTCGCCAGTTTAGACGTTCAAATGCCCCACCCGTTAGAGCTTCAGGAGGGTCAAATCCCCCAGCCTTAAGGCATGTTAAAGCAACTGTGGAAACAAGTTCTGCAAAATTTTCAGCCAATACGAATTTCTTGTTCAGCTTGTCTTCGCTGCACACTTTAAACAAAGGCATATTCCACGATATCTATATAAAACGACAACAACAGAACAATCCGCGTGGAATCGACAAGAGCAATGACCCGTGAACGCGGCTCATGTGCTGAATCAAGGAATTGCGAAATCCTTTTGCTTCCGACCGCTGACGGATGTTTTGACATTAAAGTCAAATGCCCCAACGGGCGGGCCTCATTTTGGGTCAAATTCCCACTGTACGGAGCTTAACGCGAGTCAAATGCCCGGGGATTTCCCGGGGGGATGGGCGATTTTGGAATTGACTGGTACATTAATGAAATTATAATAACTACGAAATATTCCTTCTACATTATAATAGAGAGTGAATACTTCGCAGTTCATGAAATTTTAATAACTACGAAATATTCCTTCTACATTACACTAGAGAGTGAGTACTTCGTAGTTAATGAAATTTTAATAACTGTGAAATATTCCCTCTACATTAGAACAGAGAGTGAGTACTTCGCAGTTAATGAAATTTTAATAACTGCGAAATATTTCTTTTGCAATATAATAGAGAGTGAGTACTTCGTAGTTAATGAAATTTTAATAACTACGAAATATTCCTTCTGCATTATAATAGAGTGAGTACTTCGCAGTCAATGAAATTTTATTAACTGCGAAATATTCCCTCTACACTTTAATATAGAATGAGTACTTCGCAGTTAATGAAATCTTAATAATTGCGAAATATTCCTTCTACAATATAGAGTGAGCACTTCGCAGTTAATGAAATTTTATTAACTGCGAAATATTCAGTTAACGAAATTTTATTAATTGCGAAATATTCTTTCTAAACTATTATACAGAGTGAGTACTTCGCAGTTAATGAAATTTTAATAACGGCGAAATATAAGTCTGTATAATATATTGAAATTTTTCGTTCTCTATAGAGTAAAATAATTGCAAATTTTGCAATTGTCAAACTACCGTTGCGTGACAAGTCAAATTAAGTCTGCGTGGCATAATGAGTAGGCTTTTGTACATTATGCTCTTATATTCCCACTAAAATGCTTCTCCTTAATGCTCCATTTTTCCCACTAAAATGCTCAGTCCCCCCCCCCCCCCCCCAAAAACGTCACTTTACATGGGGGTTATTAAATTTTCATATTTTAACGTTTCATCGCAATTAACAGTTCAGAGTGTCTAACAAAAACGTATACTTAGTACAATAAGTAAGCAACAACATATGTAGGCTCGATTACCAGCCGCCGAGAGAGCGGCGGAAATCGAACCTACAACATATGTAAAAGTTTAAATACACCAGAGGATAATTTTTTAAATGATCTGTTGTTCTGTTAATCTTTCGCTTTCAATGATACTCTTACTCGTAAAATGCTGGAGAAAGTGTTAGCATAATGTACAAAAGCTAATAATGGAGCGCAGGCCCCGCTGAAAGTTGTTTTCCGGAGACTCTTTGATAGAGTAGCCTGCAAACAGGCTCTCACAGGCTCTCCGTATAAGTTATTCCGAGATTTGCTTTCGAATGGCGTGCGGGCAAGCAAGGCAAGAAATCCGATAGAAGCTGAAACAACAGAGATTTGCCAAAGCCAGACGGTAGAACGGTAACAATATCTTTGCCTTTCAGTAGATATTCAAAAGACTTCACTTGAAGTGGTTTTAAACAAAACGACGGAAAGTTTCAGTGATTAAAAGCAGATCCAAGTCGACAGTTTCTCTGCCATCTTGATTTTGGCACTTTTGATTATGCAAACCTCGTTAATTTATATATATATATTTATATATTTATATATGGGCACGTGACCAGCCAATGCTAGTGCCTTTTCCCGCCCGCCCCCAAGCAAGGCAAAAAGGCCCTGGGAACGAGGTTGGGCACCAAATGACGTGTTATGGAAATCGCGGGGCCGGGTTCCTGGGGTACGGGTTCCCACGGGGTTTGGTGGGAAACATGGGGTCTGGTGAAAAACACGGGGTTTAAGTGGAAAACGCGGGATCTGATCCGTGATCCGGTCCGTGATCCGATCTGTGACCCGATACGCGATCCGATCCGTGACCCGTTCCGTGATCCGATCCGTCATCCGATCGATCGACATTTCGTCAACGCCGGGTTACCCGGTTACGTCTAACCAATCAAATTTTACAGACAAATGTATGGAAAACTAGAAAAATTAACTGTATATTATACTTTAGGATCTATGTATAAAAGAAAGATATATAGAGGACAAGGCAGTGAAGCTTAAAGCCATAAAACCAATTGAAAGGCTGACCGAACTGCTAAAAGGTATAAATCTAATGCCCAATATTTCAGTTTTAAAAATAGACAGGACTTAATCCCTTCAGGGGCTACACTGAACCTAAGTAGATGTAGATAAAACAGTTACAAAATTTTAAAAGATACTAAAGGAAATATATGTGACATGACTGATTGACAAAAAAAAAAAAAGAAAACTTGAAACGTACTAAAACGGATACATAAAAAATACTAAAAAAATAGATCAAATTTCGTCACGCTTGTTTAACCCAAAAGGTTTAAGGGCCTTTCCCTTGGAGATCAGAAATGCTTCTCTTGCCTTGCGAGTAGCATCTCTCTTTGAGGTAATGAGTTCGAGAGGAACGAGTTCTATGTTGTCCATAGAATGGGAAGGAAGGGTAAAGTGATCTGAAACGGTGGTTGGTTGATCAATGTGTTCGATGGCTTTTTCGATTGCGCGTCTGTGCTCACCAAATCTGTCGCTGGCATGACGTTTAGTCTCGCCTATATATGGTCATATATTGAAAGTCATCTCAGCGACAGATTTCTCTGACTGTTTCACCACAGGTTACCCAAGCGTAAGAATTTTTTTATGGAGAAATGTGGCTGAAATTTAAGAGTATACATGGGGATAAAGGCATGCAATATGATATTAAAGTCGTTCAATGTATGGGCAATAATACCGAATTTAGACTTGAGTGAGATTTGAGTGAATTTTGATTTATTTCAGTGGCGGATCCAGTACGGGGCTGTTAATATACTTATTTAAAACGTCACCCAAGTCCAAATTGTGTATGAAGTATTATTGAAGCTGCTAGTTTTAATAGGATTAATTATTCTATAGGTAGGTTACCATTGATATCAGCTAGGTACAGCATTCAATAAACTGATAAATGCGTTAAATAAAACTTTTTATTTACCTACTGTGTCCATTTCGCATGATTGTGTTTTTGTATGAAACCATGCAAATCACAAAAGTATGGTATGATTTAGAGAAAAGTATTCAATATATAACTATCTAAGCTAGGACGATTTTTTAGACTTAAATTAACTACAGGATGCTACTATTTAATTCGAAGTTTTCACTCTTTTTATAAGCAATAGTGGCACATTGGTCTTTTTGTTTTATTGGAAGCGCGATGACAGACTGAGTGCGAGACGAGAATAAAGGAAAATGATGAAGTCTGGGGCAACATCCATGTGAAACCACAGGTCACCCAAGGATAATATAAGAGTTTGTTTCAAGAACTGAAGCTGAAATTAAGAGTTTGTGTCGAGATTTAGGAGATGACCTTAACCTATTGACTACTGGAGCTTTCTGCCCCCCAAAAAACATTTTTTGGACAGTTTGGAGATTTTCAGCCTGGAAATGGGCCAAACTAGCTCCGATCTACTCTAAAAGCTAAAGGCATTAGCAGCATGACAGCACGCCCCTCTTTCCACTTAGCACTACGTTTTACATTTTTTCACAAAAAAGTTTTGGGATGAGAAAGTTACCTACGTCTTTCCTTTTTTACATTTTCTGATCTTTTTGCTGCAGTGATCGACTTTCTACTGGGCTTGCTTCCAGTTCAAAAACTTCTGGCACGTATCGTTGCAGGAAATTTTGCTCGGAGTTTTTCACTCAAATTTCTGAGCATCTTGGTGCATTTTTCAGACTCCACTGAGCCGATCATTCTCAGTGATCTGGGTATCACTAGAAAGATCTTTTCCTGCAGAACTTGAGTACAGATGATGCCAATTTTGGTCGAAGGCGATGATGTGAGAAGTGAAACAAAGGGCAACGCTCGTCACTGTCGGTTACGGTCCACGGCCGGCACAGGAGTCAATGGGTAAATGTATGGGTAATTCACTAAATAGACGCTTGAACAATCAGCGGTGTCATTTTTATTTTCCATCATGGAGAGTTTAAATGAGATTTGAGTGAAATTCGATTTATTTGTCGTACAGTGTAATGAAAAGAAATGACAGCAGGGAAAAAGGCCAGCAGGGCAAGTAAAAAAAGACCGCCCCCCCCATCAATGGTAACCTACCTATAGAATAATTAATCCTATTAAAACTAGCAGCTTCAATAATACTTCATACACAATTTGGACTTGGGTGATGTTTTAAATAAGTATATAAACAGCCGGGGGGGGGGGGTACTGCCATATATGGGCTATATAGGTATGAGCCGCTGTGAAGGCGGTATGGTTTTCAAGCAGTTTACTCTAGCATAGGGTATGTAAATCAGGGTGTTTGGATCTAGAATAGGGTATCATTTCTCACGAAACTGACCAGTTGGTTGACGATTTTATCTAGACTAAGGAAACTAGGAATTGCTACTCAAAAATATAAAAAAGTGAAATTGGCAAGTTCAAATTTTCACGACTCAGCCTCAACAGCGTTGAAAGATGACTATCAAAACGCTACTGGATATTATTAACTGTCAAAAATCGGGATTCAGACAGAAATCGGTGGTATAAATACTGGTTAATATTAAACAATATTGTTGATAATACGTACGTCCGTGCTTGGCGTTGCTCAGCATTAAATCCTTTTTTTAAGAGAGAAGCGACTGTGGTATAAGGTTTTGTTTTGGCTTTGAACCTAGTTACTGAACACCTTACATCCCTGCTCGGGATACATAACACTGTTTATGACTACAATTCAGACGCATGAATGACTTCTCTCTAAAACATTATAACAGCGAACTTGGCAGAAATAGCGTTGGGCATCCCTAAAGTTATAAGGGACACTTCATCTTTACAGATTTTAAAGGAAAACTCAAAAATGCCTCTAGGTCTGTCGACCAAATACAATACACAGGGACCGCACACCCTCCGACATCTTCATATCTTCATATTTTACGAAAGCCGAGTTCAATTGCAAACAAATTATAATTGTTAATTATTTATTCAAAATATTTCCACGGCTCAAGTACTTTCTAATACAAGAACTGTTCAAATGCCCAAATTCCCAGAAATAAGTCACTTTTTAACTAACACTACAACTCTCTCGGCCGTCATGTAAATGCCGCATCACGCGAAAGCTTAGAAATTCAAGCGTAGCCTATCATACGACCAAGAACCCATTCCCAGCAAACATGTATTTGAATATTAGTTTTCAGCCGCTCTTATACATCATAAAAGGATCAATAGTTTTGAAGTGACGTCATGAGAGAACCGGCAAATTCAGACCTGTATTATCAAGTATATTTATGTGTGTATGCATGAATATTGAAAATGATAAGTACTTACTAGCAATTTGCTTATTAAACTATTTCCTTTTACTTCCTATGAGTTAAAGTACAAATGACACCATCTCGAGGCCTCATCGTCAAATTTTCAATTACCTTGGCAGTTTGTCCAGGAAGCAATTCAAATTTGAATTCGCGCAGAACCCTTGCCATCAGAACTTTGGCTTCAAACTGAGCTAGAGTTTTTCCAATGCAAGACCTGGGTCCAAGGGAAAATGGAAAATATTTGGCCTGTGATATGTTTTCTTTCTGCGCAGGAGAAAATCGATCTGGATCAAAGACATCAGGACTTTCCCAAAATTCAGCGGACTTTTGGATTATATAATGAGATATGACTACGGGAGTCTTTGTCGGAATTTTGTAGCCTCCAAAGCTGTCTTCCTTTTGCACGACTCGTTGGGTGGTGCCAACAGGAGGGTGCATCCTTAAGCTCTCTTTAAGCGTCTGATCAAGGTACTGAAGTTTACCAAGATCTTCGTACTCAACATGGCGGCGACAACCAAGGACTTCCTCTATCTCATCCAATATCCTGAAGAGAAACGTCAAAGAAATGTAACTAATGTTGAAAAATACATTGAACATTCATCTGTAATTACCAGGAGTATCCAATCGATGACACCAATGACATTAATTACCAGGGGTATCTAATCGATGACATCAGTGACATTAATTACCAGGGGTATCTAATCGATGACATCAATGACATCAAAGTGTAATCGATAAAGGGATAGGTAACCGATGGGTAATCAGTTTATCGGTCATTGATTATTGCCGATGATCAACATAAGTCACTGACGATTAGTCATTGACTGCATTGATTAGTCAATGATTGCAAAGATCATAGAAATTGAGGCACACCTCAAGATGCTTGAGAGATAATTCCAACAAAAAAACTGAAAGGTACAAAAAAGGAAAAACGTGAAAAAATTGAATGCATGAAACAGGGACTGGCAGAAGATATGACAGTAGCGGTTTTAAAACAAAATGAAGGTATTGCATTTAACTAATCAAAGGCAAGAAAATTGTGAATCTTTTTAACACTGCCAAAGCTTGCTAGCATGCCATACCCACACTACAAAGTCAAGTTCAGCCAAAAAAGAAGAAACAAGGAAAGTAACATTGCTTGCAACTGAATTTATACGCCCCAATGCATGTTTATGATGATTCTTTACCTAAGACAAAGTAATTTTACATTCGCCGCAAGAAATCTTTAGCCACCTATAGGTCGCCGCTAAATTTTTACTGGTTTAAATTGCTCACTTAACATGATAGTGTTCATTCGCGGAGAGACACTATCAGCCCATAGCGCCTGTCCGAGGAAAATACCTGCATGGATAGCACTTGTCCGTGAAAATGTTTCTGTAAGTAAGCAGGCTTTTAGAAAATAAGACAATTTGGTTTTATCAACTGAGTTAATAATGTGAATTAGCCACCGTAAAGAGATTCAGAAGCTGACGTTTCGAGCGCTAGCCCTTCGTCGAATCGATTCGCTCCGACGAAGGGCTAGCGCTTGAAACGCTCCGACGAAGGGCTAGCGGTCGAAACGTCAGCTTCTGAATCTCTTTACGGTGGCTAATTCACATTATCAACTCAGTTGATAAAACCAAATTATCTTGTAATACTCCCACCGACGCAGCACCACAGTTTCTTTAGAAACTTACCCCCTTTACTCGTTTTTAGAAAACAAACCATTGAAATTAAATTAAGTGCGTTTTTGTCTGTTTTCTTTTTCAAATTTTGTATTTGACTTTAACGGCCTTTATCTTAAAAAGTTGAAAATAATTAAATTATGATTTTTGAACTGACGCATGGAGGAAAATTTAGTGGTGATCAGTAAGGACAATTTAGAAAACAGTCCTAAGGAAGCACGCGCGCTGATTGGTCAAAAAGCCTGTTTGTATAACTCGATGGAGACACAGAACTAAGCGCGCGCTGTTGACGTAGTGATGGCGCGAGCAAAGAGAATTTACATTTTGATAATCAAAGTTTACAAGTTGTTTTCCTTTTTCTCGTCGTGGTGTTTTCTAAAAGAAATA
>CM042758.1:16543484-16565348 GCA_022496165.2 Catalaphyllia jardinei | reverse complement strand
TTTTTTTTTTTTAAAACGAGGCTGCAGGAGCTTTCGTCCCTAGCTGCTTTCAAAACTCCCCTCAAGGGCATCATACTCCACCAGGGTATTCAGTTCAAAACACATTTAATATGCCATTTAAATCCTTCATAGATGACCAAATAGTCGTTCAATAACGGTGTTACTGTTTTTACATCCCTTACAAGGCCAATGGAGAAACATCAACGTTGAAAACTGTTTCATTGGATCAGAAATCAAGTTACTGCACATGCACCCAAGGTAGTCAATGCCCTATAAACATATAGATATGGAAAATGTGGTGTATAAATACATAACCATAACAGGGCTAGAAAAAAACTTGGATTCAAGCTTACCACTCAGACAAGCAACTCTTAAATGTTGCTTGCCCTTGGCAAGTTTTATTTTACTTTATTTTGTTATTTAGCTGACAAATGACTTGCCAGGGACCTTGTTGCCTGCTAGGCAAGTAAAAATAGAAGATACTTGCACAGAAGGAAAATGTTCTGCTCTGAGTTATGCATAATATATTATTATCATTAGAAAACTGGAAATGCCATTAAAATTTGTAATCACAGAACATATATATTACCTTTCTTCAATCTCAGGATGTTTCAAAATTTCATACAAGGTAAATGACAGTTGGCTTGATGTGGTCTCTTGTCCTGTTAAAAGATGGTACTTAATGAGACCAATATTGTATGATACAGGAAAAGAGCCCTAATGCAGCCAGAAAGTTTGGGAGGGGGAGGTGCTCAGAGCCAGAGATTTTGACACCTTCTTTAAAAAAAAATTCCCATCCATAGGACTACATGATTGGTTAAAAGAATAAAAAAATTCCTTACCCTGGGACAAACAAATCTCATATGAAATATATAAGCAGGCAGAGGATTATCGACCTTTATTATATGGCTACAATAGTATGCGTGCTCTGATTGGCTGCTGAGCGGGCGGGCATTATTTTCTTGTAATGACTTGGCATTTTGAAATTATTTCTACAATGGCACAAAGGCTCTTTTGAGGAGGTGTGAGTAAAAGCCACGAGTGCGTGGGCGAAAACGTTAAAAGCAATGGACAAAGTACAGCTATAAAAGTTTGAAAAACTGAAAGAAAAACTAGCATACTTCATTAGTATCAGCAACAAAGAAAGTCATAGCGCGCGCAACCAGATGTGAAAAATTTCTTCTGGTGTTTCTATTGTATTCTTTTTAAGAATACCGCTAAAAAGGCCATATAATAAATAACTTATTAACCTCGTCCGTTCAGTCATTACAGGGAAATCTCAGACCTCGGCCTTTATGTATTGACCTCGCCATCACTCGCTCAATACATCAAGGCCTCGGTCTGAGATTTCCCTGTAATAACCTCACTCTCGGATAATAAGTAGTATGTACTTGAGCAATAGAGCACTTCTCTGTGTTTACAGAGCCTCATCTAAACACAGAGACTGAGTGTTTAGATGAGGCGATGTAAACATGGAAAAATTGCTCTTATTGCTTTTATAATAAAATAATTTTCATAAATTTGTGCAAATCTAAAATGTCACAATTACTGTCATCCAAACACACCTATCCACCAGCTCAGTTATTTTATAAAAAAAAAAAAATGAAAACATAGCTCCACTTTTTTTCTCTTTGACTACTTTCCAACATGAGTTCCATTAGGTTCTGAAAAAGACCTCACTTCTCCATGTGACTTCTGGATATTTACAAGAGGGCAGATGGATCATTAATTACCGGTGCCAATCTCTTGGTCTTTGAAGATGGTGGCCATGTAAAATTCTTGACCCTGGGGACATTGTGGACATACAATCAAAATCCCTACCCAGGGGGCAGACCCCACAATAACATTTCTGGGGCAAGTCTGTACCCCACCCCCTCAGGGCATAATGCAGATAGGTGCATTATCTCTATCCTCTATAAAAAAGCAAAAGGAGGGGGAGGGGGGGGGGTTAGCATGAAACAATTGAAAAATGGTGAGAGAACTTATAAAAAAGAAATACATGCACGAGGTGACTAAAACTAATACATACATTAATAAACTTATTCCAAATTCATGAGTATCAAAACATAAAATCTTTGCCAGGCTTTTTGGCACCAGTTTTTTATCTATTTTAGATCATGATTCATAATATTATTGATGGTGGTCACATGCTTAAATGCAGCAAAAATGTTTATTAATTAATGCACTGGTATCAGCAACAAACTCTAAAATTATACCAGTACCTGCAACAAAAACAGCCAAAAAATTATCCACCAAGTCCTCCATATCAAGGTCAGGATTTGCATTTGCCTCCTTAAGAATGTGTTCCAAAACATCCTTGGGAGTTTCTGCTTTATTCTTCAAAGCCAAGAATCGTTCCTCAATGGTTTCTGCAGCAAAGCTTCGGAGAAACTTCACCGCCTTGATGACTGAATTTTGATAGGGGAACATGGAAACATTGAACATCCAGAGTGGATTTTGAAAACTTGCTTGGATTCCTTCGAGCATTTTTGACACTGCGGTAGGAAACTTGGAGGCTGGATTACATACTGTGTCAAGATCAATGTTGAATCCAACCTGAAATAAGGAGATATAACCTATCAGATATACCCATTATTTACTACTGTACAGTAAACCAAATAATTTTCAGGTTTCTATTAAACAATTGGGTTATGAGCTCAAGATTTCTATCATGCATTTGTTGAACAGTTTTCGGTGATACATCAGTGTTAAGTCTCACTTAAAAAGGTCAACCAAAAGTATGAGGTTTTGTTAAATGTTTCTTTTCACAAGGAAACCTTCATGTTCTGAAGAAAGCATTCCTTTTAATTTGCATTTTAGAGAACGCTTTTTTCCATTTTTGGAATCTGTTACTGTTCTGTATCTGTTCCATGTCTGTTTGATATCCGTTCTATATCCATGCTGTACCTGTTCCCTTCGCGTTATCGTACCCATTCGCAAACGTTTTCCCTGTTAGGTTTCTTCTGAGCAGTATTGTAGTCACTCAAAACTTTATCTAGATTCTCTTTACAGGTACTTCAAATATGTAAAAAATCTACTGTCATTTTGATAACAACTAATACTGCTAGGCTATATACGCATCACTATCAACACATTACCGGTAGATAGTGAGACTAGTATAGCCAATCAGTCAAAGGCATTCATAATAGAACACTAGTAAATTTTTGTGACTGCTATTTTGATAGCTAAGAAAATTAAAACCAAACATCTGTGTGGATACTGATGTACCTGCCAGACTTTCTGAATCACAAGCATGAAATTTTGTTCTGAAGATTTCTAATGTAAATTATTTAGAATGCATTTTGAATATTTTCTGGTGCCAATTCCAGGATGTACTTTGTGAAATATAAAGTGGTCACCACACTTTTCTCTTGAAAATTGGAGAATTGGGGGAAGTGGTCACTGGAACATGTTTATGTACTTGCTGAAAATGGTTTGAGCATAGCAAGGTCAACCCCTACATAATTATATAGCTGTTTTAAGAGAGGTTGTCCTATAAAACATGTATAAAGTGTCTGCAACAATTCAAAGAGGTGTTATCTATGGGTATCCTGACGTTGCAGGTATTCTTGGGGCTTGTCATGAAGATTGCACGACAAGCCCTAAGAGCATCTGCATGGGAGGCTAGTCTTTGGGTAGTCTCACAAGAAAATGTCTTGAGTTAATTAATGAAACATGGTGAGCTTTGATCAAGCGACAGAAAACAACAACTACTCATAACACCTTTGACTATATTGCCAAGTGTGCTCTTACACCAAACAGCAACCTTACAACCTTGCTAGAAGTATGGACAGCAGCAACAAGTCCTGTTTAACATTTTGTTGAATCTATCTAGAGGTTTTATACTCCTGTATATATCTTTTTGACTTATAACATTTGGCATCAATATAGAGTTTCAACAATCTCGTTCCAAGAGCCCACATGTCTTTTGGTCAACACCAAGACACGGAGCTCTAGAATAATCAACTTCCAGAGTCGAAGATTTTAGGAGTTCCAGTTTCACAGCACATGCATGCCTTGGTTTACATGGTGTCCAGAGATACAGTTGATGTGGATGCGTTCCACCAAGACATTCAATACGTACTGGAAAAACTAGGAAAGTCGAAATTTGGCTTTGGAAAAAAGCAGTATCAGATTTTAAAAGCAAAAGACATGTGGGCTCTGGTAATGAGATTGTTGATTATTCCAGAGCTCCATGCCTTGGTGCTGGGAACAAGATTGAAGTTTCAATAGCTATTCATTATTAACTGATTAACTATCTCTCCCGTAAGTGAACATCCACCCTACATTTCTTATGTGTCCACTTAAATATGGAAATAATTCTCGTAAGCGGATAGCTCTACTAACTGACACTTTTTCCAGTTCTTGAGGGTGACTGCTTATTAAAGAGTTGACTGTACTTTACTCTCACAGTGCCTCTCTCCACTCAAGTATCTAGATGGGTACCGGTGACTTAAATGTAGGGGGTAACCCTGTGCTGGCCTGGCATCTCATCCAGTGGGGAGTAGAAATACTCCTAGTCTCTGATCATGCTAAAGAAACTGGGATAGACCACTTGGCTTGTATGCAGGCAGGTGTATTTGCAGGTTGCAGGTTGAAAAATCAACTTTTGAGTCTTGGTTAGCCTACATAGCTCTCTGGTTAGCCTAAATAGCACTCCGGTTAGGTTGTCACAAAAACTCAGACCCCTCGAAATTAAAAAAAAAATTCAACTTGTCTCATGCAATGTTCATAGGCAACAGCCAGAAAGGACCAAGATATTTATCTTCTCTGGTTTATCGCTCTCATGCTGATCACACAGTGAATAACAGTTCTTCATAAAACTAAAAACTCCAAAAACCCAGACCCTCAAAATTAAGAAAAAGGATTTAAACTTGTGTCAATTCTTATATCACCTGAAATGCTTTATGGTCACACAGTGTTCAAAGGAGTGAGATGTTTATCTTCCCTGGTTTATCGCTGTTGTGTCTATCAGACAGTGAAAACTGATAAGATTTAAAATAGCACCCAGCACTTTGGTGACATTTGCTGGCGATTTTTTTACTGAAGAAATAGAGAGAGTCACTATAATTTTGTTCAAATTGAAGTTAGTTTAATGTATTCACCGGACAGCGATGAATATCTCACCCCTTTTCTGGCTGTTGCCGATGAACATTGACTTTTCCATCACTTTAAGATTTGTAGATTTTGCAGTTCAATTCTGCTTTTGCTGCATGTTTTTATTCCATGAAGAGTCACGCTCAAGTCAGGTTTGACAGTGGCATGATTTTCCTGGACCGATCACAATTCTTTGCTATGCATAGTAACCAATGAAATTGCTTCATTTTGTATAGATGATAGATTATGTCAATTGGTTTAATTTGTGTTCACCAAAGTGGCAAAGTGGCAAACGTCATGTTGGAAGATTTTGAAATAAAAAGCTTTATGTGTAGTAGTTTGTTTCATTATTCTATACAACAAATAGATTCCATGTTGCCATGCATCTGTTCAGTATTAGATCACAGACATCAAAATGTGGTAAGAACATCAGTGGCACACTTGGCTATCCCCTTGTGTGCCACTTTTTAGTTCTTACCACATTTTGACGTCATCTGTAATCTATTACTGAACAGATGCACAGCAACTTGGAATCTATTTGTTAAATAGATAGTGGGTAGTATGGCCAATCAGAGAACAGCATTTGTGATAGAATGCTAATAGATTTATACTAAAACTCGATAGAAACACGGAGTACATGTTTTCTATTTCTAAAATATATTATTGGATGACGTTTTTGTGACATCCAGAATAATCAAGGTCAAGGTAGTGGTTATCAGCAGAAGTTGAACGAAAGAACTTGGAAGTCATGTTTCTGCTTCTTCACTGACAGCAAGCAGCAAGAATCGCATGAAGTTGACATGATCACCATTGGAAATCATGCTTTGCGGTCATACATGACATGATAACCCGTGACCTTGAGTGTGATTGACATGATAATTGTATAATCTGCAGTTATGAGGTCACAGGCGCTGATTTCAAAAACTCTCTGTACCCTTTTGGCCAATCAGAAAAGAGTTTGAGAGCTCAATGTATAGTAATTTTAGAAAACACCATGACGAGAGAAAGGAAAACAAGTTGTTAACTTTGATTATCAAAATGTAAATTCTCTTTGCTCGTACCACCATTACGTCAACAGCTTGTGCTAGTTCTGTCTCCAAGTTATAGAAACACGATTTTTAACCAATCAACACACATACTTTCTTTGGACTTTAAAAAAACATTTCGGGTGATAAGAACTGCGACGAGTCTATATATTTTTTTAGTCCGAGGGAGCTGAGTTTTCGAGGTCTGAGTCTCGTGACACCATCATGATCCGGTTAGCCTAAATCAGCCTAAGGTTGTTTACGGTTAGCCTTAAAATAACAGTTTGTTCAACTTCAATTCGAATAAACAGCTCATTTCAAGCTAAAACCTGGAAAATATATCTGCCGTTCGTATGCAGACTTTACCTATACCTTGCCAATTATATCAAGGGTAACTCTTGCAAATTCATCAGCCATCCTCACTGGACTATTTCCATCAGCCAGCTGACTCAGTTTCTCCAGAAACCCATCGCCAACTGAATTGAAAGCATCCATCAAATTCATGAGGTACTTTCTGTGGAACGCTGGGTTCAGCATGTTTCGCTTCCGACTCCAAACTTCATGATTGATCTCCGTTAAAATGCTGCGACCGACTGCTCGTTGGCCAAACACGTAACTTAAAAGGGAATACACACGATGGGCCTTTGGTAAATTCAACGTGACAAGAGCTTTCTTTGCCGCATCTGGATCGGACAAGATCACAACTGGGACATGGTAGATCCACATAACGTAAACCGAGCCATATTCGTGATACCAGTTGTACCAAATAACACCCATGCCTGCGGAAATTCTCTTTTTTTCCTTTCGAATAAAAGGAATATTTCCTGTGAAAAAGCCATCCCTTGCTGGCCCGGGAATGTGCCGGTAACGCCAATGTTGGTAGAGGACATACAGGCTAAACGAAAGGAATCCAAACGTGACAAGCGAAGCTAACGTCACTGTGCATGTGGCAAAGCTAAAAGCTGTTACAGCCATTTCTGACCTTTATGAGGGTCTGCCAAATCTGCGAGCCACGCGCGAGCTTCGCGCGAGCCATGTCATGTGAGTCATGCGAGTCAATGGGTGCTTTCCATTATGCCAAACTGACCAGTCAGAGATCAGTGGGAATACCTGAGGAAAATGGAACGACATTTTCCGATTAAACCGGGCTAACTAATAGAAATGGCTCTTGTCATTTTAAATTCTTTTAACGAGGGCAAAGAACGGTTTGTCAAAAATGGAACGGCGAATTTCGGTCGGAATATTCCGACCGAAATATGTGGACCACCTCCAGAGGTGATCCCAAAAATTCCGGTCAGAAGAAACTGGAAAGGACCTTTCCATTTGAATTGCGACCAAAATTTCCGGAATCTTTGCCATAATGGAAAGCACCCAATTTCTTCGATTGTTCTAGGCACAGGCTCCCCAAGCTCAAAATACGTGCCGATCGTAAAAAAAAATTGTTTCAATAATTATCTCATTTCAAATAAAGTTTTCCTACCTCAAATGCGTGGCGAACTTGTCTCTTGGGCCGATTTTAGAGCCATTCTGACACCATTTAGTGAAGTTTTTGAAACCGTTACTCCTCCTTCTATTTAGAAGGAGCACAGGTAACCCAAGCTCTCTGGGCATCGTCAAAATGACATTGCGTCATTTAGAAAACAGTCCTAAGAAAGCATGCACGCTGATTGGTTAAAAAGCCTGTTTGTATAACACAGAACTAAGCTCGCGCTGTTGACGTAGTGATGGCGCGAGCAAAGAGAATTTACATTTTGATAATCAAAATTTACAAGTTGTTTTCCTTTTTCTCGTCGCGGTGTTTTCTAAAAGAAATAGAAAACATGTACTCCGTGTTTGTATCGAGTTATACAAACACTCGTGAAAGTTTGGGAGAACTCAAAAATTCTCGTTCTCCCAAACTTCCACTAGTGTTTGTATAACTCGATACAAACATGGTACATGTTTTCTATTTCTTAAATATCGATCGTACAGAATAGTTCAAAATAAGGGGAAAAATAATAAAATCGACTAACCTTTTCTTGTTGTGTGTATAACTTCTGTTTTCATTGCGTTTGGAGGCGTTCCGGAGCGATTCTAGCGAGATTTAGCTTCCCTGTATTCCTCTCTCTATATAATTTGAGTAAATTCTCAGCTCCGACTATTGCATTTCTAGCTTTTTGATTGGCTAAAAAACTCCGACTATGAGCCAATAGTCGAAGTTTTACGTCATATGGAAAATTGTGCGCCAAGTTTAAAATTTTTCGCTTTGTAAAATTGTGGAAATAAAAATCGGCGGCAAAACCCGGTTTGAGAATTTACTAAAACGATTATTCCATTCGCCCTTGTTGGATATGAAGTGATTATAACCAACTTGCGCTCCGCGCTCCGCTACGCGCTCGTTGGTTATTTTATCACTTCATATCCAACGCGGGCTCATGGAATAATATTCTTAAATATAGAGCGAGGAATACAGGGAAGCTAAATGTCACTAGAATCGCTCTAAAACGCCTCCAAACGCCATGAAAACAGAAGTTATACAGACAACAAGAAAAAGTAAGTCGATTTTATTATTTGTTCCCCTAATTTTGAACTATTCTGTACGTTCGATATATTTCCCATACAAACTCTTATAATAACGCTATTACGCAATGTCATGTTGACGATGCCCAGAGAGCTTGGGCTACCTGTGTTCTCACAAAAGAAAAATCAAGAAAAAAAATAATTCAGAAATGATTTATGACAATTTATTACGAAATTTGTGGTTTAAAAATAATTTTATAGTGTAAAAGAAAAAAAAACTTAAAAAAGTACCCTTTTATTACCACAGTAACAAAACTGAGAAAAATAACCCCAGAAGTGTTAAGTGAATAAATCTTAAAACACCATTTATAAGTCCCTGTAATCTTCATAATTTGTACAAATAATAAATTATTTCTATAAGCCCTTCTGAAAGTAATCTCTTAGCCTCTAACAGGCCCTCTTGTTTGAGCTTCAACTACAATTTACATACCTGGGGTAGTTCCTATAATGACCTACATGGGGAGGCTCTGCCTGGGAGGTGTACGTTTTCAGGCTTCAGATATATTAAAAGGTGAAGGGTAGGGATTTCAGGAGTTGAGGTACCCGAAAGGATAGAGAAATCAGGGTATCTTGACTTCTGTCACAACACGAACAAAACAAAATGAATAATACTTGACATCTCTTCTGGAAAAGCTTGCTGTCCTCCTTTAATATTGTTCCTAACTTCATTCCCAGGTTTAGAAAAGGGATGCAGTGTTCTAAAGTTGGTATGCGAAAGAGGTAAGCTTTTCTGTCAAAATGGATTAGAAAAGGAAAAAGGAGCTGAACCTTGGGGGCAGAGCCCTCACATATAAAACCTTCTAGAGTAGTTCCCTGGGTTTACAAGCCAGCGATTAACAAAGGCCATTCAGGGGGTCTGGGAGAAAACAGTTTGCTGGTATAGTAGGTGAATAATCCCACGATTGGGTGCAATGAAATTTTTCCATGTTACAAAGATCTTCTACTGTTGAGGCTGTTCTTTAGAGAATATTATCATTATACTATTTCAGTCCTCTGATGCAAACGTCTGATGATCTTACAATTAACACATTTATGTTTGGAGAGTTTAGAAGTGCAGGACTCTAATAACTATTCTAGTTTTAATTCTAACTATATATAAAATTATGGCGTTAACAAACTCAACTACAAAAATAAGCCTACCCAAAACTAAATGCCCACAGCTTAATGTCTGGATTTTTGTCATATTCAGTAACTTGGACTCTCAAGCTAGTATTCTTCAAAGGGGATCTTAATTTCTTTATTGATCTACAATTCACCAAATGCAAGCAACACATGCTCAAAAATACCCTGATAAGTTAGGCGAACAAGAGAAAGCAATCCTTGCAAAATTTAGTTACGGAGTGAGGTTTGAAAATGTACTTGCTTTAAACAGTTGAAAGCAATCCACTACAGTTTGTGATGAATCTGATCATAAACCCTTGCCCTTGTGAAATAGAGGTACCCTATCTTACTTTAAGCAACACAAGAACAATGCCCTGTCAGTACTTTAAGGGTTTCATGGAGGGTGGGACACTGCAAACTCACTCACTGTGAAGTAATATATCAAACACGAGAGACAGTGTTTCATCAGGAAATCCAAACACCAAGAAGAGAGTTGAAAATACGATGTGCAGCGGTGTATTTTTGACAAAATAAGAGGTGTTTGGATAGCCGATGAAACACTGCCTCAAGGGTTTGATATATCTTCACAATTGAAACAAAAACTAAGGAGAAAACAGAGAAGCAAAATCGTCAAAATCTATGCTAATTAAGACCGGGTATCCAAAACTCCTTCATGGTTGTGATTTCCTTTGCTCTAACTTGATGAATTATTAATGAGATTGAGAAGATGATTCTTCCCACTGGGTTTGACCATCTGATAATAATCTTACCTCTTGTGAAAAACAGATGCCCTCTTGTTGAAAACATCAATGAAACCTTTGGTACTAACTGAACATATTTTGAGACACTTTTTAAACAACCTTTTTGCACTAGAGTACTGCACTGTACCAGTAGCGAGACATCTACCTAAACAAGGCCCTGTTATGGGGAGGGGTTGGGGTATGCACCCCCCTATCTGAATTTGAAACCTCTATGCTGCAATTTTGGAACATCACCTCACTGCTAAAATTTGAGCTCAAGTCTTTGTGTTCATGATCATATTACTAACCTAGGAGTCCTTTAGCTTGTCAGACTTCTATTTCAACATGGTCTCCCAAAATTACTAAAATTCCTAACCTTACTCCAAAAGAACTTGAATTTCAGATTGTACTTTGCACAAGTGCACAAGAAGCTCTTAAATTTTGCTTAACCTGGGCAAGTCATACTGCTGTTTTTATAACTTCAGTTGGGAGACCACTTGCAAGGGCCCTTTTGCATTGGGCAAGTACTGAAGCAAAGTTACTTGCATAGCAGAAAAAACTACTTGTCCCAGACAACTGGACTGGACTTTTTTTTTAGAACCCTCGCTACTGCAGTTTACTAAAATTACAGTGCAATCTAAGACTAATGATCCAGGGTGTAATTAATAAGGTATGCTGGATATGCCATATCAAGTTTATAGAGAATGTAAACTGTACACCCATTTGTGATTCCATTAACACTGTCATAGCGAATATTAGATGCTCCTTTCAAGGGAGGCATTTTTATGCTTGCGTCAGGGCGTAGAAAAACACTGTCGCCTGTAAGGACATGAGCAAGAAACAGTTGGAATTGTTGTGCTCGCGTGTCATGAAACACAAATCCTTGGTGGCAATATGCGGCCTCTGAGGCAAAATAAGTGCCACGCCCCCACATACCATTTTCAGAGTACCGCATGTCAAAACCATCTTCACCCATCCAGATGAGATCAGGTTTTGTTAGCCGGGTGCCATGAAATAACTCCTTTTCATTGATGCATGAAGGCCCTGTGAAGAGGGAAAAACAAGTGGAATTTAGGTATCTGAACAATATAAATGACACTAATATGATGGGACATAGTCTGGACATTATTGATCCACAAAAGCCTGGTCCTACTGTTGTACCAAAGTAACTTCAGGAATAATCTTTTCAATCGCTATACAAAACTGCAGCAAGCTTAAAATACAATTTCCTGAATTAAACTAAGACATTTTTAATTTTGTACATGACCAGGAATTTTCTCTGACCTTAAAAGAAATTATTTCTCCATTTCCCACAATTACAGAAAACTTCACAGTGCATTGCTTACTTCATATTGTCAGGTCGCTACAGAGGCCTTTTAAACAACACAATAAGAATAGACTGACCATTCTTGTCTTTCAACAAATGGCGCTGTATTGCATATTTCCTGTAAAGCCACTGGTTCTGTACCCGTTGTATGTCAACAACACAGGCTGTCCTCAGACTCCTTTTCAAGCTTCTCTGAACGTGGTCCCACTCAGCTGAGCCTGGACGCACACTTATCAGCTCTGCACTGCCAGTCTGTTGCTGCCAGTCACTTGGGACATTCAGGGCTTCTTGTGGAATTAAGCTTTTCCCACTGAAATAGAAAATAAGGAAGTAACATAAAAGAAACATTGTCAGAAAGAAAAAGGTGACAGTTACGTGACGCTAAACGCGACGTCGTAGAAACCGGTTTCAACCAGTCTAGTGAGCACAAGGTGAGTGGTAGAGTGGAGAGAAAATGATGAACGTATTTGATGAGTGCGATGTAAATCAGCTGGCGAATAAAATTAATGCATTTAGAAAACAGTCCTAAGAAAGCACGCGCGCTGATTGGTTAAAAATCCTGTTTGTATAACTCGATGGAGACACAGAACTAGCGCGCGCTGTTGACGTAGTGATGGCGCAAGCAAAAAGAATTTCCATTTTGATAATCAAAGTTACCAAGTTGTTTTCTTTTTTCTCGTTGTGGTGTTTTCTAAAAGAAATAGAAAACATGTACTCCGTGTTTGTATCGAGTTATACCAACACTCGCGAAAGTTTGGGAGAACTCGAAAAAGCTGTGGAAACACTCGCCTGCAGCTCGTGTTCCCACAGCATTTCTCGTTCTCCCAAACTTCCACTCGTGTTTGTATAACTCGATACAAACACGGTACATGTTTTCTATTTCTTAATTAAAAGTTAGCAGAATCATTGTGACAACATACAGTACAAAAGAAGCTACAGGCGAGGCTTGACTAAAGTGGAAGAAAAAATGTTGCTGACTTGGATGCATTTTTCATTTGCATTAGAGAAATATCCACCATAGTTGCATTTAAGGATGTTTGCGTCCATTGCTACTGCGCATCTCCAGTGCGCACGCTATTCATTGGTCGCGTGCGTGCCACATTATTTTCAAGTGCGTGCACTGAGTCGAAAAACTCAACAAAATATAGAGCTGATGACCTTTGCGTTAAATTTGTGTAGGCATATTTTTGTTGGATGCTCAGTGACCCCCACTTTTTTTTGTCGGATCACCTCCTTTCCTGATTCTGGCCAGTATACTAAAAAACAAAAAAATCTGTACGTGGGATGTTTTAATTACTTCTCATATACTATTCAAATAGGGTCGAATTGGTACATGAATACAGGTGTGTGTACCTTAGAAGTTGCATTTTTTAAGGCTTACTCTACCTGATTTAATGACATATGTAGCAAAGATCTTTCAAATAGGCCTATATATGCTGCGTTAAACACACATAACTTAGATATGCTTCTTCAACTTAAATATATCCCGATAGTAATGAATCCTGCCAGAATCACCTTGTGTGACTGGAAATCCTAGAAATGCTATGGTCTGTGATGCACCTTATCTTCAAAACGAGCTCGGTGACCCCCGATTTTTTTTTTACGTTTTTACTCTAATTTTATCATTTTCTACCTGCAGTCAAAGTTTTAAAAAAATCCGTACGTGGGAAGTTTTGGGGCGCGAACGTCCTTAAGTGTTGCTTGTTCAAAGTGAAATTGAATTGAACTCATTGTTCTAATCTTACAATGAATTTAGTATGAATTTATTTAACTTTTTTCTACATTCAGTTCCCGCAAGTTCATAGTGGCTTTTCTTCATTATTTTCTTTTTTTTCTTATGTAAACCACTTCATGACATTGTTTCCTTAATAAAGATTAGTGCATTACTTTTTATTGGTTTCAAGAATCAGCTGCTTCTTGTTGATGATTTCTAGTCTCATATTGGTTATACAATGGCAAGTCTGCTGGTCTACAAATCTGCAGATCCACAAGTCTGCAAATATACATGTCTGCTGCCACTTCCACACTGCAAATATTTAACAATTACTGAAGGAGCTTGAGTAAAATATCGTGATTTGTCAGTGGCAAGCAGATCAATTATTTGCTGAAGCCGAAGGCTGAGGCAAATCATAAGTAATCTGTGATACACTGACAAATGATAGTTTGTGATAACCGAATTCAATAATTGAAAGGCCGCAGGCAAGAACGTCCCCTAGATTTTTTGCTAAAATCGAAAATGGCCAAAACAACACCAAACGAAAGTGAAGAGTGATCATCGCAGTAGATATTCCAATTTAAGCAACTGGAAAGAAACTTTGCATGCCAATTTGTTTATACCTGTAGAAAACTGCCTTGCACTTATTTCCCCTCGTTTCTGTTGCGTATTCCAGAAATAAAGTATGCAAAAACACTTGCATTTCACAGTCTGTGTCTTTTGGAGCTGCTTTGTTACACAATACTATTAGCATTGTTTATCTTTTAAGTTTTTTCAAATCCTGACTTTAACTCCTAGGGTTAAGAGTTCATAGTTATATTAGAGTTAGGGTTACTGCTTGAAACTAGGGTTAGCGTTGAAAGTTAGGTTTACGGAACAAGGTTAGGGTTATGGCTTAGGATTAGGGCTAGTGCTTAGGGTTAGGGCTATTGCTGAGGGTTTTCGCTAGTGCTTTGGTTTAGGCTAGAGTTAAGGTCAGGACATGTTAGGGTTAGCGGTGTTAGGCTAAGGGAAACAATCTCGATTTGCACAAATCGATACCTAAAGAAAGTCAATGAATAGTGGCTAGAGAGAGAGAGGTTGAACATTTTGCAAATCGGCTACGTCGGTGATTGAAATGTTTCTATGTGAAATTACTTTTTTGGTACAACTGCTTGTTCCATGAAATGATTATATCTGACAACACAGAAAGAGGAAGCGTTAAGCTAACACGCTGCTCATGCCGAAAAAAGAAAATTTATAAGCCAAGGACGTAGAAATATAAAGCAAAACTTACATTTGAGCTGAAGTTTTCTTCTTCCTATGGTTAAACCTGTGATCAGGCATTCTTTGTCTTTTTTCTTTGCGGCGGGCTCAATTCTATCACAATTCAAAGTAATCATCAGCTTGGAAATCCACGACACACAGTGACAGAACACTTGCTTGCCAATTTAACCGACCTGCGATTTCTCCTTGGCTTCTGTTTGGCCGGTAAAATGGCTTAGTTTGAATCTGTTTAATTTGGCCGTAACTTTCCACCTAAACTAAACACAGATCAAATTCAACTTTGCTGCCTGGCCTTTCTCGCCAGTTCCCGGCCGTGTCTGAGTCACGAAGTCGCGCAAACGATGGTCACGGTGCTTTACGTACGAAAGATTATTATGGGATATCCCAGAACTTTTTGCCGTGAAGGAAGATGGGCAACTCCTTTCAAGAAAATAAGAGTCTAGAAAGCAGTTCTAATTTCCAAAACTGACACACGCCAAAGTTTGACAAATGAGCCGTAAGTCTGTGACGGATGCTTTGTTTTGGAAGAAGAAGCGTTTCTACAGTCTACTGCCTGGCTTACTTGTTCCTCAATGGCTAAGTTAACGGCACACTAAAAGCATGATCTTGGAACAAAAACACACCTCGGTTCTTTGAGGCATGCCGGTGACTCATCAAGGGGTAAAGGCTTAGTGACGCCAAATCTCCTACCGGGCGGGCGCAAACACTCCTCGAATAAGCGTTGAAAAATTGGTGGAAACAACAAGGAAACTTTGCTTAATTAACAGGTAAGCCAGCTCTGACTTTGTGTTATCACTTTGAACGCGAAAAGCGTACATCACTGACAATGGCAGCTAAAAAATATACCATCCCAGATCCCTACCAGTAAAAATAGCAATTCAATTACAAACACATAGAAAAGGTTTTTTTGAATGAATAAGAAAATATTTCAAATCGACCTCAAATCGAGCCTTCGAGTGTCACGCCAAAACAAATTCGAATCAGCTTCGTTCAGCGCTTATCCACTTGAGCTAAGAAGCAGCAGTGAGAAATCATTCATCCTTTAGCCAAACAAAAGGTTTCTTTTTTTTCGTTTAACAACAGATCTCCAAAAGATGCTACTTGGAAAACTGAGTCAGTTTTGCATATGTTATTTCTAGACAACGAAGAGAGACCCTGCGAAACAAACTTCAGAGCAATGTTTCTCAGGTAAAATGAAGCCCACATCAATTGTTTAATCATTCAATCACCAAGTTTGTTTTCATATTTTAATCACTTCCTTGCAGCTCAGGGAAGTGATCTGCCATTTTTCTCTTGAGCATGACTGTGGTTCCAATTACATATGAGCAGATCATTATTTGTAAGCAGAGGTTTAATATTAAACCAGATAGCAATATTGTACATATTGCAGGGATTTGGATTCTATAGACCACATGTTTTCAGAGTACCAGTTTACTCAAGTCCTTTACTCAAGAAGTGTTTCAATGGTTCAATACAGAGAATTACTCTGAATTTAATCCAAACAGTCACTGAAGATCTTCTTTTTGGTACTGTCCAAAGTTCTAGTACCTTTCTGCAGTATTATATTTATATGAAAAAGCTCCAGAATGATTCACCATTTCTATTACTATCCGACTTTATAGACAAAGTTAAATACAAGTATAAACTTGAAAAAATTATTTAATATTTGTAAAAGCTCCCCCATCATAAAAAAAGAAACATAAAAAATTATTTTGTAAGCAGTTATTTGCAGGTCACATGGTGGGCTCTCGGCCAATGGAAAGGAAGAAAAAAATAGCATCAAATGGCAATAAATATTATTGTGCGGTTCCAGAAAATATCCATACCCCCACCATGGAGGAACTTGGAAATTCCAAAAGGGAAGGGGGAGGGGGGGGGGGGGGCGGGTTATGATCAATTTAGTTTCCACAGGTTCTTTGATTGATTCAATATGGATTTGAGTGTCAATCTAGCTGTTCAAAAATCCTTTCTTACCTACTAAGTAGAACTTTCACCTGAAAAATAGTGGCTTGAATACTTGTATTTGACTTTCTTCAAAAAGCACTTTGGAATCTAACAGATGCGAAGAACGTGCCATTGCGTGGAAATGGCTGCCATTACTTGTTACCAGTCCACATGGGGTCACCTTGTGGAACGAGAAAGCACTGGAGACTAGCCTAGTTTGTTTTTGCATCGGTCTTCCAAGCGGCAGTCGATTTCTTTTATGAAAATTAGTTTCTTTATAAAGATAGGAATAATGTTACGATTTCACAAACTTGAGAATTTCTTACCCTGTTTATCTGTCTATTTGTACATAATTTTTCCTCAAAATTGGCTTTCGTCCTGCATCTGTTAGCGATTGTGTTTGCAATAGAAGTATGGTGTCAATTTCATCCCTACTCATTTTATCAGTCCATTAATGGAAATTGTACCATATTTACAAAGGGAGTTAGTCTTGCAAGAAGGTAATTTGACAAGTTACCATTTTGTCTTTCTTTTAAAGCATGTTTCACTAAACTGCTGAATTCTTTCTTTGTGAGTATCTTCAGATATAGATGTTACAATCAATCGAGAATATATATAGTAGTTATGTGCAATGCATATGGCTAAATGTCTGGAGTGTTTACTTTTACTTTAAAACACTTTCTTGCCCAAACTATTTTTTTTTCCAGAGGGTATTGGGGTGTTTAAAATAGTATTGGAGATTCCAGAGGGGTGTGGGGTTAAATGGAAATTCCAGGGAGGGGGGCCTTACGTGAAATTCCCTCTGTGGTGGGGGTATGGATATTTTCTGCAACTACACATTATACAGGTCTGCACACTGTAAGTCTACACACTTGCAAGTCCTGTAAGTCTGTAACTAGGTATGTAAAGTCATATTAAAAAAATTGCAGCACAGTCATATCAGTCATCACAAAGTCATAACATAGATACCTTGCTATCTTAATAAATATGTTGCAGTCAATTTTTGGTTTAAGTTATTTTTATAATTTAACTAGTCAGTTCTTTGCTAACTAAGTTATTTTATAATTTGCTAGTTAATTTCTTTATTTACCTTATTCGTACTAATTTTCGCGGGCACTTAATTTCGCGAATTTGGAACACGAATATTTCGCGAGCATTAATTTTCGCGATTTTGCAAAAAATAATAAATACAGGGCATTTAATTTCGCGAAAATTGAGAAAAGACAGACTTTTATTGAATTATTACTGACAAATACAAAGATAATTGACAAATACATAGAGCTTTTGTTGGCCTAATTATAAAGAGCCTGACCTAAATGGACATTTTAATGACAGCACAAAAGATGTTTTAAAAGAGCAAAAGGTACAAGAAGAAGAAATGAGTGATTCGTATGAAGAAAGCGCTGAAGTAGAAGAGAAATAGACTGATGACAATTACCATGTAGCTATAAACGTAGGTAATCATTGATTAAAGCAGTAATAGAAGTGTGTTAATTTCCGCAAATCCTAACTTTAGTGAGTCTTTAATTTCACGATTTTTTACAACTCGCGAAAATCGTGAAATTAAAGCCTCGCGAAAATTAGTACGAATAAGGTTACTTATTTATTTATTTTTTTGGGGGGTGTTTCTCAAAATGACTAACACACTCACCACCAGCTCTAACCCTATCCCTATCCCTAATCCTATTGAGCCCCCTAACCGTAACCCTATCCCTAGACCTAACCCCCCTCCCGATCTCTGACTTTGAAGTCAACCCAGTTTGAAAAATATGAACCAGTTAAAAATAAAATAACCTAGTTAGAAAAAAACTAACTAGTAATTATAAAATAAAATTATTAACTGAGACAAAAAATTAACTGCAACATAAATATATTTATTTTCCTTCAATAAAGCACCCCAAAGCAATACAATTAGACTCAGTAGGTACAAAAATCAGCTACTAAGAAGTCATAAACAGACTTACCCTATTTCTTTCCTTTCATTGCTGCCACCAGGAACTCTAATGATTGGTGTTTTCTGCCCACTTTCACAAACCATTATCATGTGGCCAAAATTAACTGTGAAATGTTTCTTTGATCCAGGCAACCTCATAGCCTTGACACATGCATCACTAGAATAATCCTGTGTGCCATAGATACTGAATTCTTTCTCCAGAGCATTACATTCAGAATCTGTGAATGGAACCAGCTTGCTGCTTTCTGATTCCCAGAGCCAAGTCACTGGTGGTACAGTCTTCTTTTTCGTATTTTTCTCATTAGGGACTGAGTTACTCCCTAGCTCTTTCCCCACCAGGGCTATTCGGTTAGGTTCATCTGTGTACTTGTCTAAAAGAGAACTGATGTAAGTGGGGTCTGCATCTGGGAACACCTTCTGCAAAATCTCAAGATCACTTAGAGCTGCTGCGGCAGATGAAGTGCCCTCATTACTTGCATTATTAGACTGAGTTACCTCTGCAGTTTGCTGGCATTCTGTAGCTACTGGGCATTCCTGTGTATTTTCCATCAAAGGATTTTCTGTTGTTTTCACCTTGGATACAGGACACCCTGTACTTTTACAAGGTTGGCGTTTTACACTGGTTGCCATGGCAATCGTCCTAGAGGATGTATTTGAAATTCTACAGTGAAGATCTGTGGAAATCTGATGCATCCTGTCCAATGACGACTGGTCACAAGGAGTGGTATTTACTCCAACAGCATCAATTTCTACTATTTGTAACTTTTTAGGTTTATTCATAGAAGGATGGAGATTTCCCCCCTTGTAGCGTATACAAATGCCATTATGTTGCTTGGGTGAAGTGGTTCCACTGTTGGATTGTTTGGTGCGATAAAATGACTGTTTTGGACTGTTTGCTACGCTTTTGACAAAGACTATCTCTTCTTCTTTGTTGACATTGGATGTTGTTTCACTCGTAAAATGCTCGGGTGATATTGAAGACCTGGTTTCACTTCTGTTAAGGTTACTTGACTGAGGCTTTTCTTTCTTAATGGAATGTGATCTTGAAGGACTTGATGTTTCTCTTATGGTACTTCCTAACATGTTAGCTTCACTGTTGAGTTCCTCTTCTTCTTTCAAAACAATAGCGGAGCTTGGACACTTAGCTTCATTTCTGCAGATGTTTCCTCTTTTTACCTTGTAAGGAGATGGTGTTCCAACTTGATCCTCATTGGGTAAGTTTTCTTCAGCAGTAACAGCATCTGTCTTGCGTTTCAATCCACACTGTTGTGGCATTGAATTTTGACAGAAATTCACAGCTGATGTACAGTCCCCTTCCAGAAGCATGCCAGCAATTATTGACATACAATTAGGGTTGTCACAGAAACTCTCCAAGTAATTCCTTAAGATTGCAATGTCACATGTTGGAAACATTTCAGACAAAGTAGCGAGATTTTCTTCAAAACTCTGATCACATACTGTGTCGGAACATGAGTTACTTATTTCACGTGCAATGCTGGAAGAACCAGTGACTGACATAGAAGGTTTTGGCTGTTGCATGTTGATTACTTTTCCAGGCCATAAAATTTCTACATAGGATCGTGCTCTTCATAAATTACCTGGGGAAAATTGGATTGATAAAATTAATGATTCATTCACTTCACGATGGTTTACTATTGTGCGGTTCCAGAAAATATCCATACTCTCCCCCCCCCCCACAGACCACAGAAGGGATTGGAATTTTCTGGCGGTGGGAGGTTCTGTAAGGCCAAAAAATTTAAAGAAACATATGACGCTTAATTGGAATTTCCCAGAGGGGGGTGGGAACGGAATCACAAGTACACCCAAGTTTGATGGCCTTTCACCACCAGGGTTATAGAGGAGGCAAACTCAATAATGATAAATCAATACCTAGTTTTAACTTTTAGCTTTGTGTGCGTGTCATGAAAAATACAGCATTATTGCATTAAAAATGTAAAGCTGGGAAAGCTTACTGAACCAGTGAAAAATGGAGATTTGGGAAAAAAATCAATAAAGAAACAAATAGCAAAACTGCTGGTAGTTTCATGCCATGTAAACCTGAAGTTAAGGACCAGACTCTGTAGCCAACTAGATTCCGCGTTGACTTTGCTAGGAACAGTTTAGTTCCTGGACAGAAGAAGTGATCGGTGGTGATCGATTTCCGGGTCGATTACATCGTCAACAAAGATCTCATATTATATTGTTATCAAAGAACGTTTTTCAGACGATTTCCACCAAAACTGTTTCAGCACTTGCCATGCCTTGTTATGACTCATAATTCTCTAGTTACCAGTTTATCTATATAAATTAAAATTACCACAACCTTGATAAAGAGAAGACAAAGAACACAAAGGCAAGATTGGAAATCCCGAAAGCTACATGCACCATGCACACGACTGGTTCCCCGATTTTCCCCTGAAATCTTAAATAAGTAGCCAAGAGCAATTACCATTTGTAGTGCAGTCTTCACAATACCTGAAAAGCTGAAATAATATCTCGATTCACTGCTCTTCCTCGGCCTAATTAACTGTGTTAATGTGATGCATAAACAGATGAATAAAGAAAGCGCATTCTTCTTTTCATTCCAGCTACTCACTAATGGGGCGAAAAGAACACTTCAAACGCAAAAAGCTAACGTGCTTCCTCATTGGTCGACATTCAACCAATGATAAACTACGATAATTTGCTGTCTCCATCAAGATGGCGGCTTCGTTGCTAACATAAACAACTTTTCATCTCATGTCAAAATATGGTTAAACATAAAGTGACGGTAAATTTTGGCCCTTACATGTCGTGCGGAATATTAGAGCATCGTACTGCAAGATTGGAAGGACTTCAAGGTCAGTAATTAATGAGATATCAAACGTCCTTTATTAGACTTGCATGTATGCACGTCCACCTGAGTACAGAATATTGGTTCGCGTTGGAAGGGAAATTCATGCCTGGAAACTGTTACAACTTCGAGCCAACTGCTGCATGGGTGGAAAGGGAGATGATGTTTACCACTGAGGCAAGACTGTTTCATTTGGTTGGTTGCAGTTTTAGAATTCTTGGTTCTTCTCTGATGCTGCACACTAGGGAATTATCTAGATTGCAGAATACCCGGCCACTTTTTATGTGTCTTCAAATACTGCTAC
>CM042758.1:16524786-16532286 GCA_022496165.2 Catalaphyllia jardinei | reverse complement strand
ATTTCTGTCACTTGAGATGAGCATTAAAAAGTTATACTGTCAGATCTTATATTAAGGAACTTCTAAATAACATAAAAACCCAAGTGTTTTTAGGACTCTCTAATATGCACAAGTTCAGCTTCCTACCCACTTTAGTATCAACAAAGTGAAGGTAGATAAGGTTAAGTCTGTATATGAGCCAGGTGGCTCATCAGGCCGAGGCGTATCCTGGTTTCAGTTGCATTAAGCGACTAGGAGTATTTCTACTCCCCCCTGGGTGGGCTGCTAGTCCATCGCAGGGTTACCCCCCAGCATTACATTTGCTGGTACCCATTGAAACACCTGGGTAGAGAGAGGCGCTGTGAGAGAAAGTGTCACAATGTCCCCGGCCAGGGCTCGAACCCGGACCACCCCCTGCGGTGTTGAACATACTAATCCTGAGGCCACCGCACCTCCGACAAGCATCAAGAAAGTGTGAAGATACAATCAATTTCTGTTTTGGTTTCCACTTGGAGTGTTCTGCTGAAAGGAAGTCAAAATTATGCGAATTATACTGTTTTACCTGCTCAACACGAGAGATAGCAATGTCTTCCTCAAGTCCTCTCTTGTTACGTTCCTGAATGGGAAAACCAAACTTGACAACCAAAACCTTTTAAGTGCATACTGGAATATTTATGAGTCAGAATACTAATGGCAAGAAAGCTAAATAAAAGGATGTGAGATGACATTCATTACTTCCAGAACCAGGTATGTAGAACTGAACAGGAAGGTGAAAAGAATTACAAAAGGAAAAAAAGGAGTAAAGGAGCAGGAAAAGGAAAGGGAAAAGGGAGTGGTGGAGGAAAGAATGCTAGACGACAAGGAGGGGGAGAAGGGGAAGGAACGCAGGCTTTGAACTCGTGGCAGAAGTCAAGGAGTGAAAAAAGGATGGAGAAGAGGGGAAATGAAAGACAAATAGGAGGAAATGATGAAAGAGGACTGGGGGAGGGAGGGAGGGGTGGCTCTGTGCATTTCCCTTTCATAAACAGTCGATACCATTTTTGCAACACTTAGAGATATTTTCTAACTGTAAACGAATTTTTCTCTACTAAATTAAAGAAAAAGTCAAATTTGCAAGTTCCACCTAGTATCGAACCCAGAACCTCTGCTTCCCGACATCCCTCTTATACCACTACACTACCAGGTTGATCCGCCAAATCTCCCCAAAATTTAAGTATAAAACATGACATTCTTAAACATTAATAGTACAGTTGTCCCAAACACCAAATATGAGCTAACCGCAAGCAAACCAGTGCATGAATATGAACAATTAAGCATTTGGTGAGTGACTTTTTACTCCATCAACAAATTACACCAGTTTCCACCTTTTCCAGGCTTAAACTAAAGCAGATATGGCATCTTTCAATCTGAAAGGCTTGGTTACCAATGATGACATCGACTGTTTAAAAATGGCAAAAGGGAAATCAGCGGTGGCTCGCAAGGAAGGATGAATGGAAGAGAGGAGGACGAAGTGGTGGATCAGGAGAGAGAAGAGATAAAGGATGATGAAAAGGCAAAATCAAGGGAACAAAATATATTGAGTACATAGAGAACATGAGGAGGGATAGGTTGACAAAAAGTGTAGAATGTTGGAAAAGACAAAAATGCAAAAGAACACAAGGAAAGAGGACATTAGGAATCTTAATTAAGTTATAGAACTCTCACCTTTGCCAATTCATAGAAGACTTTGCCAGTACAAAGAAGGAGTTTGCGAACTTTTTCAGGGTTGTTTGATGCAGGCCCAGAGTCAGGAATCACTCGTTTAAATGATGTACCTATGCATTAGAAACAATTACTGGTTCTCAATTTTATCCTTGGGCAGATCAGAGCTGCCAGGAACAATTCACTGTGTAAGAACTGCAGCAGTTTCTCGTACCTTCTGTCATTTCATCAAGGTGAGACCTGGCAGCTTCCAGTCGAAGAAGGCTCTTTGGTGTCAACAGGATCAACTGTTGAAAAACAAACATAATACTGTATATGAATTCCAATGCAATATTTAGGATACTGTCAGGCTTTTAACTGTCAATGATTCCAGCTGAACACAGGCTCTACAACCATGCCAAAATTCAAATCTTGCCTAATAAATTTAAAACTTAAACTGATCAAGTTGCTGTGATATTCTCTTCTTCCTTCATGTAAAGTGAAAGTTGATTGACAAGGAAAGGTTCAGAACCATTTTCATGTCTGTTTTCTTGTTTGATTATCTGTACTGAAACTGTGGCTTATTAAAAAGTTGATGTTTCACCCTGATGTTAAAAAGTAAAAGAAAAAAACTTACAGGTTTGCGGAAGTTCAGTGTGATCTGACGCCTTAATACGTGGAAGAAGTTAGCAGGGGTGCTGCAGTTGACGACCTGCACAAGACAAGACAAGACAACTATATTACATTTTTGCACATGACACAGTAATGACAGACCTGGCACCACAGGTGGCAGAAGCTAATCAAGGCAGGCCAGGAACAATAAAAATAAATGAAATATGCTAGCCTTAGTTTAAAAGAAATGTACTACAGAAAAGGCAAAAGAAGAACTACTCATAGGGCAAACTAGTCATATTGCATTAGTTACAATGAAAAGCATTTTCGAATGAATTTTAACAATTTTAATGAATTTTAACAACTGTGTTAAGAATTTAACGCAAAACCTAAGAATCAGGTACACAATTTGCACCTCAAGAAACATAGCATGTTCATATTATTTTATCCACAAACATGAACAGGAAGCAGAAGTGCAGACAGAGTACAACTGCTGGAAATATATATAATATTACGTCCTTACCTGCCAGTTAGTAGAGTACAGCTGATTCACTTCAAAGAGCTCATCTACTGCCTGCAAAAAATATGAACACAATGTAACTCAGTAACTTTACTTAATGCTTGAATGAGAAAGAAAATACAGAAGAAAGGGGGGATTAAAAGAACAAAAAAAAACCTAATGGAATAAACTATTTTAATTTTGGGACATTCAAAACTGATTGTTTTACAGTGAAAGATCATTTTCTCTGTTCTTCTGTTCAGCATGTGCCATTTCATATCAGCATTACAATTGCAACAATAATGAAAACTTACTGGAAAAACATCAGGGTTATCATTGCTCATCTGTAGAAACCTCTCTGGTCTGGCACTGGAATGTTCAGGTCCCTAAAATAAAACAGATAGACAAGTGTACTAAGATTACAAACCTAATATAAACCAGGATTTTGGACAGGAAAAAGACCTGTCTCCAACTTGTCTGTCTGGCAAAGGAGCTACAGTACTTACCATTCCTTCATAACCATGCGGTAACAACATGGTAAGAGCACTTTGTCTGACCCACTTGTCTTGTCCGCTGCTTACAAACTGGTCAATGATGCACTGAGGAGAGGATAATAAAGTTACTTTTAGAAGTATGTATGACACCAGTGAAGGGTCAATTATGTTGTCAGTGGAGAAATAATAATCATAATCTATTTTACCTGTGCTGTGTTGTTGAAGTCTCCAAACTGAGCTTCCCAACAGACAAGTGCAAATGGATTTGTCATGCTAAATCCCAACTCAAAACCTGTAAAAATTAATGTGCACCATGAATATCAATGGCAACTGGAAAGATCAGTTTGAAAAAGCTCTATTTGCACAAAGTCATAACGAAGATATATCAGATTTGGGTGTATTCCTCTGTAGTGGCCTGGATTTGGATCACTGATCCAATGTCACTCTGGATTGATCAGGGTGCATCAAAGGACCCAATGAATCCACTCTGGTCATGGATGTATTGGGTCCTTAGATCCACCGTGATCTAAGTGATCTCAAATCACTGAATCCTGACCCACAACAAGAACAAAATTCAATGGGCAACTAAGCTTCTACCAGGGTCCAGGGCCATACTACCCCAGGATATACTTTGGACTTTGAGTCATTTTGGAAAAAATTGACTGATTTCTGTAAAGCAGTGGAAACCTGCACATACACACAGGAAAACATACCTAGCACGGCATATTCTGACAAGGAGCTATTCACAACAGTGTAGACGGATTGATCAGCACTGAGGTCATTCAGAGGACAGTAGGTCACTTTATCTTTGTCTTGGTGATGGAGAATATGATGACGATGACTACAACATAAAAAGAACTCTCATTTTTATTTTTAATGGAAAGAAAGGAGGGGAAACCAACCTTAGTTAGTAGAAACAAACACCACTTAGTTAAATGCAATGATGTTGCATGACACCTTGGTAAAGGCCAATGAGAAACGCTATACAAAGATCATTATACATGCAACATCAACAAGACATGCCAGGATTGTTAACATTGGACACTGAAAACCAAGTTTTGATTTGTCTTAATGCAGAAATGTTGTTACAATATATTTCAGCTCTAGTACAGAGTAAGGCGAGCACGGTCTAGTGGTAGGGCGCTGGAGTTGTAATCCGGAGGTCCCAGGTTCAAATCCTTCTCCCTGCCACTAGATTTGTCTTCGGTGGCCCTAAATTCGACTCCTCCATGCCTTGTAAATAACCAACTGGTCAGCCTGCCACCAGTTGGGATCCTTAACTTGTTATGTTTAATTTGTATCATATTGGTTTGTTATGCGCATTTGATCATATCCACATGGAATTTGCATAATGAAAAATGTTATTAATTGCGTTCGCGACGAAGGAAGAACGCTTCCTAATCTCCTGGGCTACCTGTGATCGCGTAGGTTTCCTGTGAACACAAGCGAAAGCTGACCCGTGTTTTTTCGTTTGATCGGTCGGCCGGCCGGGCGTTCATCTTTTCAGCGCCATTTTGAATGACGGCTTTACAGAAATTTCAGAAGTAGTTAACATTTTCAACATTGTTTAATAACATAGACTTACATAAAATCATTGCTTTCATTTAAACAAGTTTTCAACTATTCTCTTACTACTTACTAACACTTAACTACCACACCAACTACGGTAAAACTTGGATATGTACACGCGCGATGGACTGCGACGACTGCCTCCTCAAAAACCATACCATATAACTAGCCTTTAAAACCTTTTCGTACACTGACTAAATACAAGTTTCACAATACGCCATAACCCTTTATTTGACAATATACCATAGGCATATTCATCTACCCCAATAACCACAACACAATATTTCCCCTTTGAAATGCCGAACGCACTTCCCTAATCTCCGATTACTACTAGTTATTATTATTAGTAGTGGTCAAAAATGACTACGACTGTAACAGAGTGAATGTTGTAAACAACCTTTCTGTATTGTAATAGACCAAAACGTGGTTTCAACAATGTTAACAATCCTTGGACTGGTCCTGTTTATGTTACATTCAAAACCATCACATGGTACTGGATTTTGTACCTAGCTAAGTATGGAATGTTTTGGTTCAAATCTCAGATCTCTCTTACAAGATAAAAAGACCTAACAGAGTGATGCCTCTTTTGTCAAGCTGAACAGTGACAAGGAGGTTATCAATCAAGTAGTCTACCTGAAAGTTCCTCTTTCCACATCCTGTCCGCTGAGTCTAACATGAACACCCTCCATGAGAAGAGAGCCAAATGCCAGAGCTTCACCCATTGCCCAGTCCACGTAGCCCTTCTCTAGTAAGTCATGGCGGGCCTTCAGAATTCGACGGAGTCCTGAAAGCAACATTCAGTTATTAAAAAAAAGGCCAACACTGAAGTTTGACTCTTGAAACCTGGAGGCTACTCCTGCAATTTGACAAGGGGCAGATTGAATTAAATGGAGATCATTTTAGCATGGTTGCTAGACATCACTTTTCAGAATCCCCTGACTTTTTCCTGATAAAAGTCAAATTTCTCTAAACAAATAAATACAAAATGTCAGATCTAATAGTCATTTCTGGCCTCAACATATAGCCATCCTTTCCACTAGTTTTCAACAAATTTTCCTTCATCAAGGACAAATCATGCACATTCAATGACCTTGAATGTTTCCTCCAGCCTTAAATGGTATCAACAAAGAATTTTTCTTTTCCCTGACCATTTCCTAACCTGTGGAATTTAGGGGGTTTAGCTAGAGGATCAGCTTAAATATGAGTTCTACAGTGTTTCAGGGGGATACTCTCAAGGGAACAATTTTGAGGGAAATCATCTCGGAAGACTTTTGGCAGATCATCCTTTGTGGCTGAGGGATCTGAATAAATACGAGTTCTAGCCAAAATTTATCAGGGGCATCTTCTTAGGGGGATCTTTTCAGGGGATCTTTTCACGGGATCTTCTCAGGGAGATCATCTGAGTTGGTTTTACTTCACAAGAATTATCAAGGAAGACTATCTAGGGTTTGGGGTAATGATCTCAAGAAGGTCATCATCTGATAAGGTCAACTCAGGGGGATTATCATAGTATTAATCCTAGGGGGGATTTTATAGGGAGATTTTGAGTTGATTACTACAAGGGATCATCTGTTAGTCTGTAAGATGCTTTATGAATCACCTGTAAAGGTCGCCCCCAAGGGATCATTCAAAGGGGGAGAGTATTTATAAGAGGTTTATTTCTGGGAGATCAGCTTACAGTATTTACCTCCATGAACCTTGAAGTCTCCACCTGGGGCAGTGCTAAATATGTTTCCAATGTGTTTCAGTGAGTCAAGAGCAACTCCTGTTGGTCTTACGGGTAGAGAAGGTTTATAGCCTTTCTTGAAGAACCCTAATACAAAACAAGTTAAGTTATTAATAATATTAATTTTGCTATCTGGAGTTGTTTTCTTTTCCAGGATTTATAGTGCCCTACATGGGTACCAGCTTGATTAGTATTAAAAGCTACAACAACCTTAGGCATGTTTCTAAAGTATTAAAGCAATTGTTGCAGACAAAAACAAAATAATGTATGAGTAAATTGCCTGCATGATCTCTTTTTCTTTGCAAATGTAGAGAGAAATAGGAGGTCCAGTGGAAAGGAGTAGATAATGGGAAAGAAAACAATATCAACTGACAATACTGCAATCTGAGCCTGTCAGCCTAGAGCTCTCTCAAAATTCAAAATATTTTGAATTGCCTATTCCATGGATGAAACGAAAGGCTAAAAGGTACATAAATTTATATTGTGAACCAGGCCATCTAGAACAAAACTAAGCAATTGAAATTGCGTGAACTGAGAACAATGGACAGGTAGCTTCAACTCCTCTCTTAGAGATTCAGTTGTCAACCGTGAGTTATTACGACCGTGCGTGAAGAAAATGGAGAAATTTTAATAACAAGCCAAACCTTTCCATGGGGAATCAAGCCAATCCTTGTTAAGTAACACTCGCTTTTCTGACTTTGCATCAACCAAAGCCTGTTCACAGATCTTCTCATAATTGACTTTCTCTTCCTGGAAAAGACGACATACATGCATTTAAATTCAATATAGATGATATTATTTCACTTGATTATTCAAATTACGGTATATAAAATCTCTATGGTTATACAATTTAATATGGACTGCGGAAATAAGAGCCACAACAAACAGCATAATAAACAGTACCACACTGTCAATAATTGACAGTGTGGTACTGTTTATTA
>CM042758.1:16493846-16506497 GCA_022496165.2 Catalaphyllia jardinei | reverse complement strand
ACGTTGCTCAGCACGTGACCAAAATCTTCCCACTGTCAGTGATAAAATCTATCATTCGCAAATGAAAATTTTCACCAACAATGACGAAACACGGTTTAGACTCTTCATGGCTTATGCTTAGAGCTTAATGTTAACCACATCATTAAGAAAGCACCTAACACCTCTGTGTAATGGTAGCCGTATACGTGTGAAGGGCAACGATTTGTTTGTGTGTCGGTATGGGTGAGAATCAACGTCTTCGGCTGTATTTGTTTACGTTTTGACGGATATAAATAATTTGTAGAACATGTAAACAGCAGCTCACGCCGATCAAAGCATTGGAAGTAAAGTTTCATCGCATCCGTTCATTACTTTTGGCCATTTGAGCAGCTGCCACCATCCGTTCGAAACATTACTAGGTCATTAGCCCTTCTGAATTTGCAGATTATGTTTGACAATTTGGATTGGTCCAACTTCGATTTAAGTTTGGCTCATGAAAAGTTCGATGTCTGAATTGAGCTTTAGAGTTAAAATTGTCAAGAGTTAAGAATTTGTTGCTTTAATCACAGTTACTATGTCTTTTTAAAATACTTCTCACGGTAAGTACCGGCGCTGGAGAAATTCGACCATTCTTGTCTTGATACAATTCTTCGCGTGCCAAGATGTTAGTGCAAAGAAGTTCCTTTCGGTTTTAACTTCTGACCGCAAAGAAGTTTTATCGTTTTTAACTTCCTACTGCAAAGAAGTTCTTGTGCGTTGTAGGATCCAAGAGCAAGCGACCACAAGAAGCCGGCTTGCAGACGCAAAAAGGAATTCTTACAATACACACATGGTATACATGAATTGAGAATGAAAATCGTGCCTACTGAGCAAATCGGTACGATAATGCACAAATCGACGAAAGCGAAGTATTGGTACTTCCAGTGCACTCATGAGAAACGAAACAGGTCTCGTGGTAAACGATACTCGGCTTGTTTCTCTCAAGATGAGTCTGGAGAGAAACGAGACTCGTCTCGCGAGACGGTGGTAACTTACTTTTGAGCGGTACTGTACTTCATGAGTAGAAGTCCTTTTCAGCATTGAAGTAGACCAATGATTATTTGAGTTGACATTCCATAATTCTGGTGTGATGCAATTGTATTATTTCTCACGCAAATAAATTCCTTTAGAACGCTTTTTCATCTTCCACTGGATAGTCATTAGTGGAAGACTTGGACTACAACAACCTCAACATTCGGCAGTAGCAGTTTGACCCATGCACTGACTACTACACTTATGTACATAACAAAAATCAAAATGATGATTTACCATGATTATGTAATCTAGTGTCAGCAATGAGGTTTTCATTCAACAAAATGTCAGATGGCTACAGTCAGGTTTTATAAAACATTCAATTTTATGCATGAACGCGAATGGTTCTCTATTCAGTCACACATCAGTGATGTGGTGTGAAAACAAATACAGCAATAATCCACTTAAGGACGTTCGCGCCCATTGCTACTGCGCGTCTCTATTGCGTACGCCATTCATTGGCCATGAGCGTGCCACGTCATTTTCAAGCGCGCACCGAGTCAAAAACTTAACAAAATATAGAGCTCATGACCTTTGCGTTAACTTGGTGTGCGAATATTTCTGTTGGATGCTCGGTGATCCCCACTTTTTTTCGGCAGATAACTTCCTTTTCTGATTCTTTCCATTATACTAAAAAAAATCTGTATGTGGGAAGTTTTAATTATTTCACATATACTGTTCAAATAGGGTAGAATTAGTACAAGGATACAGGTGTGCGTGACTTTGAAGTTGTGGGTTTTAAGGCTAATTCTAGCTGATTTAATGACATATGTAGCAAAGATCTATCAAATAGGCTTATATATGCTGTGTTAAACACACATAACTTAGATATGATTCTTCATATTAAATATAATATGCCAATAGTAATGAATCTGACCAGAATCGCCTTGAATGACTGGAAATCCTAGAAATGCTCTGGTCTGTGCTACGCCTTATCTTCAAAAGGAGTTTGGTGACCCCCGATTTTTTTATGTTTTTAATTTAATCTTATAATTTTCTACCTGTAGTCAAAGTTTTGAAAAAATCTGTGCATGAGAAGTTTTTGGGCGCGAACGTCCTTAAGTGCCAGTTTAATAGACATGTAGCCCATGAAGCAATTAGGACTCAATCAGAGAACTGGATCACATCAAATCAATAGACCAGATGTACATAGGACCCTAGTCTAAATTTAATTTACTCCCTTAGGCTTAAAATACATGGATATATTATTTATCTTTTATTATTTTCTAATAAAAAACAAAATAAATCACATTGGGAGGTCATGGAAAAATTAGCACAAGGGCCATAAGTCTACTTAAAATTATGGATCAAGTGCAGAAGAGGACTGTCTAATTTTTGTGTTTCAATTTAGGTATGGATTAACAGTTCTTACAAGGTACAGGTTTAATGAGATGTGCTTTAAACTGGTCAGAATTTGCATTTAAAGCTACATTGTATCATTTTTTATAATGGAAGTGATGGTTTGCAGAAGTTCCCTCTAGCTACCATTTGCACCCCAATGCCCACTCTCCCTGTGTTGTATGTGACTGTAAGGTAAGGTAAGTCTGCATACAAGCCAAGTGGCCCATCAGGCCGGAGCTTATCCCGGTTTCCTTAGCATTAAGCGACTAGGAGTATTTCTACTCCCCCCTGGATGGGATGTTAGTCCATCGCAGGGTTACCCCCCAGCATTAAATTCGCCGGTACCCATTTATACACCTGCGTGGAGAGAGGCAATGTGAGAGTAAAGTGCCTTGCCCAAGAACACAACACAATGTCCCCGGCCAGGGCTCGAACCCGGACCGCTCGATCCGGAGACGAGCGCACTAACCATGAGGCCACCGCGTATGTAACTGTGGATTGAGCTTAATGTCAAATTTCTTCTTTTCAAACTTTTAATTGAAGGCTTTCGTGCAAAAAGGGCGTATATAGCTTTTTGGGCTGATTTTCATTTCTTGCAAGATCGAGCTAATTTTCGGCACCCAGACTTGTTTGACAAGAAAAACATCTTCTGTAATTGTTTTTGATGATTTGCGCTACATTTTCAAGAAATAGCGTATGCAAAAATAATTCTGTTTTCCAAGGGCTTCTTCTGGAGATCTTTTGTTGAACAAAAAACAAAAGAAACCTTTTGTTTTGCTAAACAATGAAGTTACCAAAGCGTGGAGCATATGCGGCTACTTGTTCGAACTGATACAAGTTTTATTATTCACATAATTATGCACATGCCACATGTTTGTTTTGTTGTGACACAGGTTCACTACAAGGTTGGTTGATTTTTTCCAATCTGTTTCTCTACTTCTTTCAAAAACCAAAAACATCTATTAAAAAAACTGTGCTGTCGAAGCTTCTTAAAATAAATGGTTAAGTTCGCATTGCATTGAGATCCACCTCCAAAGGATTCTCTCCTACAGATGCTGCTTGTAAAACTGAGTTTTTTTGCATACATTATTTCTTAAAAACCAAAAACAATTACGGGACAACGTTCTTTATGTCAAGGCCAGTCAGCTCCAAAGAGGTTTGTTAAATATTTACTATAAGTCATATCCAGTATGGGTTGAATCTTGTGACATCAAGCCAACTCACGCATGATAGGCAAAACTAAAAAAACAAAACATTCTTTGTATGTTTCAACTGTAAAAATTTCTTGGTTCTGGAATTGCATCAATTACTTGAAATGGTGTCAACAATCTGCAGAAGTTTCCATTTCATCCCAGAATTTCATAGAGTGCTTGAGTGTTTCCAAGCTTGGTAAATGTAAATTATTTGCATGATATTTGGGACTCAAGTGTACTACGTGAGTTAACAGCAGTCTCGAGACAGCCTGGAGTCGAGGGTGGGTTAATGGCTGGGCAAAGTTCAAAACTTCCTTGTAAAGAACTCAGCTACGATACGCTTTTGCATATCATATTGATGCGGATATGCCATTGTATGGAAACTATTCCACACCTTTTTCCCCATGATCAACCAGATCAACTAATAGTGAATAATAAGGGGTAATTAGTAACATTAAACAACACAAAGCGAGTAAAACGTAGCAGTGTCAGAGGTGCTTCTAGTAATGTATGTAAATTTCATTGTGGATATGTTTATATAGATAGCTATCTTACCCGATGAACACTCTTTGGGTCTTCTTTCCAAGATAGGTACATCTCTTCCACATAATTGCTACTGCTGCCGTTCAAAAACGGCTCCTGAGCGACCAGAGCCGCCGTTTGCTGCCATCTTTGAAACGTAAACTTCCCCGAACCCAACAAATGCTGCTTTAACAATCTCGCACAATTCCTCGCTGCGTACATTCTCAACGCCTCAAAAACGTTCAAACTCAAGTCCTAGTCCTTGTTAGCAAGTGTTCAAAAGTCATATAAGTCCTAAGTTGTCGAAATTGCGATTGAATTAGCGAGAGCATTAAACTGCCGAGAATGTGGACTTTCGCCAGTTTAGGTTCCAGCGTGGTGACTTCACACGTAGCTTTGGATTCGTCTTTTCAGAATGCAAAACGGCTCTAAACGCACCAGTAATGCTTGATCCTTATAGTTTTCCTCTGTAAGTTCTAATTTCCTTCAAGAATTAGCCGTTTGTTTTCGATATAGAGTAAATATCCAGAACTGAAATGGTTCGCGCGTCCAGCCACTTGATTCCTTGTACTACTTTGGCGTGACGTCATACTGCTTAGTAATCGATTACGCGACGTACGCTGGTCGGAGTTCCATTGTTTGTCACAATATTTTTTGTGGCTTAAAGAATATCACAGAAGGACAAAGTCCGTCCTGCTGAGACTTGTTTTGAACTAAAGGAATTTATTTTAAAACTTTTATCGCTAATAGTTAGATTTGATATATTTCCCGCTTGGCGGAGAGAAAACATTTCGTGACTGCCTTCGTGATTCCGATTTGAAATCGGTCCCAAGCTCTTCGCGGGCTTTTCAAAAAAATATGGCGACCTCCTTTGATAATTTTTTTTTGCTGTATCTTTTCAAGTTTGTAACCAGCAAAAATGAGTAAAAGGAAAGCACCCGATCAGAATCCAAATAGTGATTTTTGCGACTTTCTTATCGGTAAGTTTGATCGTTCATATTGATTATTTCTCAATATTTCTCATGAGGTTTCTTAAAGCCTTTCTATTTAAATTTGCATTTTAAGAGCTTGCAGAATACGAGAAGAATGTGTCGCGACAAATACACAAGCACAATGCATACAGGTAAGAAGTGGATCCTGTAGGAAACAAACGCTGTATTCTGTTATAAGAATCACGTTATTTTCAAATATGATAAAAGCGTACTTTCAACTGGAGAAACTAAATTTAAGGACGTTCGCGCCCAAAAACTTCCCACGTACACATTTTTTTTAAGCTTTGATTGCAGGTAGAAAATGATAAGATTAGATTAAAAACGTAAAAAAAATCGGGGGTCACCGAACTCGTTTTGAAGATAAGGCGTAGCACAGACCATAGCATTTCTAGGATTTCCAGTTACTCAAGGCGATTCTTGCCGGATTCATTACTATCCGGGCATATATTTTTAAATGAAGAATCATATCTAAGTTATGTGTGTTTAACACAGCATATATAGGCCTATTTGATAGATCTTTGCTACATATGTCATTAAATCAGCTAGAATTAGCCTTAAAAACTACAACTTCTAAGTTACACACACCTGTATTCATGTACCAATTCTACCCTATTTGAATGGTATATGTGAAATAATTAAAACTTCCCACGTACAGATTTTTTTGTTTTTGAGTATAATGGAATGAATCAGAAAAGAAAGTGATCTGCCAAAAAAAAGTGGGGGTCACCAACCATCTAACAAAAATATTCGCACACAAAGTTAACGCAAACTTCATCAGCTCTATATTTTGTTGAGTTTTCGACTCGGTGTGCGCGCTTGAAAATGATGTGGCACGCGCGTGACCAATGAATAGTGTGCGCACTGGAGATGTGCAGTAGCAATGGGCGCCAACGTCCTTAAGGTAAAATATTCCCACGGTATAAAGATAAGCGTAATATACGTTCCCAAAAAATACGTCTAATACAAGGAAATATAAGTAAATTCTAGGAATGCAACAATTACAGCTTGACCTTGTGCACTGAAGGGTGGCATTGAAGGGTGAACTTTTTGTGATAAATATTGGAAATTAACCAATGAAATGGTTGCAAGTAGATCTAAGGAAAATATCTTGAGGTTTCAACTGGATGCAAATATTTGTTTGGCTTTTGCATCTATAGCTGTGTGCACACTAAAGCTGAAACATGATTAGAGTCACCTAAGCATATTTTTTATTGCATATTTGTTAACATTTCATGCATGGTTGTATAAAAATAATTTATGCTGTGTCATGGTACTTGCATAAATTTTTTACATTTCATTAACTTTTGCTGCAATGTTCTCCAAATATTCTGCTTTCTACCCATCTCCGATAATTTCCATTGTATTTCCTCATGGGCACATACAGTGGAACCTGGATTTCACAAACCTCTATTTAAGGAAGTCCTCGATATAATGAACGATGAGGAATAAAATGTATGGAACAGAACCTCAATATAACGAACCTCGATATAATGAATTCTTCGATATAACAAACAAAATCCAGAAGCCCAAAAGTAAAATCTACCTCAATGTAATGAATTACAATGTCAACACGCAACAGAAGATAAATGCTGAACAGATCAACAGTCAACAAATCCTTTAATCCTTATAGTAAAGATACAGCAACCTTTCAGTTGATGACTTATTATATGTTATAGACATTGATACTATAGTATTTCCACAGAAGTCACCTGTGTTACAAGTCAATCATTAACTATGACCTTGATATAATGAACATTTTGTTTGTTTCCCTTCAAATTCATTATATCAAGATTTTCGATATAATGAACCCTCCATTTAACGAACAAATTTGGCTGGTCCCTAGCAACTTCGTTAAATCGAGGTTCCACTGTATTTCAACTACACATGTGGCTTCATAATAGCCCTAATTTTGATTCTTTTGTGCACTCCCCTCCTGCCCTCGCCCATCCACTATTTTGAACGTGTTTGGTCTGGTCAGGATTGAAACTACCCTGCAAGGTTGTTTTGATCATGTTCAGAATAATGTTGTTTCGATGTTATCCATGACTTGCGCAATGCGCTGTCGAATATGAACAAAACATTTCATTAGTGATCAGACTGATCAAGTCTTGGCCTAGTGTGAACAGAGCTTATATCAACTCTCCAAGATTATTGGCAAGTCTTCTGGGTACATACCAAATCTCCCAGTTTCCTGAATGGGTCACCAAATCTCCTAGACAATACAAAAGTTCAATAATGTAAAATGTGCATAAAATGCATTTTTCAGACATAATGGTTGATTTTTGGCTTTTTCCATAGACTACAAGCAGTTCTCTTTTCTTGAAAAATCTGTGGGAAAGAATGCAAAGAATGCAAAACTAGAGAGCAGCGATGTGGGTGGTACCATGCTCAGATACATTGGTTGCTTGTTTTACATTCTTCCCTAAGGTTGTCTGATCAAAAGAGAGACTGCTTTCAGTCTACGTGTTTTGAGGAATTTTTTGGGACATTTAATATCTTTTGTGGTTAAATTGGTGAAGCCCCGACTACTTCTAGCATTTGTTTCATAGTTTTAGGATCAAGGTAACCTACACAAATCCCCAGATTTTGATTGTTTTAGATTGGCATTTCTGCCTCTGTATCACTGTCTGATATCATCTAAAGGCTGGGATAAGAGGGAAAGATGGGAGGAAGGGAAACTGAGAGATGCCTGGTCAAGAGGAAGTGTGTTTAGGGTGAGATTTGTGACTAGGATGGAGAGTTAGGAGGGTAGGGAGGGTAGGGAAGATTGAGGTGTGGAAAGAGGAGAGGAGAGCTAGGAGGGAGAGAGGAAGGGAGGGTGCAGAAAGCCTGATAACCCAATTCATTTTGGTAAATTAGCCAAGTGCTAGTCAGATCTACTATACAATGCAGCTTAAAATGAATATTGCTTTTATTATTATCTTCTTTATTACTATGTACATGTATCAAGGAAAGCAGCATCTGTTTTAGCAAAGCACCCCACACGGATTAAAAGTGGAGATGAAGCACGTAAATTGGTAAGCTACAGGTCTGTTTTATGTACATTAAACGTTTTAATCAGCTACAATTTTGAATTTTCAGTTAGGGATTGTTACAAAATGTGTATGCTCTCTAGTGTTATGACCGGTTTCCCAGTTTCCATATAATTCTACAACTTCTGTAAGTCCAAACCTAAACTACTCAATCTTGAGTACAGCTTGTTTTAATTTATGGAAGATGTGACAATACCTATGAAGTATTGTGTTATTGAACTGTTGATTTGCTATATCAAGGGTGCAAGTGATGTACCATTTGTGTATTTCGTTGTACTACTGTGCACATATTTGATATTCCTAAAATGAATTCTTTTAAGTTATGCCGTGTTTGTGTTCTCTCAAATTGTTAAAGATAGCACAGGAGACAACATTTCGTACACACCAATCAATGTGAACTGATGTGAGCACATTGTCTATAATCTGTTGATTTATTTTATGATTTGTTATAATTGTTTTTTGCCTATGGAAGCCAGGGATTGGAGATAAAATTGGGAAAAAGATTGATGAGTTTATCAAAACAGGGAAGTTGGAAAAGCTTGAAAAGGTATGTATTATAAAGAGTAAATGCACTTCATATGATTTTGGTTCACATTTTTGATCAAATGTTTTCTTATCTATAAACCCAAAAAATCGGCATTAAGCTAAGGCCACATCTAAAACTTGACATCCATACAAAACTCAGCATGCCCATGAAACTTAACACAAAACTTCATACAAAACGTTAAGCTGGGCCACACAAAACGTTATGTCCTGACAAAGCTTGACGTTCTGTCACAAGTCACAAGACTTGGCATCCTTACAAAACTGGACAACCATACCAAACTTCGCATCCACACAAAACTTGCTCTCCATACAAAACTTGATGTCCTCACAAAACGTCATGTTCACAGAAGATTTGACCCCCACAAAAAAAACTTAATGTCCTCACAAAACTCGACATCTTCACAAAATTTGGCATCCTTCTGAAACTTGACCTCCATAGAAAACATGACATCCTCACAAAACTTGACCTCCTCACAAAACTTGACCTCTGTACAAAAATTGACCTCCGTACAAACTTTGACCTCCATACAAACCTTGGCGGTTGGAATAAAATTTAAACTGACTCAAGGAGGGTGTGTTAAGCGATCCCGCTTCTGATTGGCTACATAGAACTTGTTTTCGTGCCTGCATTTAGTTATCAACTCAGATCTCTTGTTGAGAAGTGTTGATTTCTCAGCGGATAGAATGCAGAGCTTTTCTATCAGGCACAAATTGCAGCGTGACGGGTTTGCCCTGTAAGATCTTGCATGTGTGACAATTGACCACTTGATTGAGAAATCAGGGTCGCTGTGTCGCTGAAGGAAACCTTGTGGTTGTTGAACCTCGTCTTGAAACTATACTCCGTCATGCCAATGTAGACTCTTGCGTCACCGGGTGCGGTAGTGACAGTGGCCTTGTATACGATGTTGCTGGTAAGGCATGTGCCATCGAGAGGGCAAAGGTCTTTCTTTCTGCAATTGCATTGCTTGTCTGACGCAGAGATTGCATCAACCTTTCCTAGGATTTTCGCATTGATAATTCTTGCCATGCTGCTCATACAGTTGTAGCTAACTTTCATGTTATTTCTGTTAAATATCTTGTGTAGTGTTCCTTGGTCTGTATTTTTCCATCAAAAACTCTGCATAAAATCTCACTCACTATTAATAAAAAATGTACTTATTGTTTGGTTACCGGTAGTGGAATCATATGTAATTTTTTTTTATACCATTTAAAGTGTATATGAAGCGAAATCAGTTTTTCAGTATTTTGAAAGTTCAACATTTTTAAGACACTATTCCAAAGTTTGAACCGTGCTTGAAAAAAATTGGCGATTTTATAACACCTAACAATAATAGTGTGATTTTGTTCTCCAAATGGCCTTCAAATCGCGCGGCCAAAATGTTCTGATGACATAGTGTTGTGGACAAATCTATGAGATTGCAATATGATATGGTATGTATTGGCTATACACAACATTGATATCCTCGTCGCCATTTGAAGATTCAGAGAAATCACTCAATTCAGAATCGCTTGACATGTTGTTTTGCGTCAAAAACCCTTCTTTGTGATTAATTCTGTCCAGAACACTACGTCACGAGATGAAATTGTGCAATACAGACTCATCCCAGTCTCCTAACCATTTCTTGACAAAAATTGAGCAGTTTTCAGCGCCAAAAACATAACTAAATTTTTATTTGGGAGAACTTTTACGTTTACAATTGATCTATTTACATATTGGACAGTGAAATTATGCAAAAAAAATTCACTTTATATGCACTTATACAATTAACTGAATTTTTCAGATCAGAGCTGATGACACTACCAAATCCATACAGCAACTGACTCGAGTGTCTGGAATAGGGTAACCATCTGTTATAATAATACTTGCTGCCTTATGTCGTCCCCAAAAATTTTGTGTGATTTTAGATTTTTGCTTTTCTAAATGGGCTGGCTGTTTACCAACTGAATAATGTTTGTTTAGCTGCATACAGTGGTGAATTTTTTGAGAGTTTTAATATTATTGTTTTTCTTTGGAATTCATTCAAATTTCACTTGCGTAAAATTTCTTAATAGTATTATTTTGTTTGGCAAATTTTCTACGATATTTTGTATTTATAGACATCTTGCCAGGTAATATTTCCTCCTCCTCTTTTTTCTTTTCTCTGCTTGCTCCTTATTGCCTAGTTGTAATTTGTTGGGTATGTACTTATTTTGTGTAATAATTATTGTATGACATATAAATTCATCACTGGAAAAAATTCCTGGTTTAATTTACATCAGGCCAGCTGCAGCCAGAAAGTTTGTTGAAGATGGAGTGACAACATTGGAAGGTAAAGCTCTATTACCAGAAAAACGATGATTTGACTTTGATTTTTGAAAATGACTAAAACACGCTAGGGTTTTATGGCTAAGAAGCACTGATAAAAATAGATTTACAAACTTGGCTTCGGAAAAAATGTGATTTATAAATTTGGTGTGGCTTGCATTTCTTCGGAATGAATTTGCAAATATCTTGTAAAAAGAGTTTTCAAAAATAAGTAGCTAACTATCAGTCAGTCAGCTGGTCAGGTGGTCAGTCAGCAGTCCACTTATCAGTAAATCAGTCATACATTCAGTCAGTCAGTCAGTCAGTCAGTTGCAATTGGTTGTTATTTAGTCAGTCTGTCTGATGTGTATGTCATTCTCACTCTTTTAGTAATCAGTGAGTCAATTGGTCTGTCTGTCAGCCTGCCTGCCTGTATGTATGTCTGTCTGTCTTTCTGTCTGTCTGTCTGTATGTCAGTCTGTCAGTGAGCCCACCACTGAGCCAGTCAGTTAATCAGCAAGTCAGTCATTTAGTCAAAAGTCATATTGAAAGTAAAGATTCCAACTGCTTATTACTGACTTCTGGCTTCATAGCTCAGTTGGTAGAGCATCGCACCAGTATTTGCGGAGGTCACAAGTTCGAATCCCGTTGAAGCCCTGATTTTTTTCAGGCTTCTTCTTTCCAATTGCTTAAATTGGAAAATTTACTGCAATGATCATACTTCACTTACTTCTGTCTTATTGTTGTTTAGGTTTGAAGAAGGTACAAGCCAGACTGAATCATCATCAGAAAATTGGACTAAAGTATGTTGAAGATTAACTGAACACATGCACTACTATTGATAAACAAGTAATCTTGCTTCTAATCGATTTATTAAAAATAGATTTCAATGGATTTTGCTGCTGAAACAAAGGTCATAGATTAGTTCATTGTGTGGTGGTTAAGACATGTTTAAAAATGGTTATTGTTCACATTATTTTCTAGATATCTTGAGGAATTTGAGAAGCGCATTCCGAGAGATGAAATGCTAAAGCTTCAGGTGAGTCTGTCCTTCCCACTACCACTCTCTCCTCCTTTCCAAAAAAATTAATTGCAATGTATATATTATTTTTCAAGGCTTGGGGTTCTTTTGAAACATTTCTGACTTTTTACTCACGCACTGGTTTGTTCGGTTTTTAGGAAATAATTATGCCGAAGATAGCAAAGTTTGACAAGGAAATAATCGCAACAGTTTGTGGAAGTTTTAGAAGAGGTAAAGCCTTTTAACTTTGGACCTGTCAATAGTGATTGAAGTCTGATTTCCCTTTACCATATCAAGTTAAAGTCAAGTAGACAGGTGTGAAGAACAAAGAAATTGATCACTTGTAATTGACTGAGACTAGCTTGGTATTGGAATGATGGCAATAGCTTGCAGTGGAGACTCGTGCACTGAATATCATTAAAAAAAAGCAATAAATGCAATTTGCATTTGAAGACTCCCTGCATTAGCCTCAATTGCAAGATAATCCAGTCCAGTACCTATTGTTTTTTCTCAGTGTGCAAATGTGAGCCATGCGTTGGTGAATTTAAATCCAGTGCTAAATGTGGACAAATGAGCGTTTGAAATCAAAGTGTAAAGATGGTTCTCTCCTTTTGATCTGTAGCTGAAACCCTAGTGTGTGAGCATTCAAATGAAAGCTATTGAGCAGTAC
>CM042758.1:16478235-16480735 GCA_022496165.2 Catalaphyllia jardinei | reverse complement strand
AACGCCATTGTGATTGTGTTGCGTATGCAGACGCAACACTAAAATACTGTAAACACCTGTGGAATCACAGAAGCGTTTTCAGATCTACGTTTTTTGTCATTTTTAGAATTGGCTTTTTGGTTTTACACTTACAATATCCGGTTTTTCGGTATCTACTGCGATTTTAAAGTATTTCGGTTTCTAGTGATAACAAAAGCAGTTTTTAGTTTTTGGTTATTTGCTATTGTTTGTTGGCTGCATTAGTAACTGTTCAACCAGAAAGGTTTTCCTTAGGAACCCTACGTAATCAGAATTCGAAAGAGGAACGTGTTTTATTTGAAAAGACTCCCCTCCTCATTAGCCTCAGTTCCAAGCTAGCCTCAGTTCCAAGCTAGCCTCAGTTCCAAGCTAGTACCAGTCCTATACCGGGAGGACGAAGTTTAAAAATTGTCACTTTTCGCTTGTTATCCCTGGATATCTATTTTACATATCCATATCCCATTAATGTTTTCCCCAAAGATCACGTTTCCCGAAAGCCTGTAATAGGGCCTCAGACTTCGATCTTATTTGGTAAGCTATTTCAGTTGAAAAGAAATTGAGATTATTAAGTGAAATAAAGAAGAGAACTTTCCCGTATTCCACTTCAGTGCGTTCCAAAAAGCAATAGCACCAGATCGAAGTTGGGGTGGGTATTTTCATATCGTTTCTGTAGTTTTGTCAACCCTGGCCTCGACTCGGCGCCTTGGTTTGTTGGAATGTGGGGAAGTCTATTCGCTCTGATGAGCATACAACCAGCATTTCCTAAAGACGAGTTCTCTGGAGCATTTAGACCAAAAATGTCTCTCACCAAAATGCTTCACTTTTCTGTAAATGGCGATATATTGTAGTCAATTATATAGTATTTAAATTCGTGCATCAAACAAGTCGGGGTGGGGGAGGACACGTCGCCGTGCTGGTTTAAGAGAAAAAGAACATTTGTTTCACTATCAAGCGTAGTGTGAAGGACATTTGCTAACATTGTGTGTATGCGGTCTTTCGCACGCGCGTATGACACGGGATTCTTGCGCAGCAATGATGCGCAATGCAAAAGGTCATATTGGTATTGTACTGGAACTAGCTTGGAATGGAATGGAAGAGATTAACGCCATTTACATTTGTAAAGACTCCCCGCAGCAGCCTCAACTGCAAGCTAGTTCCAGTCCAATTCCGGGAGTACTTATATGGCCTTTTCGGAGATCTTCTCTTGACAGTGGTTGTTTCACACCTACTCCAAGCTGCCAAATTTGGTCTAGATGCGCTCTACACACGAAACATCAAAACGCTTTCGACTCAGCGATTAGAATCATCTTTTCTATACCTCGAAGACAAAGGGAATGTCAGTTTGCGTGCTCAAATGAGGTTTGTGCCTGGAAATAGGCACCTGTAACATTTATTTGCAGTTTTTTTTTCACCCAGCGTTTGGAAAAATCTAGCAGTCAAGAACTTGGTGTAATTGGTTGTAAAAGTAGGCTAAAAAGGTACTGTAATGATTTGAAACGAGAATGTCTTGATCTCTCAATGTTAAGACTAGTGCCGTCTTTCGACACTGTAAAGCGTGTCGGATTCAAGTCTGTCAATTTGCATTTTTAATCATCGTGTTCGGCTTTTTTCGTTTTTGCGCGGATCGCTTTTCATGACGGCTTATTGCTTTTCATTCTGGTTTCTAGTAGGCCTCAATGCCCACTTCAGTTTTTTACACGCAATTTACAACAACCATGGCAAGGAAAGCGTTTCGCTTACTTCTATGAAACGGTGTTGATCACTTTAAAACATAACCTGACCATTCGTCAAGTGGTTTATACTAATTTGTCTTACTTCATCGGCAGGGAGTTTGCATTCTTCCAAAATCAGAGGAACAAGTGCATAGAAGAATTGACATCAGGTATTTTAAAGCCTATGTTTCAAGCTTTACTACACAGCCAAATGTGGTTAGCTAGTTTGTCGCAAAAACTTCCATGTGAAATAATTTTTCATTTCCACGCATTAGATCTTACTTTGGTTGTCATCCAGTAGTATAACTAAAACCATTGCAGCGTTCCTCGTTCGCAGGCGTTTTCCCGCGCTTTGAGTCAGCCGCTTGTATTTCAAGTTTTGATTGGCTCGATTGATCGTCTGTACCCTTTGGAGTTCACCAGGGTAGTTACTTTCATTGGTTTTTGTTTATCGACACCACACGACACTCAATGCAACGCAACGAAACGAAACGGAACGAATCGGGTGTCAGGAAAACGCGGACTCGGGGTCAGGCCGGAGACGGGGTCTTTCAATGGCTTTTAAGAAGAACATTGACACGTTCCGCGAAGAACGATAACGTGTTCACGCACGAGAAATCTTAAGCGTTTTTTTAATAGACCAATTTAGATATATTAAATTTCAGCCTAAAACAATCGGCTCTAAGGAATAACTACAGAGTTTGTGGGGGTTATTTCACAGAGCCTCGTGTTGAGGTCTATTGTGTCAGGTTCAATTTTAATATATCAAA
>CM042758.1:16468235-16473235 GCA_022496165.2 Catalaphyllia jardinei | reverse complement strand
GCTTGGTCAATAATCCATATGTATAACAAGCCTACGGTTCTTCGCTGTCCCGCTTAAGCTAAGCAAGCTATCTGATACTAATATAGCTTAATATTTCTGTTATTTTCAGGCCCATGGGGAGTACCGGTAAGTTATATTCGTTATCTTTCCTCGGTTTCTTTGAAGTAAGGGGGAAAAGACAGCAAAAACAGGGAACAAACACGCGTCATCCTCGTCGTCGATGGTCAGCATAATTGTTACTGTCGTTGTTTTAATTCATTCTTATTCCATCCTTAGGGAGTACAGCTCGTCCTGTCAACACTCCATAGCTCACAACGTTCTTCCTCATCATCCCACTCTTAACCCAGTTGTTTCAGCAAACATATCTTCCTAGTTTGTTATTCTTTCCAAGTCAACCCTCTATTCCAGTTTCCCTCGGTGTAGGTTTATCAGCCCGCACGTGTCCTGCGGGTCTTGGCGTTAGAGATTTGTTCTGTCCCATGAGAGAAAACACCTTTCAAATAAGGTCATTATGAGAATTCTCGTCGAAAAGCATGCCGTCGTGTGAGATAAAGCTGTAAAGCTTTTTTTTAAGTGTAGCCTTCCCTTGTATGTTGATAAAGAAGCAACTTTTTGGACAGACATTTAGCCAGGTAACACTTCATTCAAGCAGTTTTTTCCTATCATTTAGGTGTGCCAGGAGAACCGATACCTGTTTCAAGTGAACAAGAAATATTTGAAATTATCGGCATGGACTACAAAGAGCCCAGCGAAAGGAATCTGTGAAATGCATCCTTGAAAAAATAGCTACACGTCATTGTCTTATTCTCTGGCTGTTAAACTCAAGCAACTTCGTCCCAATTTCTAAGGGAAAGCCCTGGGGGCGAATTTGGTCGTAACTGTTGTACAGAACAAAGGATTAAACGCATTTTTAAACGCTTCTAAAGAGCATCCACGTGTTTGTTACTAGATATTTCGTTGCAGATAAAATTGAGCAGGGACAAAAAAGCCTTGTTTAGTAGACCAAAATGTTCTGCTATGATAGCGGAATTGTTTGATGTAACTTTTTGTCATCCGCTGTCGGAGAAGCTTGACTTTCGAAGGATTACCACGCCATCAAAAGAGATAAAAAAATTCGATCTAACGAGTTCAGAATCAAGAAGGGAAAAAATTGCTTTTTCCTGAAACTGCATTCAGATCCATTCATAACTGTTGCGTAATAGACATGTAGTTGCAGGGAAATTTGTCAAGAAATTAGTGTTTTTGTTGTCATCATAGTTAGTAGAGGTAACTATGTTGTCATGTTATCGGAATTGCTTATTGATTAGCTGGAATAAAGGTTTTCTCTCTATTAAAGCTTCGCAGCCTTGTATGTGATAAAAACACTTGCTGGTTGAAAGATCAATTGTTTTGCATACGGTTATTGTTTACAAGTCAATTAATTTCACCACAATAAAGCAAAACGTTATTCTTTAATTTGCGTCTCATTTATCATTCACCAGAAATTGCTTTTTAAAGGCATGATTGTCTATGATATGTTTGCTTTTTCTAGCAAGAAAAGTTTGTTTAAACATTTGAAAAACTTGAGTAAACTTTGGAGGAATTTAGGTGTCTAGCAGAGGTGTTATGAAGCGTAAATGAAGTATTAATTAACTAAATACCCAGGCACTTTGGCCTTTTTATTGGTTGGTTACCAAGGTGATGTGACGGTGGTTTTTGCACGCGCGGTTTATTTCACACGCGCTCGAAGAGTCACTTCCAAAAGTCTTCATAACAAGATCTTACTCATTCTGGACGCGTTAGGATTATTGATCTACTTGCAGAAGATGGACTGAGCTGTAGTGATGCTATATATCATTTCTCCAAGTTCTTAAAGTGATAACTTTTTATTGCTTTTGTACGATTTCAAGTCTTACTTCAGCTTATTTGCAAAGTGTTGGAGCGTTCGGAACCGAACATGCTGCAGTAGAGATCTTATTTTCCTCCCGAGAAAAGGTAAGCCGCATACAAAATTAAACGATTGCTTTGTTTGGCTGAAGATGAGTTCTATATTCAACTCTTTTATTGGGTAAATATTTTAGTTTTATGTCGTTGTTTACATACAAGCACAGTAGGTGTGCGGTCATTGAAATATCGAAAGCTGTGTTCAAATATTCTTTCTCTTCATGTAGACTGCCAATGGGGAAAGACGATCGCTCAAAAGACAGAAAACAGCATCTGCTTCCATTTCTGAAGCAAACAAGATCGAAGAAATCCTTGAACCTTGCGCAGGTAGGCAAATATTGAGCAAATTTTAGTCTGCTTGCACGCGCATAATTCATCGTGTTCGGTCGAGACGGCACGGGTGACTAATGTCATTGTGAAATTTAGCTTGGCATAATAGCTAGGTCTGTAGGTTTTAGCCAGATATTTCGCATTTCAGTTTTCAAAACAGATTCTAATGCGATCATGCTGCTCAAATAATTTGCTTTAATAATAAATTCACTTTCAACGAAATAATAAAACGACCTAGAAGCTTATTTGGTTTTTCAGATTGCGTGGTAGCGACATGCTGGGTTTTAATGTATGTATCAAGGTTGCCATAAACAGCTGTCAATGAAAGTTGTAACTTTTCCCGTTTTTACATCAATTCAAAAGTGAAAATTTGATAGTTCTTTTTGTTGATCTTTAAAACTATTCTCGACAACTGGACTATGTTGCTGATAGCAATATGCACGGATGGGGAAAATTTAAATTAAATTCAGTGACATTTTCTGGTGTTTGTTTTTCGGTGGAACACAGACATCAGTGTAAACTTCAGAAGTTTCTTACAGGTTTTCTTAATTGAGGCTTAGAAATTTTAATTCAAAAAATCTTCGCTTCATCACTTACAAATTTAAACAGCTAGCTACAATTAGCTTGTATGCAACTCTCTACAATACAATGCATGTTCGCCCCTCTAAGCTCAAGCCTACGTAAAGCAAATTTGTGTTAGCAGATGTTAATTGCCGTCGTTTTAAGCAACATTAATTTAACCACAAACACTTAATTTTTAAGTACATGTGTATGGATCTCACAAAAGCATATGAAACCCTGAGGCAACCTGGCCATTTGAAAACTCATCCCTAGATAAACCTCTCCAGAGGGGAGGGAGGGATTGCAAGGCTAAAATTTGTGATTTTTTGGCCTGAAAATCATGAAGAACCCTTCTAAACTCTTTTGTAAATCATGATTGAAGTATACTCAGTAAAACTTTCATTACAAAGAAAGTGTGGTTCCAGAAAAGATCTTGTTCATTGAGGAGTCTTTGTCCCTCAGTAGGCAAGCAGACAAAATGAGTGACTCTCCATAGTGCCATTACATGCCTGTTTTTTTTGTTGCTTTTTAAAAAAAACAGTGGAAATTAACGGCAGTGAAACACAAGTGACTCAATTTTGCCTTGTGTTGGTCAGCAAAGAATGTGCAATTCAACTAAAAGTCCAATATTTTTAGACTTCAAATCAGATCTCTCCAGGGTTGCTTGTTTCCCGACCACTGGTCAAGGGAAGCAAAGACTCTGGCCCCGTTTGTTCAAAAGCCAATCAGCACTAACCCATGGTTAAATCGCCCAAATCCTCGGAATAAGATTGTCCTTCAATTAAATTCTGTTCCTCAAAGCTTGATTAGTACTATCCGAGAATTAAACTAGGGGTTAAATTTAACACACCTAGCAAGGTTGATTAACTTGCTAATCAGATGAAAAGGGGACAAACAAAATCAAAATGGCAGACTTACAGTTTGTTGATTTTGCTTTTATGGCGGACCTAGTAAGGAAAGAAAACCAATTCAGGCTACCTGACGACTTTTCCAGCATAGATGTTACTAGGACGAACCACCCCGCGTCTGTTTTTCTCACGGTTTTTCACAACACGGAAGACTTCGAATTTGCAAAATATGAGCTTGTTGTACACGTTGACACCGCAAGTCCACCATCTTGTTTTTGGAATACGAGTGAGAGGATACTTTGTTACAGGCGTGACTCGATATCCAAATTCAGTATCCACCTTTAATGTTCCAAGGCTAGTGCTATGCTGGGATATCGAAACGAATCCAGGACCTGACCACCCATCTTCGGCTATCCATAACTCATCGTCAGTTACCCGTAAAAAAAACTTTTTGGAAATATCCTTGTGATGTCTGCTCAAACCCTGTTTGTGCCAACCAGAAGGGCATTCTCTGTGATGGTTGTGGCAAGTGGTTTCACCTAAAATGTATTGTCATGGATCTGAAAACATATGTTGATTTTGGATCTGCTGACGAGCAATGGCTTTGTGACAAGAACTGTGGTTGGCCTTTTAATTTTACTGATTCATTTTTCGAGTCCTCTGTTGCTGATGAATCTGGATTGAGCATGTGTTTGTCAACCAAAGGTCCTGCTGTACCTGCACCTTGTTCATCCAATTCCTTAAAGTGCTTACTACTAAATACTAGGAGCCTTCGAAATAAGATCAATGACTTGAGCACCTTGTTGTTAATGGACTCCTTCGATATTGTTGCCTTAACCGAGACCTGGTTTGATGATGACTTTAACGACCGCGAACTCCACCTTGAAGGCTATTCCGTATTTCGTCGTGATCAATGTGTCCGGTGTGGCAGAGGTATGTTATTGGCAATAAAATCAAACGTTCCTTGTGCATGCAGATGTGACCTAGAAGTTGATGCAGAGATACTAGTCTGTGAACTAAGAACAAGTAATACTTGTTGCTTATTATTGCTGTTTTCTACAGACCTCCTGATGTAGGAGAGGGATTTTTGGATGAATTCAAGAAATTTCTTCAATTTTCTGCTGGTACTGGGATAGCAGATTTAGTTATCACAGTGACAGCAGGTGATTTTAATTTTCCACATGTTGATTGGTCTACTGGTTCGCCATCCACGGTCGACAATCTAACCGAAACATTTTGTGAAATAATAGATGACTACTTTCTTACACAAACAAATTTTCAGATTACTTGTCCCAATGCCACAAATACTTCATTACCTGGTATTACCCTGGATCTTGT
>CM042758.1:16440735-16460735 GCA_022496165.2 Catalaphyllia jardinei | reverse complement strand
GTTTCAAAATGGGGTCGGCTGTAATTCATAAGAGAAAAGCGCTCTACTACAGCCCACCAGATGGAAAAAATAATAGTGCAGACATGGTAAGAGAAAGGAGAAAAAAATTATTAGGGAGTTCACCATTTTAAATTCGGAGACAAGAATAAACCATTATCTTCCAATTTGGTGTACAGTGCTGAAAGAAAATAGATAAGTTACAATGTAGCTCTAGGTAGATATACATGTAAATTTTAAGTCGTTGAATTTTAGGAGAACATTTAGTGTGAATGAAACTATAGTAACTGTTTCAGTTTTTCAAGCCAATATAAATGTTGTTTTCTACAACACAAATCGTTTTGACATAATTTGCAGTAAGTCATAGATTACAATGTTTTCAAGCAGTGTCTGATCTTGATGCTTATTGTATTTTATGGAAGTAGCATATGATTTTACTTTTGTCATTTGTAATAACACTCTGACTTGAAAGCTTGTGAATCACATGAGTTTGTACTACATAGATGTACATGTATAAAATGTTGCACTTATGAGGTACACTGTACAGGACTGATCTGAAGTTTAAATAAGCCTAATTTTCATAAATTGCATATAGTGTAGTGTAGTGTAGTGTAGTGTATAGTTGTGTAGAAGATGATTTATGAATATTCTTTACATATAATGCTCTTTAAAGGGGCAGTGTCACCCTATTTGGCAACTTTATAAAAAGCTACAAGGTGTCTTCGCATCAATTGAATTCCAAAAATAATGGTCTAGTTTTGTTATTAAAGACTATTTGAAGGTACTGAAACTGTTTCCTGTTGCCTGTTGCTATGGATGGCAAGGATGGAAATGGATTGAAACTTGAAAAAATTGGCCAATTTTTTCAAGATTTGATGCTACGTCTTCAAAAGATCCTCAAGAAATTTATTATGGTTAGCCCTCTCTGATAAAATTCATTTGATATCTTTGTCATAGCTTTACAGGAGCATTTTGTTTATGAGTTAGTAACATCATTTATCAGTTAGTAACATCATAATCAGTTAGTAACATCATAATTCCCTGCACAAATGGATAAACTTTCATTTTCAGTAACCTGAAAAATTAGTATAACTGCTTTATTGTTGAATATTATCGGTATTTCCTTTTTCAGATACTAATGTAAGCTTAGGGTTTACTTCTCCTGCTTTGCTGAAAAGCAGGCATATTTAATATGGTGGAGGGGTGTTGGGGAGGACCTGTGATGGAGCAAAGGGCACAATGGTTTAATGGTCACTGTGCTGGACTCCAGATTGAGCAGTCCAGGTTCGCATGTTGGTCTGGGCCATTTGCAATGATCTTTTGGGTGATTCTTTAATCTTCTAGTGCTTCTTTCCTCCCTGGTGTTTAAAATAGGACGTTTTACATGTAGCAATGACGATGGTGACGGCAGGGACAAAGCATTGTAAAAAATGTATTTATATTTTACCTTGGAATGTCGTAGCTGTGTAAATCGGTTCAGTAGGCCTATCGGTCTAAAAACCTGCTCAGGCTAAACATGCACCGACAGCGTTCAATTCGAAAAGAAGATGCAAAAAATTAGCCGTTGCGGTTTGCGTTCTTTAAAACATGTGGAAGTCAGTCATTTCATGTTGTTGTTTTGCAGAGGACGGCAAAGAAATGTACAAAGATTGAAAATGCACGTGCACAGCTATTGTGCTGCTCATTAAACCTTTTGTTGGTGACACTCTCGCCGCTGTCGCCGTTGTGGTTTGCTAAAACTCCCTATTAAATGTTAATGCTGCAGTGCCTGGGAAAATGTGTGACCGTGAAGTTAACATGGCCTCATTAATTTATGCCACTAACCATAATTGGGATATACAAGCTATGGTGGTTAGTGGTGACGCAGCTCAGTGGATAGAGCGCCCTCTGGGTGCTCGGGAGGTCATGAGTTCGAATCCTGTCAGGACTCAGATATTGTCTTTGCCCCACACTCATGTCACATTGAGTGGTTTGCTTTTCACATTTCATTACCAAGCTTGTGATTCACAATCTTTATTCATGTATTAAGCTCTGTTTGTGTGGGTTACTACTGTAATGGTCAAAATTATCCAAAATTAACCGCTTTACAGTAGATCCCCTTCTAGACTACACCCAGCCCCTTTTTGGCCTAGTCTGTCGCATAACGCAGAAAAAAATGACAAAAAAATGGCTGCTTGTGGCCCCGAGATTTTTTCTTTTCATGTCATGCTCAAGCGACAGACTCAGCCAAAGAGGTGTTCCTTGTAATCAACCCCATTCAAACATTGTCTTGCTTACCAAAAAGGCTATTATTATTTGTGATTTTATAGAGTCCTGATCAGAGTAATCATCGTACAGGAAATGCTCATCAAACAAGTACCTTTGGTAGTGGATACTTGAGGTAAATTGAACCATCTGCCCTTGGATGCTATTTGTCACACTCAACCAAAGATAAAAAGATGGAAAACTTGTCTTACTACTTTTTTTCTCTCTACATTCAAATTTTAAGTCACACCATTGACAGTAAATTCAGCCTTAGCAGAAGCAGACAGATGGAGGCACCAATGAGACCACCGAGACTTTCAATTGATTATTCAACCTCCTTAAAATATATAATTATTATCAATTCAACCCCTTTTTGCTATGAAATACTTACATATATTATTCCCCATTTTGTTTTCCAGCAAAAATGAACTGATTTTAAAGTACACCGAAGGGAAACCCCTGGTACGAGTCCAGCAGGTAGGTATTATATTAACTAAATTAGTATACATGTGCATGGATGAGTTGTTTAAAGCAATACTAGTTGGTGAAATAAATTAATGTACATGTATCAGCACTCCAAGCTGCGACCATTTTGAGTGGAAAAAATTTTTGGCAACCAAAATTCTGGCGAAAGTCAGGTGATGGCGACCATTTTACAATTAAAGGTTACCAAAAGGCAACTTTTTGAAAAAGTGAGCTTGGAGCACTGTGTATATAATTTGCTTCTTTGAACAAAATTATTTCTGTTGCTGTTCTCATTATCATAAAGATAAAAGCTGATAGAGAACCAGCTGTTATTTTCCATCCATTTTATTTACAACCTGAATTCAAAATCAGATTCATGTTATTCTTCCTTGAAAATACTCTTCTTATTTAAGGGTGGGCTAATGTGGTCCTGCAAAATAAAACAACCCGAGAAAACATCCAGTAAGGGACAAGTTAAATAATGTACAGTGTGCATGATAATGCAGACTTGTGTTCAAAACAAAGAAATTATGACATAGGTCTGATCTTTCCTATTTCCTAAGCTTCAATATCTTGCCTTGGTCATTTGTTTTGGGTCACATGGTCCAGGGCGTTCATCTGGAGTACGTCACCAAAATCAATCGACCGTGTAGGCCTGGGAGAAAACTGTACAGAACTAGGCAAGGTCTGATCTGCAGCAAGGGCAGCAGCTGTATCTAGACTCCACTGAGCTTTCAGAGCTTCTACAGTGTACTGCCCAAGAAAAAAAAATACTGTGTCGTGTGAGGGAATGATATAAATGGCTCAATTGTTGTATATTAACAGTATCCAGTTTATTGTAACCACTAGCCTACAAATTTTGAATTTGTGTTTTTCCAACACTATTTTGTAGAAGGTGACAAGCATTCTTCCAGGAACTTTGCCGCAGCTTGGCCCTGACAGACACCATGGTCAGGTACTGTTTCTCCAAATCTTTATTTCTGTTACAGTGCTCATTATTCCAGACTGATAGCAGACTGCTTTTTGACACCCTCGGGTGGGGGGGGATGCTCGTCATCTTGCTTAGGTATATAAATCAGATCTCTTGGTCTCACTTAGGGTGTGTTTAGGGTGAAATGGAAATATTTTTAGCTGTCAAAGTATCTTTTAGAGTGCACTCTAAAAGAAATAAGGAAAAAGAATTTACATTTTTATGCTTAACTTCTACCAGTACCACAATGCAGTGTGTTAGTGTGGGCTCTTTACCAGGACAGCGGTTGGTAATCAAGCTTATTCCATTCTCAGTGGTATATTTTGGTGGTTAAATAAACCTTGAGCCACGCCAAGATATGCTTCCTTCCTGCTTCCCTGACCATTTTCATGTGGCAATCTTCCCCCCCCCCCACCCCCTGGGGAATATCCATAAAGTTTATCTGATTGGACTTTTCTCGGTCTTCAATGCCGAAGTCATCCGGTAATTCTCTTAAAGTGATGGTAGAATCGAACACAAATGTTACACACTGTAAAACTGTCCCAGCAAGTAATACAATTGACATGTAGAAAAGAGAACTCATAAAAGGTTGGAGAAGAGTTTTTTTTTTCTATGGCAAAAGGGAAGTAAAAGGTTTTGAATTAAGAAACAACACAGCACTTTTGAGTGCTAAAAATGATATGATTCCACCACGACCTCCTAATACATCATCATCAGGTTCAAATTACCAAAAGTCATTCATGCAAGGTAAACTTAGAATTGATAATACGAAAATACAGCAAAAAGAAGACATAATGCCTGAAAAATATAACAAAAACCGGAGAAGAGGCCCTTTGCACGATCCGGTCACATGGTACGGAATAAATTATGCTGGGACGCAAGAACGCAATGGGACTTTCAAAACAAAGGAGCTCGTACCAGTCCAACCCGACTTTACTTTGTTTTGAAAGTCTCACTGCGTTATTTGCGTCCCAACATAATTTATTCTGCACCATGTGACCGGATCCCGCAAGGGGCCTATTGTAAATGTTTTCAAGAAGAGCAAAGTGTCTTTTCACATTTATGTTTTTGCCCCCTCCCCCTCCCCCCGGGTGTTTTCGATAGCCTATGTGTGGACGACTCCCGGGCTCTTTACCCTCAGTTTTTTTTCTGCTGTTAACGATAACATGTCAATGTTTTGCAGGGGGATGACCATGGTACTAAAGAAGGCAAGGTGAGTTTCTTTAAACAATCTACTGATCAGTGTATCTTCAGTAAACCCTCGACTACCCCTTCAAGAGTCGTGGAGATGTTTTTCTTTGGGAGGGGGATTCTTGGGTGTTTGAGTCCAGTAACTTGATTGCAAAACATTAGGAGGCAGATAATCTTTGGCATGGTATGACTGCTCAAGACATTCCTTTCTTGATTTTTTGATTCGACTATAAAAACCGAAACTTGTTCGAGAACTTTAAAGCACTTTTGGGAAAAAAAATCTGCGTTTTTTCTTCCGATTCAGTTAAAAGGAAGAAAATCGTAAAACTGAGAGTAGGAGCAAACGTTATCGCCTCATTCGGACCACTGTACCCCTTTCGCCCCAGCCCCCCCCCCCCCCCCCCCCTCCACCCCCTTCCTTCTCCCTGGTTAATTCTTCCTTCTCATCGCCAGTTGCACATGCTTCGCTGTCTACGTCCGCGGTAGATTCCATGACAAAAACACACTGAACATGTTTTTGTTTTCTGTTCAACCCCGCAGAAGTTCTCCGATCAACTGCCTCAATTGCTGAACCAGCAAAATATATTAAAGAGTTCCACAACTAAACAGGTGAGTCAAGCCTTGTTTAACCCTTCAAGGATTGAATGAACCCGCGCGATCTTAGGCATTAACGTTGCTAGGTGACTGACTTTTCTTTGTAAGCAACCGCCAGTCGCACCTTTTTTTAATGAGAATTAGAACCGGAATCTAGAGCTGTTTTTGCGAAGTTGGGTTGAATAACTGCTACCTTTTTGTAAGAAGGTAACACTGGTAGCTGTATGTGAAGAAGCTTTGGATGTGTGTTGGGTGATCGCGTTCCGTTGAAATTGCGTAATTTCATTCCAAGATCTCTTGTGTGTGGGCGGAAATCTTGGAATGAGATAAAAAGGCGCGCCGATCGAAAAGCTTCGAAACTGTACAGTTTTCCTCTCCTAAGAGTATGATTAAATTCGAGATTACGGGAAAAAATAGGTACTGCTTAAAACAATAAATCGGTGACTTTCAAGAGAACATCTGACGGTCGATAATCTCGTAGGCGTTCTTTTAAAAGCTGGATAGTAAAGCGGTGCATATAAATGTTGGCCCGATATTGAGACGTGCTAAATAATAAATGATCCTGGGTTATTGTTTTGTGTTCTCTGAAGTACGCCGATAAATTTCTTCCAAATGTAATTTGACACTTATTTTTGAGAATGTGTAGAATATTTGGGGACAACCGATCGCGGTGTGAGAGTATATTGATTTCTAACGCACTTGATTTTGAGCTTGAAACTGGCTGATCGTTATGATATTAGTTTCAAACGCTTTTCAAGGGTGATTTTTTAAGCGATTCAAACTTATCTTTAAGGTGTTTTCCACTTGTGATGTTCGACTTTGTCTTAAGTTTCTCAGTTAACGAAACAAATAATTACGTGCTAATGGGAAACGTAGTTAAAGAGGACGGATTTTCAACGTCTGGTAATTACAATCTCATTCGGTGCACTAAAATAAACAAATTTTATTTCATATTTTGCAAGTGTCGACGGCACACGCATTTTAAATCCTTTTTTCGCGAAGAAATTGAGGGGTTTAAATGGCTTCTTTTCGACACTGGGTTGGTTTTCTTTGGTGACGCTGCGCTTAAATGGGTTTTGAGTACGAGCTTTTGAGTGGCTTCCCAATCGCAATGGCCTGGAGAAGTATAGGCTAAGCAGGTGGAAATTGCTTCGCTTGTTCCATTAGTTCCTGACAAAGCTGAATAATTTATTACTTAAAACCACTCGGTAATCTTATTGCCTTGGCAACATGTTTTTTTTTTCGCTATTGAAGAACAGATGTACGACGAGTTGTTTTCACACAAGCTTTTATTTTCCTCTGGGTCGATCGTGGCGAGTCAAGCTGGGACCTGATTGTGTGCAAGAACAAAATTATTCATTTATTTTTGCTTAAGGACGACTTGTCACCAGCTCAGAATTCCATTCGATCTCGTGTCGAGCATCAACGTTGTCGTATTAAGCAGCTTGCCGACCGCAAGGCGACAGGTCTGTCTATGGCGATCGACGAACGGGTAGCTTGAAGCCCTAAGTGTTGAAGAACTGAAACCCAACGTTCGTGATGGTGAAACAAGGACAAAAACCAGGCCAAAAGACAGGCATTTCGATCCAGAACACGAGTACTTTGACTCGAGGGCATATGAAAATAAGAGTTTTCACTGGCTTGGCGGGATCTCTACAGTCTGTTCATAGAAAGAAGGTTTGTTAACGTTGCATTTAAGATTTTCCGAGAAAGTGATAACTGCAGGGCGAATTTTTTCTCTTCGTTTCTCCATTTTTGAAGGGCAATTTCATAGTTACTTTTTTTACTCTTTTTTCTATTTTTGTAGAGGGCGTAATAAAATCCTGAATTTGTTTTCCCAGCATATGAGAAGTGTTTGATGAAGTAAATAATTCAGCAAATATTTACCATGAAAAAAATGAGTCGTCAGCTTAATTGAAGCGTACGTTTCTCGTGTTGATTTTCACCTAGTAGCTGGAGCGAAAAACGTTCTTTGAATCGATATTTGCAAGAGCGGGTAAATTGCGTTTCCGTTATGCGGTAAGGGTTTTTTTTTGCGGCAGAATGTATGAGCACTCGGTTTAGATCTCCTCTACTGATACCTACAAGTGTAATTATTTTTTCCTGCCATCATATGGGTTCTTAATTTTGCGTCAAAACATTGATTTTTCTTGAAAACTTCACGTTTTCAAGGGTTTTTTTGGCCACAAGTAACGTGTCGAGAAAATAATTTATTCTTAAACGTTGCAAGAAATTGGTTTACTTATGCTGATCTGCCGAGCGCTTGTAATTGATTTTCAGAGCGAAAACATCGGTTGAAATTTGTTCCTCGTCTCTGTCGAATGAATCGTGTCTTTCCCTAGTCTCAGTTAAAGCTAAACCAGACGGTTTTTAATTATTTTTGGACTAACATGAACAGTTTTGTTTCTTGCAGCAATTTTTCTTTCAGATTTGCTTTTGCTTCAGTATCTCGCACGAATTTTCAGTTTTTGTTTTGAGTTTATTTATTTATTTTCGCGCGAAATTCTTTGGAGATAAAAAACGGCTTTTTAGATTGGGAAGATATCACTTTTGCTCCGCTTGTATTTCACAAACACAGCTGCCCTCGAAATTATTTGTGATGTTTGCTGCCATGGGCAAAGATTTTCACAGTGGCATCTCTTAACATTTTTAAAAGCTTATGCGACCATGGATAACTTAAAATACGGGAGGGAATTAGAGGTTAAAATGAAACGTGAATAACTAACTAAACCTGAGTTCATTTTTGTTACTTCGTTTATTTCTTCTTTTTTGGCACCCGTTAAGTGCACTTTATTTCAGATTAGTTAACATTTTAACGGCGCTCGTGCGAAAAAAATTTCCGACATTCTCAAATTACTCATAATAAATCAGACCTCACAATCGTGATCTTTCCATAGCATTGAATCATTAAGTTTCAGCATTGATTATGTGGCCGGGAAATCCATGGCTGAAAGGATAGCACACTGAAAAAAACAAAGGTAGTGGCAGAGTAAATATCAATTAATGTGCAGGAAAATAAAGCGAGAAATATCATTAACTAGACGATTGCGACGAAACGACAGAAATAAGAATACAAATTTTTAAAAGTACGGGGATTTTTTTTCAAAGTTTTAACGCTAAATGAGTATTCTTTTTCAAAAAATTGACAGACATCGTAGGATTTGTACAAGAAATTAAATGATATAAAAATTTTCCCTGGTCGTAACCAAATGAAAATAGTTACCGAGGCAATATCAGAAGAAAAAACTCCTTTACATTTGTTAATTTCTTGCGTTTTTTAATGCGTAGTGTCTTTCAGAAGCCTGAAAAAAAAAATATAAATTGAAAAAGTATTTTCCAAGGCAAAAGCCTTGGTTCGTCTGTTTGTAGCAAGGGCTGTGTGATTCCAAAACCTTTTCGCCGATTTTCTTTTATTAAGGAAGCTAAAGGAGCTTAGAAAACAAGGTAGATTTTTTACGATTCATAGTTTGTTCATATTTTAATTCATTTTCCTGCTGATAGTTGTTAAGCTATTGTCTAGTTTCCTGTGATCTAAATAAACTATTGAGATTCCCATTTAAACGTGTTCTAAATATATGCCACAGGTTTCCTAAAAAATGAACTTTGATCAGAGTTAATTGTCACTATTGAATTTACAGTGACGTACTGAAAGTTATTGTCAGTTGTTTCCGCTTGGCACCGCGCGCGTTTGAGACTGATGGAATAGGACTTATTCGCACATTTTTTGCTTGTGTTGTAGTAAAATTAGCCGTCTAACCTGCCCTAAATAAACGTCCATAGTTACTATGGACAGCTGACATTCGTTCTCTCTGTTTTTTTTTTTTTTTTTAATTATTATAACACAGGCGCCAAATCTGAACTTGAGTGATTACAGCAAGCCAGGATCCAAACGACATTCCACCCTAATGTAAGTGAAACAATAGGCCACATGCGTGTTCCCGGTATGGCACTGGGACTAGCTTGGAACTGAGGTTGATGTGGGGAGTCTTTTCAAATGCAAATGACATTAGTCTCTTTATAATTATATTAGAGATTTAGAAATGCTGCTTTGATTTATTTAGCAATAATGGAAACTCTTGCATGTTCATCTAGTGTAACACTTACGCAATAGAGCACTTTTTCTGTGTTTACATAGCCTCATCTAAACACGAGGATGGTTGGGAGAATTCGAGACAGTTATGCAAACCCGAGACGCAGCTTAACTTTCGAGAATTCTCCCAACCCTCCGAGGGTTTCGATGAGGCTCTGTAAACACGGAAAAGTGCTCTATTTCTTCTAAAAAATAATTTCTAAAATACGCGCGAATCTAAAACGTCGCAACCGTGTTTACATACTCTCATCTAAACACACTTGTCGACCAATGAGAGCGCGCGTAGTAGCTCAGTAACTTATAAAGACAAGTAGTTTTCCAAACCTAGCAAAAGAAAGTTAAAAAAACGTCCGAAAGGTAGACCGAAAATTTGTCTTGTTTCGATAAATTCAGCCTAAAGCAATAGATCTCAGCACGAAGCTCTGTGAAACAAACCCCACAAACTCTGTAGTTATTCCTCGGAGCCTCGCACTATTGGCTTAGGCTGAATTTTAATATATCGAAATTGGAGGCGCCACGCACCTCTCGTAAGGTCTAACAGGATTGGCCGAGAAAACAATAGAATAAACAACAGAAACAATGGCCCTAGTCCTGAAAACAATAGAGGTGGATGACTCCGGGAGCAAATAAAATTAGAGTTTCCGAAGAGGTGCATGACTACTGCGAAATTGGTCTATTCTACTGCTAAAAAATTACTGGATGACTAAAACACGGGGTAGCCAGCTTTATCTGGAAGGCATGGTTTTCAAATTTTCATGGTGTTATAAATTGTGTGCGGAAGTTATTAAGTTCTCGCTGTTAGCGTTAACTCGTCGACATGTTTGCCTTTTTTCCTTCTCTTTCAGAACAAACAGTGAGAATGAGACGTTTACTCGCATACGCCGAGACCCTAACGGGATTAAACTACCCATGTCACCAAGCGGTAGGATTCTGTTATTCACTGATTTACATGAATGACCAAGATAGGCTATATTTCCGCTTTTGTTTCGGGTTTTCTCGCGTTACTCCTGAGTTCGGGAAAGGGACGCGGACTCCTCTTCCAAACAGCCTACGACTTCGTTTGAGTCAGATTGACTTTATTCTGGAATATTTGTCATTAAAACCGGTATTTCGCTTGTGCAACAATCCAAACAGTGGATTATTGCCCGCTTTTTAGTTACGTTTTAGAAAAAAAAACCCTATTTTTTCGTACAAGGAAAGCTGCGCTTTAAGCTTCGCCAATGGTGATTTTGCTTTAATAGACAGTACATATTTTCAGTACTTACAACAGTGTAAAATTATTGTAAATTGTGATGGGTTTATGCAGAGAGTATTTCTCGTAACACTTATTTTTCCGTGAAGAGAAAATTGTTTCGAAGATTGTTTCGGCCTTCGGAAGTTGTCCTGAAGGTTTCCGAACTTGACCTGGCTTCCGAGCTATGAACTCGGTTCAGAGTCGTTGTCTTCAGCACAGGGATAAAAATTTTAGTACTCTATGAAATATTCAAACAGTATTTAAAGCTTACAGCTATTACTTTTCGTTTTTCAGTGGCAATTAATCACTACGGCGATAAGATGACCTCGTTCGAACAGTCGCAAGAGATTCGGGATTTCCCCGATGTGTGGTTTCTTGGTTTGGAGGCGAAGAAGATTGAAGGTGTCCCTGGCGCGCCTCAGAATAACGGTACGTCATTTATCATCGTCGAGCTTGAGCTTAAGCTTACAGTGAAAACCATTAAACCTTGAACTTTCCAGAATTTTTGACGAGTTGCAACCAAATTGGTTAGAAACACCTGTAAGCCACTACAAGAGCCCTGGGTTGTGGCTCCAAGCTTTCAACACTACTCCGGAGAAATGTGAAAACGCAGCTTTATTTGTACAGTTAGTCCTTGTGTCCACGCTAATCCCTCACGAAAACGGAGCTTTTTGAGAACGCGTTTCAAACCGAAGGAATTTAAAATACGCGGGCTTCGCGTTTTAGTTTGGACGGAAAACATTTTGATAACGAAGCTTTTCGTAAGTGACGAGATTTCCCAAAACACAACTCTAAAATGACCGGTGATTGTTTCGCGTTCAAATTTCTCCGGTGTAATGTGAACTGATAACATTTTGATGCGTTTTCAGAGTGAAAACGCTGTTTTCAAATTTCTCCGACGTATTTTGGGAAAGGCCTTAGAGCAGTATGCATTGTCAACAATTTTGAGAAGCCGATAAACCTGTCCAAAACTTTGCGGTGGGGATAGTAGGGAGACGGATTAGCACTTGTAGAAATTCAGCCCACAGGTATTGCGAAACACCGTATGGAAATGTAACAAACGTATTCAACAGCTAGAAATAAGAAAAATGAAATACAGTAAAATGGCTTTCGCCGCTTCCATTGTGCATTTCTTATATCACTGTGGAAGTTAAGTCCGCCTTAAAACGATCTCAGCTGGTTCAAGTTTTACTGGTTGTAAACAACTTTAAAACCTTTGTTTATCAATGTGTAGAAAGGATAATTGTGAGCCGTGTTTCACTTACGTTGTTCTTTGACTTGAATGAAAAATTTCTTATCTACTTATTTATCATTCTCGTGGAAGATTAGAACTTACTATATAAACGGTAACCTCCATTTAGCGCGAAGATATGCTCGGATGTTTGTCCGCGGACATTATCTACAGTTTTCCAAGCGTAGTTCAGGGAAACCAGTGAGCTTCGAGGAACAGATAATGTCCAAGGGCAGATGTCCTAGCATATTTTTGCGTCAATTGCAGGCTATTGTGTTTATTGTCCTTCAATTCTTTTTCGCAGCACGTGCAGTTTTGAATATTCTTGGACATTCCCCAGTTTTAGCTGGGGGAATATTCGGTCAAGTGACGTGTTTAGACCGATCGCGCGCGAGCGAAAATATTTGATGGATTATGATTTGAGATATTTTTCTTAGGTTACGATGACGAGAACGGTAGCTATCTGAAGGCGTTACACGATCACCTGGTGTACAGATATGAGGTGTTAGAGGTCCTTGGCAAGGGGTCCTTTGGTCAAGTGGTTAAAGCTCTGGATCACAAGACCGGACAACATGTCGCTGTTAAAATTATACGTAACAAAAAGAGGTGCGAAACATGTACATGTGCACATATGCGCACTAGTGGATAGTGCTTTGCGTTTTCTTTCTTTCTTTCTTTACTGACTGTGCAATCAACCTTTGTACAACAGTTCACATGTGGCGTTTCTTTGTTTCCCAGATTTCATCAGCAAGCCCTAGTGGAGGTTAAAATTCTAGAACACTTACGTAAAAAGGTCAGTGTGATCATGAAATATACTTAATCTGCATAAAAAATACGTTAAGCTCTGAGCGGTAGATAATTTGTTTCTCTTTGAATTTCTCAGGATAAGGAAAACAGTTACAATCTTATACACATGATAGATTATTTCTACTTCAGGTGAGTTGCACTCTTCTAATCAAATCGTGTTTTATCCCTACCTTATCACTGTTAATTGCAGTAGGCAGGGAATGAGAATAAAGGAATTTGTCATGTCGGAAAAAAAACTGTATTGATTAGAACTAAATTCTCCCAACGAGAATTAAAAGGAATGTATGGAATTCTGGTGTTGGTATGGTAGTAAGGATTTGATTGACGTATGTTATTGACAACGACTGTTTTATTTCTCTTAAAACATGCTTTCTTCGGGTCAAAAGTATTCCTGGTCGTTTCAGTACAATTTAGGGAATTTTTGCTCTGGCAAGCATATTTTGGATGTGAAATGGAGTTGATTTGAAAATTGTACTTGATTTTTAAAATTGTAAAACTGCGGAAATACAGATGAAACTGAGATGTGATCGTCGCAGTTGTAATCGCAATTTAAGCAATTGAAAACTTTTAGGCTGGAAAAAAAATTTCAGGCCTTCAACGGGATTCGAACCCATGGCCTCTGCGTTAGCACTGCAGTGCTCTAACAACTGAGCTATGAAGACCCGTCTGCTGGGAGCAGACCATTTTATTGAGTTCACCTTTACCCGTGACTGGAATGAGACGTGAAATAAAGTTGATTTGAACTGCGGGAATACAGATGAAATTGAGATGTGATCCCCGCAGTTGAAATCGCAATTTAATTTTCGGGCTAAAAATTTGCAGTTGCCCAAATTGCGATTTCAACTGCGATGATCACGTCTCAATTTTCATATATTGGATGTGTTCGACTTAAATAATACAAAAGTTCAAATGAGGCCTGAAACTACTGATTAAAATCATGTTTAAAATCTGAGCTTTCGCCTGTCTACGGCATCATTAGTTAACTTTGTTGAAAGAAAATTATTGCTCTAAAGTTTCTTGTGTCTCGTTTTAGGAATCATTTGTGCATTAGCTTCGAACTCATGGGGTAAGTGACAACTAAAACAAAAAGTATCCAAATATAAAACGGTCCAATTTTCTAATTGTCCTAAATATTTAGTTAAGAAATAGAAAACATGTACTCCGTGTTTGTATCGAGTTATACAAACACGAGTGGAAGTTTGGGAGAACGAGAAATGCTGTGGGAACACGAGCCGCAGACGAGTGTTTCCACAGCTTTTTCGAGTTCTCCCAACTGACTTTCACGAGTGTTTGTATAACTCGATACAAACACGGAGTACATGTTTTCTATTTCTTTTAGAAAACACCACGACGAGAAAAAGGAAAACAACTTGTAAACTTTGATTATCAAAATGTAAATTCTCTTTGCTCGCGCCATCACTACGTCAACAGCGCGCGCTTAGTTCTGTGTCTCCATCGAGTTATACAAACAGGCTTTTTAACCAATCAGCGCGCGTGCTTCCTTAGGACTGTTTTCTAAAGACCATTAAACTTTTGAGTAGCTCCAAAGCTCTTAAAGTGCACCTAACCTACTTCTTTCGCGTAAATAAATATTTGCACCTGTTCGAAACGCACTGCGCCTTTTTAAACTAAATCTTGACTTTTTTGTAGGCTGTAAAAAATACGACATTTGGCCATCATCTGTTCCACGACCGTGCTAGTAAGTGGTATGGGGTCTATTCCTGGTTTGTCGTCACAAACTTCTTTGCATGCATGTTTACAAAGACTTACTACGATGAAAATCCGTCTGTGACGTCGAACCAGGAGTAGATCCGTGCCTCTTACTAGCTCGGTCGTGGAACAGATGATGGCTAGATTTCGTAACTTTTACAGCCTATAAAAAAGTCAAGATTTAGTTTGAAAAGGCGCAGGGCGTCTCGTACAGGTGCAAAGATTTATTTAAGCGAAAAAAATATTTTGGGGTTAGGTGCACTTGAACTTCCTTTTTGGAAGGAGTTCTGGTTGGGACACTGCTTGAGATACATAACGGCATAATAAAGGTTCTTATTTTCTTTTCGGTGTATGTGTAAAACCTTTAGTTCGCAGTTGAACTGTTTTATTCATAGTTGTTGGTCATTTTATACGTAAATTTACTTAAGCTATGTCTCAACAATGTCCGAAATTTTTGTCCTAAATTTCTCCGAAATCAGATAAACATTATCCGGAAGTTACACATTTGGGCCGGGTTGTTCAAAGTCCGATTAAGGTAGCCCAGTGTTAGCGAGAATTTTCATTTCACTTTTGTAACTTTTTGGTGAGACTTTCTGTTTATAATGTTTGCCCTTCAGTTTTGAGTTGTAGTAGTCTCAAACTACACCAAACATTAGAGGTGAAAAAAAATTTAAACCAGAAAACATAATGCTTCAGTTAACGTTTAACCCTGGGTTTACGTTAACCGGCTTTCGAACAACCCGCCCCTGCAATTTTAACACCAAATGTTTTTGCAATAATGTCTTTAAGTAGCTCGTACATAGTATCGTAATCTCACTTCAGCGTTTAACCATATTTTATTGTTGCTATTCGTTGTAGGATGAATTTGTACGAATTAATAAAAAAGAACAATTTCCAAGGATTTAGCCTAGCGCTTATAAGAAGGTAAGTCAACAACAGAGCAGAGAGCGCGACAGTTTTTCGTGACACACGTTGTCCTGTCACGCAGCTTTTGTACCCCACAATGCAATCCCCATCGGGCCACGAAAATTTGGCAGTGTTAACGCGGTTGCCGTGCCAACGGGGTAGGGTAAAATTTCATTGCTGTTTCAAGTTGATTGATTGAAATTGGCATTTACAATCCAAAGTACGCTATTTTTTTGTTAATCACGCTTATTGGTTGTATTTCAGGTTTGCTTATTCGTTACTCCAGTGTCTCAGAGTGTTGTACAAGGAGAAAATTATCCACTGCGATTTAAAACCCGTAAGTGACTTCAGTTAATTTGTTCATGATTTAAAAATAACAAGTTTTATAATTTTCTTTTGTGATACATGAAGTTTTAAAGTGCTACTATGATCAAAAAATAATTTCCTTTTTTTTCTTCCGATTTTGAAAGCGTGTTCGCTTAACACCTAACTGGCAAAATTTAGAGCTTTGAGTTTGATCCGAAGGCTGTTTATTTTGAGTGTAAGTTTTGGATTTGGCGGTCCGCCATTAATCACGTTCAAAACTGACCGATAGGAGGACATCAGAGGGTTTGATCTAGAGAAACATTTCAGCGTGTAAACGCAATTTATTATATATGCAAAACACGGGTTTAAAGGTCTGAAAGCCCAAAACTCCCGTGCTGCATATTAATTAAGCCGCGTACACACGCATTGCATTCTTAAACTGGTGAGTCTTTGACGTCATTTTCTTCTCAACCTAGCTCTCTTTAAGATTTTAAAATAAGTAATGGCGGACCAATAAATAAGAAAATTCCAGTTAAAATAAACAGATGTCTTTTTAAAATCAGAACTTAAAACTTGGGTCAGTTAGTGTTTAGTTAACATAGTTTTGAATTCCAAAGAAAAAAAGAATTTTTTTTGGTCGTAGTACCACTTTAAGCCTAAGCTTCTTTGATTTGTTTGTTTCTGGGGATAGTGATAATGCTTTGTAAAACATGTTCACTCCTCCCTGGGTTATTCACATTTCGTGAAGTATATATGAAATATACTTTCCTTTATTCACATTTCGTTCCAGTCGTGATAGTCTTGTTTTTTTCTTGTTTCAGGAGAACATTTTGTTGCGACAAAGAGGTCAAAGCGCTATAAAGGTGATAGACTTTGGTTCAAGTTGTTATGAACATCAAAAAGGTATTTCTGTCAATATTTTGTCAACTTTAGCTGTCTACTTTAGCTGTCTACTCATCAAGTTAGAGCGATTGGCCATTTCTGAGCTACCGTACGCCTCAGTTTCAGAACGAGTCCTTGTCCAAAACCTGCGGAACACATTTTCATATGAATGCTTTCGCCCGGAGACTCGGTTTGAAACAGAGGCAAAAGGTAACCCGGAAATGGCCTATATGCTTGTGTCGTTGAGGAACGTTGAGGCGCATTTTTGTGTTCAAACGTTTTAACCAATCAGCGGAATTCTCTAGTTCGAACTAACCAATCGCTGCTGATGCGCTGCTGGCGAGCAGCGTGCTCAGTAAGTGAATTGAATTTTCTTCCTTCCTTACAGTTTACACGTACATACAAAGTCGGTTTTACCGTTCACCCGAGGTTATTTTAGGTAAGTAGAAATTTTCTTTTCTCGATCTTTTCAACTTGTGTGCGTTTGCAAAATTTTAAACAGCACTACTCTCATGTTTTCAAGTTCGTACATGGTGCAATGCATTTTCCGTTACCATACGAAACCATACGAAACTAGTTCCTACCGTTTGGTAAGCCAGTTTTTGCCCACAATTGCTGGTATTTCTACCGTAACCACCGAATTATACTCGAGCGAAACAGGAGCAGGCCCGAAATCTGTTTACTAGACAAGCAGATTTAATACGAACGATGTTCTCCGGCGCCAGGACTAATCAGTGACCTGTTTATATTTAAGAAGAGTTTCTATAGTGTAAGATTGTGGTGTAACTGTAAGCTTGTATGGAGTTACATAAGGAGAAGGTGATCCACTTATTTAGGTGTAAGCTTGTATAGTGTTTGTATTTTGTGGGTTTTCTCAAGTAAAAGTTCGGGTGCATGTTAAGTTTGAGTTTCTTGTTTCAGGGATTCCGTACAACATGGCCATCGACATGTGGAGTTTAGGATGTATTCTCGCTGAGTTGTACACGGGATATCCGTTGTTTCCTGGTGAGAATGAAGTGGAACAGCTAGCTTGTATAATGGAAGTGAGTACAGAGATCACAGTTCAGTTCTTCCGTGCAGTTTTTTCGTGTATAATTAACTGAAGGAATAACGGTCAAAGCGTCATCGGCACAAACTCCTTGGGCTAGGTGGAAAACGCGGGGCCGAGGTCCTGGGGTACGGAGTCCCGGGGTAAGGGGCCTGGTGGAAAACACGGGGTCTAGTGGAAAACACGGGGTCCAAGTGTTTTCCCACACCTCGGGACCCCGCACCCCGGGACCCTGGCCCCGCGTTTTCCACCTACCCAACTCCTTACGGCTGTTACTTTACCTTTATCAGCTTCAAGTCTGTAAAAAGCCACCTAGTTATCAAGTTGGTTGCCGATTTGGCCGAACATTTTCCTTGAAAACTATAATTCTAATTTTTGTTTTCTTAAATAAACAGATCTTAGGCAAGCCACCTTCAAATGTGCTTGAACCAGCTGGAAGAAAAAGGCTCTTTTTCGGTAAGTTAATTTTTCTTTTGTGTCCTTTGATGTACCATTTCATCTTAGATTGTGGAAGTTCCATTTGTCTTTGAAATCTGCGTTGTACGATTCTTGGTGAACGTTCCAACTTGCCTTGGTACTCCAAACCGTCTGTTTGGGATGCTAGAACATTGTAGATTTACATCTCTCCCCCTCATGAATTTTTTTATTTTTTAACTGATGTTTAATAATTTTGTTTTTAAAACAGATTCCAAAGGGAACCCGCGCAGCATGACAAACTCAAAAGGAAGAAAGCGTCAAGTGAACGGCAAGGAACTCAGCGCAGCGCTGAAAACAAACGACGCGTTATTCGTCGATTTTATCAATCGCTGCCTCGAGTGAGTCTTGTGTGTTTTTCTTTGAAAACCTTTTGCCTCCAAGACGAAATTGACGAATTTACACAAGTCCTGTTTTAAATTGTTCTTTTTAACTCGCGAATGCGAAGCTATGAGCGAGTTTAGTAGTTAATTGCGGGGAAATTCACTCGGCCAGTCAGTCGATAGGTTATAAACAGTAAGTGGTAATTTCGCTGACCAGTGCATGCCGCTTTATGTCTTTCAGTTGGGATCCAGCAACTCGTTTGACTCCTGATGAAGCGTTCCATCACGAGTGGATACAGGAGGTAAGAGCCTTGGCGTCGAATAATTCAGTGTTTGTCCGGATTCTGGTCTTGTTTGTCTGTACTCCGATATTGGCACCTCCTCGACAGCCGCCATTTCATTTCCATTTGCTGATCTCACAGCGGATTTAAGTTGTATTTGTTGCATTTGAATTAGCGTTCCATTTCCTTAGTCATTGAGTTTGTCACGAAACCGGTGGAAAAAGCGAAATTCGACGCCACCCTGAAACAGCGCAACACCAACGCCCTTTTTGGCAAGCTTTGCTTTCCATCCAAGATCACGATTCCGGAACGCGGAACATATTCAATCGTTTATTGCTGCCGCAGCGAGTGAGCCTGAAGCGAACGAGAGAGGCAGCTCTCTAATCAGCAGATTACATTATAGGGGATTGCAATCACTTTTTCTCAACAAACGCAAGGAATTGTGGTTATGCTCAAATGGGAGATTTGGGATGCGCAGTGGTATGCCCGAGGAATTGTGGTTATGCGCGATGAATTGTGGTTATGCGCGAACGGAAATATTTTAGGATGCGCAGTGATATGGCGCAAGGAATTGTGGTTATGCGCCAATGGATATTTTAGGATGCGCAGTGAACCATGTGCTTGCTTGTTTCTTAAAGCAGTGTCAAATTGTGGTCTGTAAATTGTATGCATCAAGTTCATGCATCGTGACGAATCGATGGCGAGGTGTGACAACGGTTACCGGTCCAAAGATTACCGATTACCAATAATCTAGTAACATTGAACCACAAGCCGAAGAGACTGAAATTCGTTCTACCATGTTTAGTTGTGTAAAACACTCACACAGTTCGTATTACGTTCAACGATGTGCTGCACTAGCGGTAGCCCAGTTGTGTCCAAAATAAATGAAATAAATAATCAGCTACGAAGGCAATGCAGAGACTACTGCACAATCACAACAAGAAAGTAAATAAAAAAAAGAAACGAGCGCGACCTGTGTTGTTTTGAAAACCATGCTACAAAAAAACAACATTCGCGCATTTTAATGTCGCTTGCCCAAGACAACGGAACATTTATCAAATCACGTCACCTACAACATGTAATTTGCATACAGACAGGCAAACGAACTTCGTCTGAACAGCTTTTCCATCTCGACTACTTTACTCTCGTTCGAACAGCTTATTCACCTCGACTACTTTACCTGACGACGAGTTAGTTGGTGGCGAGATGGTTTCTTGGTGGCGTGTTGGTTGGCGGCGAGATGGTTT
>CM042758.1:16422473-16432492 GCA_022496165.2 Catalaphyllia jardinei | reverse complement strand
CTACAACAGCCACCTCTCCGCAATAGCAATGGCTACTAAAGCATGTTCCAACTGTTGAAATTCTTATTGCAGATCCGAGGCCATAACAAAGCACAGTTAGACCCTCTTGGTATCCTGCAGGCTGACCTCTCAGACTCCATTCCTGCTGATCTTTCCCTTGAATACTGGGGACTTGGTGAGTTATGTACTATTTCAAACTCAAAAGACTGTGTCTGACCACAGTTTCAAACACGGAGAAGAGAGCTGGAAATGCGATGTGTAGAGGAGTATTTTTGATGAACTGTCTTGATGTCTTCTCAATCGAAATTACAGTGAACGAAACAACAAAGAAATGATGACGTAAAAATCTTAACTTATTAGTATGATCAGATATCCAAACACAATCTTGGTTATGATTTCCTTTCTTTAAAATTTATTAATTATTGAGTTTCAGAAACTTGTTTAAACCTTGCTTGCAAACATCTTCAATGCCAGAGGGTGGGGTGGAGGAGCTTGACGTATTTTTGTCATAATTTACAGTCTTTCCCATGAAACCAGGAACATCAGAGAAAAATTTCTGGAATGGTTATTGTTTTGCAACCAATCATGAAACTGCAAGAGGTGACCACCCAACCACAGCATAGATTAGTCATGACTTGACACAAAACAACCAGCTGGCTTTTTCTTCCAAAATGTTCAGTTTTATTGTTTTCAAATACTGAAATTAGTGTTCTTTTTCTGCTTCAGTTTAGTTATAAGCAAAGAATAAAAAAGGTCTAGATTACACACAGTCAATTTAATAATTAATTATCTTAAATGAACTGATTCATTAATGGGGTTGCTAAAGTACAAATTCCGTTTGACAGATCAACATGAAAAAAGAGTTAACATGAGTATGTGTTTTTTCTCTTCTTGATGATATTTTTCATGTATGGTTTTTTTTCTTTTTACAGGAGAAGCTGATCTAGACAAAGTTTTCCAGCTTCCTAACACAACCTATATTGGTGGCAACACTGATGTTCTGACTTTAAGAGAAATTGTCAGCAGACTTGAGGTATGTTGAAGCTTGTCCAAACTGTCATGATGTACTTTAAATCATAATTTCAAGGCGAAAATATGTTGCATTTTATGTTCGTTGTAATCATGAGCTAGATCCTAAGCTCTTCTGTCAGTGCCTCTGTCCACCCAGTTGTCTAAAGGAGCACCAGGCTGGCAAAGTTAATACAGGAGGGTGAGAAGGAGTAACAATACCTGTGTTCACTTCATGCTGTTTGAACCAGGGACGAGAGTTGGCCCAATAGCCAGTTGACTAAAAAAAAACGTGAATCAAGGTGTGATCATGTCAATGATTCAATTGATTGAAACAAACAGCTATCATACCACAGTCTGGAGCCTGTTTTCACAATTTTTGTCGTAGAACAAGTTTCATCTGAGTGTAGTAAAAACCAATTTAACGAAAGTTATCACTTTGGCCGATGACGTTAAGGGCTCAGGCAATCCAGAGAGCCAATCAGAACTTATAAGAAACACACGTAGCTGACACAGAGAGTGAAGATGTGTGCTTGCAAGCAAGTTGTGATTGGTTTTGGTTTTACTTCTGACTGGATCAAAAACTGGTGTTTTTAAGCCAAGTCTGTAGCTTAATAATGCAAAACCAACTTCTTTTCAACACTCTAGTGAAAATGGTTCTATTAACAATGATGATAATGCCATAATCATGTCTAGATTTTCTTACTTAGTCTTTCAGAGTTAGTTCATGGATTTTGTAGGAGTTACTCCTCAGTTACTTGAAGATCAGATCTTTTTATCTTCCATAGAGTTCATATTGTGGACATATTGGGCTGGATTACATGTTCATTCCAGAAAAATCAAAATGTAAGTAGCTAATTCTAAAAACTCATGGGTGATGAACTGCATAAAGAGGGTTGGAAGGGGGGGGGGGTAGTCGTGCATGGTTCACGAGAATTAAAATCAAAAATTCACAGTTCACAGGAATTAAAACAGACTTTTTACAAATCATGCACAATGCAGAGTTTGCTTTAATGCATGGGAAATTTAAAAAAATTAGCTCAGCAACTTATAGGAAAGCTACATCCTTCAAACTTGGTGAATACAATCTTCTACTTTAACAATCTTTCTTCTACTTTAACGTTTTAATTCACAAATTGTGAAAACTCAATTTTGGAAGAAGTTATTTGCTATCAGATTCCCATACAAACACTGTAATTTCTGACTGCTTTGCCTACCCGTCAAGATGGCATCGAAAACCGTGATAAGGCCTATTGCCATTTTGCGAGTCCTATTTGCGATTATCTTTTATTTAATAGAAAGAAATATAAACTTAATTATTACCTAGGTATGAAAGACATGCTGCGTGACATTGATGCAATGTCTGTAGTTATTGTAATATGACGAACCTTGCAGATCCATTCCTCGGTTACTGAACATGGATCTTCATCTCACTGCGTCTGGGTATTTATGGCATAGGCCTTGTTACCATCTGGTCCTTTTTCTAAGCGGCATAGTTTTATATTGATTCTGGACCTGAAGCCTCGTTTTTGAGCTTCTTCCCTGAGGTTCTACCACGTGCTTTACAAACGCTTGCAAGGAGCAGGAATACACACGTTAAAGGAATACACACACTCTCTTTGCTACAAACAAACCATTCATTGCATTTGAAGAAGTTGTTGGATCCACATAATACACAACACCTTCCAAAACTTGAAAAACGCTTCCCTCGCTGTCCGCACTTGTACTTTCGCTCGCCATATTGACCACATATTTCAAATGACATAAAATCATTACAGGTCATGGTGGAGTTATCCGTGTAAGTTATGTGACATCTAGACATGTCTAGGATTGGTAGTCTTAGAAGTGCATTACGAGCATGGCATCTTGTTTCCATACTTGACCTTGACATATCAAGTTCTGAATGAATTTGAGAGATATACGTGACTACTATTAACATTCGGAAAATTTCATGGAAAATGAGCTAATTATAGACCATGTTCACAAATCTCAAGAAATACATTAGTTACATGTATTTCACGAATCACTGGAGTACTTTTGTTTCGGATCACAGGAAATAATTCCGTTCCTTCATGATTCATGGCAATTGAAAATAGGCATTCACGGTTCACGTAAACCCCCTTTTTCGACCCTCCATGAAGGCTATATGCGTGTTCCCAGTCTTGGACTGGAACTAGCTTGGAACTGAGGCTAATGTAGGTAGTCTTTTCAATTGCTGGTGATGCTGATCTCTCTGATCTTCCTCTTCTTACACCTTCATTGCAAGCTACGGTAGATACAATCCAGTACAGAGAATAATTTATTTTATCATTGGATGAGTTTTTTCATTCCTTTCCATTGGCTGAGAGCCTACCATGTGACCTGCAAATAACTGCCTACAAACAATGGTCTGCTCATTTCTTGAGAGAAAAGTGGTAGATCTCTTCCCTGAGCTGCTGGGAAGTGATTGCCATTCACAAATCACAATATTTTACTCAACCTCGCCCAGTAATAATTGTTAAATATGGCCTTTCAAATCAATTTTATTTATTAGTTGTACTTAATGCTCATTGTGTGCTATTTGGGTAAACTATATACTGAAAACTCTTGCGGTATGTCAACTTCTCAGTGGCTGGTTAAACTTGCAATGTTGTTCTTGTTAATTGATGTCTTTTTTGGTTAAAATCTTTCAAGGTGACTGGATTAGAAAGAGGTTTGAGAGTCCAGGAATCGTATCTTTAGATGCAGAGGACAAGAAGACTTGTTTAAGGAGGCTCATTCGTTCAACTGGGTATGGCATCAAGTTATTGACTGCATGTATTCAGTATTGCCTTTAACCTGCTGGAAATGATGGGCTTCCCTTTTTATTTTTTTTTTATTTTTTTTTTTACTGCAATTTTTTTCCTGATGTCAAAATGGTTATGAAGCTCTGTGCTAAAAACAAGAATACATTAAAAAAAGCATATGAAAAACATTTTAAAAGAAAAATATAATGTTTCACCATGGTGTTTTGGTGTCATCTTGTTGCCATTATCAAATGCAAATTTAAGTTATTCAGTTCAGATGTAGAGTAGCTTAGGTGTTAAGGATTCAAGGTAAAGAGCAATGCCAGAGTGACTTAAATTTGCATTTGACAACAGGATGATGCAACAAGATGACAACAAGATGATGCCAGTATACAGCAAGATGATGTAAATCATGTTATACATGATTAGTTTTTAAAATATATTATTAAGTGAGCGATTATTAGGAATTTTTCAATAATTATTATTCATTTCAGATATTGAATTGTTAATAAATACTGAATGGCATATTTATTCAACCATTTCCAATAATTAAACCAAGGCAAAACTGAGCTGTTAAATGGCTTGTTTGCAGAGAGAAGAAAGAGAAGGAGAAGAGTATTTTTTGCAAACTTCATGTGACAATAATTTTAGACATAAATCGTGAGTAAGAACATGTGAAGCAAAATTGGGAGTCAGTGGGACAGCACTTGCCCAGTTTTCCCCTTGCAACTTCTTTTGCATTTTAGGTTTGAGGCTTTTCTAGCTAAAAAGTGGTCATCGGAGAAGCGTTTTGGTGTCGAAGGTTGTGAAGTTCTGGTCCCAGCAATGAAAACAATCATCGACAAGTCAAGCGAGCTTGGCATCGAGAGCATCATCATGGGAATGCCACACAGGGGCAGGCTAAATGTCCTGGCCAATGTTTGCCGCAAATCTCTGGAGCAGATCTTTACTCAGTTTGATCCAACCCTTGAAGCTTCTGATGAAGTACGTTCACAAAGGCAATATATCTTACCATGTAGCTATTTTGCCAAGGGGAGACTCTTGTCACTTGCTCATGTAGGAGTTTAAAACACAGGTTTTGGTCTCACTTGGGGTTTTCAGAATGAAACACCATTAATTTTTAAATAAAATAACTAAAAAATAAAATAAATTTCAATAGTTAGAGAGAAAGTTGCATCAGTATTAACAGCTTTTCAAGCAGACCATCCTGTATTACGCTCTCAAGGTATCTTTTAGGACTGCACTCGAATAAGTAATAAAAAAATGCAGTCATGTCTGTATTGAAGTACTATCAAAGGAGCATGGTTATGGTATTTTGAGTTATTTTGAGCATCAACAAATTACCTTTAAATTGAAGGAAAACAGAAAATAACACTTTACAAAGATAGAAAAACATCAAAGAGATGATAACAAACCATAAAGGAACCAGGGATAGTTAGGGATGGAGAAGATTGACACGGATTACAAACAACAAAATTGAAAAAGTTAGGCTGAACTTTTCAAACCCTTAAGGACGTTCACACGAAACTTTTCTAACATTGATTTTTTTCTGAAAATTTTACCGATGAAAGATGATGAGTTAGTGATGTCAGAAATGTAAAAAAATGGGGGGTCAGTGACTTCGTTTTGAGGAGAACATGCCCGGAAGAATGCCTAAATCTGAGTAAATTGCGCTTCGTTAGCGACGAAGGCCACAGTGGCTGTAAGTCCCAAAATATTCCAATTAGAGCTTTGAAGGGAAATGTTTTCTGCCAAATATGGTTTAAATGGACCTATTAAACGAATAGTCAATTGTTGATGTCCCCCAAAGAACAAGTTCGCAATTAGCCATCATTATGATAGTTTCACACGCCTTGCAGCCGCGGGATGGCAGGATTCCATGTCCCATGGACAGAAATCTTGAAATTTTTTCAACTTCCCACATTGATTTTTTTCTTCATTTTTGGACAATGTGGAGATAATTGTAAATAAAATCTGTTTCTGAAAAGAAAAGTAGGGGTCACCAAAGGTCTAAGATCATTTAATCCAAGCAAAGCTATCATTCATTGTTCATTTTAGCACTTAGCGCGCGCGCTCGATGCATGACGTGGCATGTGAATTTGCATGCGCCGTAAAGATGCGCAGTAACAATTGGCGCAAATGTCCTTAAGTGTGACTGTGGTCCTTTAACATGAATATGAAACTCGAACCATGCCCATATTAGTCTCACTGCAAGGTTTCTTACAAATGATTCAATGAGTTTCCTCAACCTTTCCTTTTTTCTTCTTCCCTTTCCCTCCTCCCTCGGCTGTTACATACTTTGTATTTGTAACATTGTTCAAGATACCTGAGCAAGGGTGTGATCAAACTTCAATTTGCAGATAACCATCACTGTCAGGAGAAGCTGATCACAAGAGCCAGTTGCACACTCCTAGTGACAACCCTTTAAACTGCAGTAGTTGTTGTCATTGTTATTTCCTTTATTGCAGGGCTCGGGAGATGTAAAATATCATCTTGGGATGTCACATGAACGACTCAACAGAGCAACTAACAAAATCATCCGCTTGGCTGTGGTTGCAAATCCATCTCATTTGGAAGGTTTACAACTTCTTTTTCTTTTGCATGAAATTTTATCACACTTCAGAAAACCTTGGAGAACTTATTAATTTCAAGTTCCATTCTACAGTCAGCATCTGAATAACCCCCAAAATTCCAGTTATTTGTTTAAATCAACAGACAATTCCCTTATAATCCACTTGGAAACTGTGTATTACCGTAAACACCGACAGATAAGCTGCACCTTTCTACTCAAGATTTTCTTAAGAGATCATGGATGCTGCTTCTCTGCAAGGTCATCAGGACAAAATGCCATAAGTTTACATAACACTTCAAAATTTATAAATTTGTATAGCAAACTAATAAGAACTTCATAAAACTATACAAGTATGCATTGATCACTGCTTTTGCAAGTTTGTGTTTTGCACATGTGAATCTCTGTTGAAAAACTGACAGGAACGAGAAGATAGTGGCTGAAAAATAGGTCAAAATTAGAAGACACCATGTTGATTCCAGTGGTCGGTACAGACCTTGAGCTAAGTGGGGGACCTGGTTTTGTTTTGCTCTCCCTGCTGGCTTTTCTTACTTCTGTGATTTTTTTCTTTTTTAAGAGGGAAAGGCCTCCCAGGCTCCTCCCCTATATCTGTCACTGCATACTAAGGGTTTCAGTTTTAAGTGTTCTCTGTTTTGAGGTGCAGCTTATCTGCGAATGCTGCTTATCTGCAGGTATTTATGGTACCTTCAAGCCATTATTAATGCCAGAACTTATAGTACAACAGTCATTCTAGCTTAGTACAACGGTCATTCAAACTTGTTGCTGTGGACAAATGGTAAGCATTCGATACAAGAAGGATCGGAAGTTAAAGTTATCTGCCGACAGGTTATTGTCCAAAGAAATTTGTCAAGACAGTAACCATTGTTTCTCTTTTTTGGAGTGTTAATCTTTCTTTGCATGAAGTGGACTGTTTTGCAGATCATCAATAAAAACTTAAAAAACAAAATAATGAAGTGGATGGCTTATATTTTCTGAGTTTTAAGACACTTTAGTCTTTATAACATAGTCCTGCATCAATGAGAATTTGGATTTAACTCTTCAGTCAAATTGTTTGAATGTGTTTTTTTAGCTGTTGATCCTGTGGTTGAGGGAAAGACCAGATCAGAGCAATTTTACAGAGGAGACACACAAGGGAAAAAGGTACAATATTGCTAACAATCTACATATATATAGTTTAAAAGGGTGCATTGTGGTGTTGGTGTAGTCTGCGGGCTAGCGCTTGTACATAGTTCCCAGCCATTATTAATAAATGTCGACAAAACAATCAGCCTGAGAAGTATTTTATCAAAAACCCACATCACCATCTCTTTCAATCTTCTTCAGTTTCTATCCTGATCACCTGTAAATGTTTCTTCTTTTGGATTTGTTGTGTTATTATAATGTTCCTTTACTGTTGTTATAGGTGGCTATCAATTTTTTGTATGGATTAAATGCTATTCTTTGGCTTAATGCCATTTTCACAGGTCTCAATTTGGCTTAAAATCCTTGACACAGTTTGTTTTGTTTGTCCCTGTATTCAAGGTGATGAGTCTTCTCATTCATGGAGATGCAGCATTTTCTGGACAGGGCGTGGTGTATGAGACGTTTCATTTGAGTGCACTGCCGCAATATACAACACATGGCACCATTCATATTGTTGTTAACAACCAGGTCAGTTGCATGTTCTACTCAATCATATAAGAAATTATCCCAACCCCCACCTCCTACCTCCTACAGTGTATCCCACAGAATGGATTTTTTTCTGTAAAACTTCCCCTCTGGAAATTCTAATGAAGCTTCATACATAATTTTTTTGGTCTCACAACCCCCACCCCCAGAAAGTTCCAATCCCTTTATTATGGGGGAGTAGGGGTATTAGTCTGCTATGCACTACCTCCCTGTAGCATTCTCCTTGGTCATTTTTAGTTATTTGCCTTTTTCTAGATTGGCTTCACTACTGATCCAAGAGTTGCTCGTTCTTCACCTTACTGTACTGACGTTGCCAAGGTTTGTTGTGTCATCTTCCTACTTGTAGAATTGCGTAAAATTATGTGCAGTGCCTCATTGTAAACTCGTTCAGGTGCAGTGGCCTCATGGTTAGTGTTTGTGCGGTCTGGGTTCAAGCCCTGGTCAGGGACATTTTGTTGCGTTCTTGGAAAGCACACTTTATTGTCATTGACTCTCTCCACCCAAGTGTATTAATGGATACAAGCAAATTTAATGGTGGGGGATAACCTTATGATAGTCTGGCATCCCATGCAGGGATGAGTAGAAATACTCTGTCATGTTATTGAAACCGGGAATACTGTAGGTGCCAGCCTGGTAGGCTGCTTGGCTCATATGCAGATCTTTTGCAGCTGCTGTGAATCATTTTGTTTGATGTTTAATCCTTCCACCAGGTTGTGGATGCTCCAATATTCCATGTGAATGCTGATGACCCTGAAGCTGTTCTGCACGTCTGCAAGGTCGCAGCGGAATGGAGAGCAGAGTTTGGCAAGGATGTTGTTATTGATTTGGTATGTGTGTGTATCTTGTTTGAACAAATTAAAGTTGTCTGTAACTTCTATTCAGTGATTAAACCAATAATGCTAGAGTGTAGGTTAAATTTTGGGCCAAATAATATAAGCAACATTTCTTGCAAACTTTCACTTGATGCTCTATGTTTCACTGAGAATTCTGAAATTAATATACCCACTGAACATAGAGTCCAAAAACTATGTTTGCTAATAAATGTAGCATTCCCCCTAAAATAGCTAAAGAAGTACTATAGTGTAATTTATTTTTCCAATCAGTAGTCAAGTGAGTTGAGTAAATAAATTTGATATGACTTTTTGTAACTTGATTACGATAAGGCCTGACACAATGTCTGTCTCCAACAATTTTCAGGTGTGTTATCGCCGCCATGGCCACAATGAAGGTGACAACCCAATGTTCACCCAGCCTGTCATGTACAAGAATATTGCCAAAAAGGATAACATCTTAGACATGTATTCAAGGAAACTGGTACAGGAGGGTGTTGTCACTGAGGAGTGGGTGCAGGTAGGCTTGTTAGTACTTTTCATCCTAGAATCATTTTAATGAGTAAAACCCTTACCAGTGTAACTATTCAAATAAAAGCTATTAAGCAGCACTTTTTTGCAGTACTGTTCATTGTGCTGTGAAAAAAGTGGTTTAGTATTTCAAGTCTGTATACGTATGAAACCCTAGTTTGCATCCATTCAAATGAAAGCTCCAGTTCTTTCTTTATGGTTCTGCTTATTATGCCACACAACATGGTTCTAACTCTCACGTCTGTGGATGAATCTGTTTTAAGTGACCACCCAAATGAAAGCTATTGAGCAGTACTTTCATGTGGTACTGCTTATTATGCTGTACAAGGTGGTTCTAACTTTTAAGTCTGTGGATGAAACACTAGTATGTGACCATTCAAGTGAAAGCTATTGAGCAGTACTTTCATGTGGTACTGTTTATTATACTGTACAAGGTAAATATTAACTCTTAAGTCTATGTATGTATACAAGGTTTGTCTAACTTTTAAGTCTTTGGATGAAACCCTAGTGTGTGACCATTTAAATGAAAGCTATTGAATAAGTCTTTGGATGAAACCCTAGTGTGTGACCATTTAAATGAAAGCTATTGAGTAGTATGTTCATGTGGTACTGTTTATTATGCTGTAC
>CM042758.1:16416605-16422373 GCA_022496165.2 Catalaphyllia jardinei | reverse complement strand
GTGGACCAGTTCGAAAAAGTGAAAACAGCGGAGAAGGAATGATTATAGATCAATTAGGTGAAGAAGCGAAAGTTGGCCTCTCGGATGAAGCGATGCGGGCCAAAAGATCAAGTCAAGAGAAGAGAAAGACTGTAAAAATTTGGCAACTTGACTCCGATCGAACTTCACAGTGACCATTCCGTTGCCGTACTCTGGCGTATTCTGTAAACAGCAAAAGGCGAACTCTAATTCGCAGGAAATTCATACATCAACGCTAATTAGAGGAAGCATTTTAGACTCCATCATTGCGGAATGTAAAAGAAAACTTCCAGTTGAAGTATTTGGGGCTTCCACGAAAATGGTTGACTCCGCAACTCCGAAGTGCGAACAACAAGCTGTACCGGGGAAATCAGCCAGGAGAACGGAATATGACCCCGTGCATTCAACTTTTCGATTTGACAAACAAAGCCACGTGACCGAAATTGTTAACGTTTGGCACCACAATCAACTGTCACTCTTGCCTTTGAATTCGCGGTCTACCTGTTTCGGTAGTATAATCTGCCCGGCGCCTATTACTGGAGTCTATTACCATCAAAAAGGCCCATATGTCCTGGAAAGACATGATCTACTTGGCTGTATACCCACAGGCGTCCCAAACTCACGATTCGAGGTATCGATCAAATATTAATGATTTATGTACGCGTATCGAGTGAGACGTGACTGACTTAAGTGTGCGGTGTTGTGTTACACATTGGGCCGTTGAGAATTTGAATGCTCTGCAAGGCATTGTATGGAATTTATAATAACGAAGGATAAAATCGCGCATTGAAAAAAATGTTACTTTTGTGAATGAAATTAAGTAAATAAACTCACCTTGCTTGATTTCAGTTGTCCATTTTGCCTGTTTCGTCGTTTTTGGGGGGTTTTCAGGTGTTTGTCGTAGCTTTCTATAGACGAAGTCAAGGCTGGACACTGCTGTTTCGAAAGACCTGAACCGCGAGGCCGTTTTTTCGCCGAAATTCGACTCCGCTGCTCGATTTTTCCCTCCAACGCAAAGAAGGATAATCCATTGGTCCCCTTTTCCGGTCGGCTTGCGCTCCAATTCGAACGATTTTTGCTTCACTGCTGGAGGTTTCAACTTTCCGGCGTATCGCGTGACCATCCAATGAACTACGGCACAGTTTGAAATCAACATCAGCGACCGCTTCTGCGTGACAAATGCGACCTACCGGACGGGTGCACAGTTTGAGGAGAGGGTTGTATTTTAACGGAAATTTTATGACTGTGCCCCCGTCCGTTAAGTGGCACTATATCCAGCGAAATCTCGCCAGCTAAGCAGGCTTTTGACTGGACAGTAAATGGAAAATGTAGCACGTGCAATCTTTTGTCTCCAAGAGCAAACACATCGCCTTTCTCTAAGAATTTAGTAAGCTCGGATGATTTCATTTTGTATCGCGAGTATTCCATCTGTCGTAAGGGGGCACGGAGATTGTGTCCTTCGTGAAGAGCGTTTGCGCGGCTGCTGTTACCAAATCAGCAGGCGTGCTCTAAACCAGTGAAATGTTGGGAGTCATAGAAACAAATATGACACTGTCTGTACTTTTTCAACTCTAAAAGGCTCTTCAGTCATCGTTCACTCTTCTGCATTCCAGTGAGCTAGCCCATAAGAAAGTCAGCAAATCAACAGATTCATTCCAAAAGTTTACGAGACTAGTGCTTCGACATCCTAAAAAGGGACACCCAAAAACTGCTGATCACGATAGCTGAAAACGATGTAAGCAACACTCTTTCTAGTTTCGGTTTTTTTGAAAGAAAAGTGTTCTAAAAATACTTCCTGGACGCTTTTGTTAAAGCTAAGCTAGTGAACAGCACTGCTCTAATTTCGTAGTATTAAAACTTATTTAAACTTCTTCTCAATTGCGCAAACTTCGGTTTTAGGGAATTTTTGATACAACATAACTGCATGCCCGGACGTATACCTAAAAGCTAAAAATTTAAACTTATTAAAATAACACGGGTCTGAGAGTGTCTGACATATCTCATAATACAATCTTTTTATTTATTTTTTATTAAGAACCAGCAAAATTTAGCTCAGGCTCAATGTTCTTATTTTTTCGGCCATTTCAGCCTCAAAATGTCTTTATTTTGTTCTTAAAATTCTGTGTTCTCTAATGCCCCCAAATGTGGTTATACCGTACTGTACAGTACTTCACTGTAGGGACCTTGACCTGCAGGGTGCCTAAACCATAGATAAACACAGTTGGATTTAATAATTCTAAAGAATGGGCGAAGCTTACAGAACGTGGATCATATTACTGTACAAAAGCACTGTTTGCAAGCGGGGCGCTTTAGACATGTTTTCTCATCCATCAAGATGTCAAAGCGAAAGCAAGCAACCTTTGAGAGTTTGGCTTTAGCAAGAAAGTGTGTCATAGAGACTGAAGAGAAGGAGGTTGTAAAGCACATCCAGTGTTTACACTGCAGTGATAAATTTGTGAAAAAAAAATTCAGCCTCAGATTGTTCTTAAATTGTTCTTAGTTTCGAGCGATTTTACCTTCAATGTTCTTATTAAGTTTGTTCTTATTTAAAAAAAAGAGTGTATTTCAACAAGGGTTCCAATATTGGGGGCTACATTTTTAGCTATGTCATTGAATAGCACCCAGGCTAAATAGCGACAGGTTCTGCGCGGTCAACGGTAATGCATCTATCAAGGTTAAGCCCGAGGGAGGGGTGGGGGAGGGGGGGACTCCGGGCGTATATGGGGCATTTGACCTCTGTTGCCTTCCCCACCCTCGGGAATTTGACGAAGAGTCTAGGTCCTAGGGTGGGGACATCTTTTTTTGCAGGAGGAATGAGGCCAAATCACATCGTCCCATGTGCTCGTCTGTGTTCTGCCTCGTAAACGGTCGATGGCATTTTTAACGATTGGTAACCGAGTCTTTGAGAATGGAAGATGCTATACCTGCTTTAGTTTAGGCCTGGACAAGGTAGAAACTGGTTACAATTTATTCATGGAGTTAAAATGCACTCACCAAATGCTAATTTTTTCATATTCACACTGGTTTGCTCGCGGTTCGGTTTTACTTGTTGTTGTTTTATAATTTGTTTATAATAATTTGCGGGGAATTGGCGGATTAACTTGGTAGTGTATTGGTATAAGAGGGATGTTAGGAAGCAGAGGTTCGGGTTCGATACTAGGTGGTTATTGACATAGTTTCCTCTTTTCTTTAATTTAGCAGAGAAGAACTTTTTAATAGTTAAAAAAATTTTCTATTGATAGGCGTCGCGAAAATGGGATCGACCATTTATAAAACGGACAACTGCTGCGCCGACCATCTTGGAATTGAAGTAGCGCGGCTTTCATTGTTTTGGTAAAGCCCTGAAAGACCTCTGCTTTAATAGAGGTAAAACCTTGTTTTTATATTTGTACAAAAACACTTCTTCTAACTACTCATTTACAGTATAAATTGATGGAACACCTGGGCATATTTGATCTGATTTGACCGAGGAGTTTTGACGCCCCACAGTGTACATTTTGACCAAAGATTCTTCTAAAAAGTCAAATGCCCCACATATCCCCCCCAGGCTTAACATTGATAGATGCATAACGAGAAAGTATATGGAGATGAAAGGAACCGATTATTGGAAAATAATCAGCCGCATAATCAGAGCATTTTTATTTCGATCTCAGTTCTACAAATCTTTCATTTTCAATGTACTAAACTTTCCCTGACTACCAAAAATCAACAGCACTTATATACCTAAATAACCCACTTTTCATATTTCTTAAAATTCCGCCTAGTGTAAACTTACCCGTGGGGGGGAAATCTCTATTCTTCATAAGCTCGGCTTCTCGGAGATTTCCCGCCACCATTGCTCCTCCCAAGTAATTTGCAAATTTTAAATTTAATATTAGTTTACTTATTAATTATCGTTTTTCTCATGATTGTATTTCGTTGTGTGTGGCAAAAAATTAAATAAATAAATAAATAAATAAACAGTTTCTATTTTACCCGGCGAGGGAAATTTCTGGTGTTATTGACCAATGCTTCTGTCGCCAGGTCTAGTTCTGTTACTGAACCAAGAAGGAACCCCTTAGCTTTAATGAACTTGTCTCCATTATCTGGTGCGTGCTTTGCTACGTTCCCACACATGTTGTTATCATCCGGATACCCTTCTGTACCAGACCCGATTCTGGAGTCACAGCTGTCGCAAGCGTTTCCGTTGTTCCCAACGATACCAATTCTTGCTCTCGAGTATGAAGAGCTGCTGCATACAGCATTGAAACTTTCTTTGTTGCAGTTGTGTTGTAAGGAGGCCTGGGAACCAATCAGAGTCTTCCACGTGTTACGTCCCAGTGAGGTGGCGCGGTAATATCCGTCAGCAATCAGGGAGTACAGAGAGTTGGCGTTGACGTTTATGACAGTGAACTTGATCTGGTGGCCGATCTTCATACCGAGACAGATCTTGGAGAAAGGTGTGTTCCAATAGGTTGGTAGCTTGGTCTCCTGTGAATCAAGCAATGTGTTTTCCTCCTGGGAGATTAAACTCGTTCCTGCTGCTCCAAAGTTTGAAATTAAAATGAAACGTTTTCTGGAAATTTGAACAAAAAATACGTTCTATATATTTACAACAACGCAAGGCTCGTAAGACAATAGTTAGCATCAACAAGCCCTTCCGAAACAATCGCATAGAGTATTCGAGTTACTGAAAATGTCTTAAAAATATCTCTATCTAAGAGTTTATTGCACTCAACCCTCCTATTTTCGATGTGAATAAAAGAAATGGGAAAATTTGATTAAAAAATCATTTTGAACTTTGAACCTGTGCTTCATCGGCTAATTCTTATAACCTGCTTACACGTCTTCTCGTGATCTATTTGGCGAGAAATTAGCCTTTGATCTGTGTCAAGACTTTCGAGAGTAATTTGATTGTAAGTGATCTCGTCATACGCTTGGGTGAGCGAAACTAACATTCCGGTTCAGTACTACCTTTTTTAAACAAATGGTTTTTATACTAATAATTATACCTTTGTCCCATCTGTCTTCATGGCCAAGGTCCATCCACTTCCTCCACAAGCTCCAAGACCAACACTGGTCATATGGCAATACACAGGAATCTTCACAGACCCTACCTCCAGTATGTAGGCTTTGTTTTCTTTGCCACTGATAAAGCAATAGAAAATCTTATCACTCTGGAGCAGTTTAATAGTCATAACCTTGTTTTAGTCTCACTTTTGAAGCTCTTTCCTCTATGTAACCAAGAAAAGTGTACAGGTGGCAACTGCCTGTACGTGTATATATCTCGAGGGAACTCGCATATAAAAAGAACGGAGTTGCTCGTTGGAAATTTTGAAAACAACCCCGAAGAAGTACCTTGATCCTAAACAGGTACCGTAAAATCTCCTGCTTTGGACCTTTTAACATATACTTTCACATATACTCTTACACTTAGAAATTCGGTACTTCTGTTCATCGCCAATATGCTCTTTCATACCTAGTATTATAGCAAGGAAGATGTATAGCTATACTAGCTAAACATATCTTAATTACGGTCCGTGGATTAATCCTTGCTTGGCGACCGCTACTTTGTTATGTAACCAGAATTTTCTTTTGAGTTGATGCCTTCCAGGTCATCTCTGTAAGCATGGTATTATTTCAATCCGTAAAGAAACAGAGTTAGCAAAAGCTGGCTATCTACAGTTGTTCCTGTCGAAATAGGTCAAATTTTAATTATACATTGACTAGGACCCGGAGTAGAAGCTAAACTTTTTGTTGTTGTTGTTGTC
>CM042758.1:16386605-16409105 GCA_022496165.2 Catalaphyllia jardinei | reverse complement strand
GGTACCAAAAAACAACAACAAAAGGTTGCAGACAGACGATAGACAAAATTGTGTTCTATAAAAAACATCCTACAGATCTCAGAATCCAAACCCCGGAGAACAAGCATGGAATCGAAGCAGGATAATTGCAGAATGCAAAGAAAGAACCAACATGGAATCGAGGGGAAAAAAAATTACAGAATTCAAAAGACAGAGTATAGAAAACCACAGGAAATCGAGCACAGAAGGCAAAAGACTGTGAGCCATCATGGAACCGAGGCAAGATCATTCAGAAGGCAAAACCCGGACATGGATTCGAGGCACGACAATTACAGAATGCAAACGTATCATGAATTCAGGCGAATTTCAGAATAAAATTTTGGATAACAAAATCAGAATTTGAAATGGCCATGTGGTACACTCATCTAACACTTATTGGTGTTCTGAATAAGTGTTACACTTGGCCATTTCTGACTTCTAAAGACGATATTGTTTACATGTCATTGCCTTGTACTATCAAAGTTTGCCTTGTGTAATTATGTCGCCTCAACTCCATGTCTATCTTGTTCACCTGATTCACTATTCCGTTATTTGTATTCTGCCTTATGTAATTATGTTGCCTCGATTCCATGTCTAATTTGTCTGCCCTAATTCCGAATGCCTTCTGAGATTATATTGCCTCGATTCCATGGCTAATTTGTTTACCTTAATTCTGCCTTCTGTGATTATGTTGCCTCGATTCAATGTCTAATTTGCTTACCAAATTCCGTATCCAAAACCATATCTAATTTGTTTTCCGCTTTTCTGCAATTATGTTACCCCAATTCCATGTCTAATTTGTTTATCTAATTAATAATTTACCTTATTTTTCAACCTCGCCTTGACATCCTTTGGCGGGAAAATGTCACATGACTGAAAAGGCGAGTAAAACAGCGAACATGGTGGATCTTCTTATTTCGCTGGATTTCGAAGGGAAAACAGTCGGTTTAACGGCGTCAAGCTTGCACAAATCAACTATAGCTCGATTTTTTAATGTTCAAGAGAACGGTTTGCACTTAAAAATTAGTCGAAATGGCAAAATTGAGAATATATGGCCGTCGTCAAATGAGAAGTTCTTATTACCACACAGGATAGCGAACGCCACTGTCATCGCATTTAGTGCAGCTGAAGAATATCAAGATGAGGAAGATTTTGCGCCCTCTACCTTTGGCATCCAGTACGTATTAAGTAATTTTGCTCGCGTATCGTTCGTGATCCCTTCCTCTCGAGCTTCCGCCTCAAGCTTTATGCGCTAGGTAATCAAGCACTGGCATTTTATGAAAAACATTCCTTTAAAGTTGTTGCTCCGTAATTGTCGGACATGTTAACTTAATCAATCAAGGACAGCTAAAAACGTCGTTTACCGTTTGCAAATGTCTGCATTAGTTCCGGAGATATTTAAGTTTGAAAAATTGGGAAAATATGCAAATGAAATGACTGATGATGTCACGCACTCAACCCAATGAGCATATAAATAGAGTTATCTTGGCCAATTTGCAGTGCAAAACATTGAAACGTAGCAGGCTAACAGATCTACAGGAAACTCACCTAAATTCAATATGTTAGTGATTTTCAGCTTGAAAATGTTAAACAAGGCCACAAAGTCGAGCTAACATATTTATTGGCTTGCTGGAACATGCACATGAATTGCTGTTAATATGGGGGAAGTCTGGAACCCAGTATGTTTCCATGGTAACAGAACTGTTAAGCTCATATTGTGGAGCACATTTAGTAGAATCTTGCTACAAAGAATCAAACATTTCTGATACAAACTGGCTGAGATATCTCTTTTCATCATACTTGAACAAAATCTGGTTGAGTATATGACGTCATCACTTGGCTACTTTGCATATTTTAAAACTTGAATATCTCTAGAACAAAAAGAGATATTTGAAAAAAGTAAACAGCAGCTTACTTCTCGCGCAGTCTACTTGTTTATGTTTTAAAATGGCTTAAATAGTAAAGGTGCGATTTTCGTCATAGTACCACTTTAAGCAAAATGATAACAATTTGTCTTTGTTTGGGGAAATGCTGGGCCTAGAGTTTATCTCTATGGCTCTCTCTTGACAGGAAAAGAAAGGAAAGGGCAGTTTGAACTTCTCACTCCCTTGATCCATGATTCTTTGTTCTTGACATTATTTTTTGATGCTTCTCTCCCTGTCTTTGGTGGTGGTGGTGTTGTACTAGTAGTAGTGGTAGTGGTAGTGGTGTCCCCTTCCACCCAGGTCTGCTAGTACTGCTCATTATTATTGCTCAAAAAGCATGCATATATCATTATATGCATGTGGTCTTGATGTCACATGTTATTGCCAACTACTGAAAATGTGCATTGGTTTCTTGCCATAACCTTATCAAGCTGCATTGCTAACCATTTACATAAAGAATTATTGTCTATTTGTCAATAGCTATTTTAATTTTGGTGTAAAAGGTTACAGACTGAAATTTTTTTTCTCAACAGTTTTGGACATCTCAGCGAACATTTCGGGTTATATCACAGCATACATTCAAAAAGTGGGCAACCAGGAGTCTGGCAAGCTCTTAACACTGGTCTTTACACTGGTGATGAGGGGGAGGAGGATGGAGCAAGGCAAGATACAGTTCTTGAAGAACAACATCACTCCTTATCACAGTACTCTGTGAGTATCGTTCAAGGTATCTGTGACTTAAAAATGATTCAGACATACTTTTCAAGATTTCTTTTGGTAACACTACCACATCCTCCAACTCTTGAATACATGAATTAGAAATACAATTAGGAATAGTCAAGAGAAATGTGATTAAAATAGTAGCTTCTGAAATGGTTTTATATCTCTTTGGAGCTTTGAATTTCAAAAATTCAGTGCAAAAATAGTAAAACTCTAAACTAATTCTCTAAGATGTATTTTTTTATTCTTTTTTAACCTCCATAGGCTCAAACAGGGGACATGTCTGAGATAAAGAGTATGTTCCTTGAAATTAAAGATAATATAGAATCAAACAAGGAAGTTAAAAAGCTTAAGCAGGTGTTTACCTGTGTCATCTGCCAACAAACCAGTGCTGCAGTAATGTATTTTTGTGTGACTGGCTGTGGCCAGCTTATAGGCTGTTTTTATGTGCTTCAAAATAAAGGATTGCCCTCTGTGCAGGGTTAGCCTGCCTGATCCACAACTGAGGAAGCCGATGAAAGTCAGTGGATTAGCTTGGATCTTAGGGATTTCTGATGTTTCTGTGACTTCAGCCTTATGGGAAGCAAAGATTGATGTGCAGGATGAGGAAGATGTCGACAGTGAACTTCTTTAACTTCTGTACGTCTGTTACTAATAAATTACATTTTGTTAATGTTTCATTAGGGTATGTGGTAAGCCTGGAAATACATATGGAGTTTTAATGCCTTTGTTGATACATACCCTTTAAGTGTGTCCCAGGCATTGACTGACTGAAACTACTAATTATCAGTTACTCTTGCTTTATGGACAAAAATGTATAATTTGAGTATAGTTCAAATTTTAATAAATGTTTGATTCTAGCCTTAGTCAGAAAAATAGATTCCAGTTATGGAGTGGCCTCTGTTTGAGCAAGGAATTCTGTTATTTCAATAAAACGTTTAATTGCAGTAACAAATGTGTCAATCCTGTCATGAACAACGTCACGAAATATGCTTGCAAAAGAAGAGTTTCGAGAAAAAAATAAATGCTCCCTTGACTCTTGAAGGTCATCATAGCATGCAATTCGATCTTAGCCGATGCTGGGGTCAGTATTCAGCCTTCCGCCTTGTTCTTCATACATTCGTACAACCTCTGGAGTTGTAGGAATCAAATGTGGTTCCAGTCTCACAGCCTGATTTGTTTCTCTCGTTTTCTCAATGGGTATACACCCTTTGGGTCCTGTAAATGAGAAGTAAACCAATGAATTGCTACATTCCACATTGAAGCTACCATTAACTAAAAATGCACCATGTAAGCATATCATTGACTGCTCTACTCACCTGGAATTCGGTGATGGTTCCAAGAATTAACAAAGTTTTCAGATCCCAACTGACATTTATGACCATTTATGGCCAACCAGGATACAGAAATACTAACCACAGGATCTTCCATGTCGAAGATCTCTTGCTCTTTTATAATGCAGAGTGCCTTTTTAAGCGGATAATTTACTCTGAAGTTTTCCTCTGGCCAAAGCGTCTCTGCCCTATAATTCTTGGTAGATGTTGTTTGCTTCCAAGGGGCCCTGCTGTTATCATGACGTCTATTCTTGAGTAGCTCCTGTACAAAGATGCAGAGGCAGAATTCTGTGCCATGATCAACCCGTAGCTGATCAAATAACCCAAACTGAACCAGAAGAGGTCTGTACAAAATAAAACGAAAACTAGTAACCAAAGAGGCTTGTTAACAGAAAGGTTTTGAAATCATACGAAACAATATCTCCCACAGTTACGTTACCACCTAATCCAGCAATAGCCTTTTAAAAGGTTTGAAAGAAGATGAAAGACCTCCAATTATAACCCAGCTCCAGTCACTTATGAAGTATTGCAAGACTAGCTGAAGAAGGATTTTTAATGTTGGGTTTACTTTTTCGATACCTCAGAATTATTTTTGGATTTATACAGAGATGTAAAATTAATACTTGCACATCTTCTAGGTGCAGAATGGGGAGGGTACAACAACTGTATCCAATGATAGGGAGAGTTATAATTTTGAATTGTTAATTTTAGTTTTAGAGATATAAGATAATAAAATTGTTGGTGAAAATAATTCAGACAAGTTAATCTTAAGAACACGCTTTGATCTGAAATAAGTCTAAAAAGAGTATGCACTTACTGAAATAGATATTGGTATATAAGCACAGGGTTCTTTTTAGGTATTGTAATAAATCCAAGGACCATCCTACTGCAGCCATCCAGAGCATGGACGTGGGTGACTCCAAACTCCTGCGCCAACTTTTTATTTTGGTCCATGTGCAATTTATATCCAAAATATGGTGCATAGTATGGAACTGGATTTGATTTATCTAGTAGGTCATGTGCCCTTTCGTCGTGGGCGCTGTGAGCAACTTTTCTCAGCATACTTGATATTCGCCACTGACTGATTTCACGACCGCTTGAAACTTGTTGCAGCTGATATCAAAGGGTGCCCTGCATCATGCGTCACCCATATGTATGTCCATACTGTGAACCGAAACACACACTACTTGGAATAAGTTGTGTAGGGTAGGGGTGAGGGATAAAGTAAGCTAAGGCGTGAGGGGTGTGAGGCAAAGAGGGGAGGGGAGATGGGGAGGGAATGAAAGGTAACACAGCTAACATACGGGGAAGAAGTAAGAAATTCGTAACACGAGGGTCAAGTTGTTGTATTAAGTATAGTATAAGAAATATGCACGTAAATATATATATGGGTACCTGTTCGATATTTCTTACGACCATTTCCTCCAAACATTCCTCTGAAACCCAGCGTAAAGCTGGAACATTAATGTTTCTCTCCTTACAGTATCTTCTGATACTTCTTGAACTAAGTCCCCGTGCTTCTATTAATCAAAAGAAAGAGCTGATATCATAAGCTTAACATTACATGTTTAACTCAGTTGCTTCAAACTGCAGAAACTGGTAAATCAAGAACTGAATAAACCGCCGTTAAAAACGCCAGCTAAACACAAACCTACCAGGATACAGTGCTTGAAGTCTTCCACTTATAGCCTGGTAGGATAACTTCCTATTAACGAGGTCTTGTATGAATTCCTCTTAAACGATTTCCTCAAGATTCATTTTTGGGCCGGTTTTCTTTTCAAAAGTGGCCGCCTTTTTTACGAGCACGTGACCTCAGCTTCAGTCTCCTCTCGAGCAACCTCGTCCACACTTGGCATGTAATTATGGGATCGAGGCAACATAATTGCAAAACGAGAAATGCAAAATAAGAAATAAAGATGACGAAGACCGAAAACAAACAATCGTAGAGTACAAAGAATCTATTTATCCACCAATTGCAAGTACAATATAAAAAGACCAAAAAAATGCAATAAATAAAATCGGAGGGCTTTACCAAAGGGAGTAAGCAGTACGGAAAAAGAAAAAACAGAAAAAGACAACAGTACGATAAGAAGATGCATCTAAAAACAAGCCAACATGGAATCGAGGCAAAAAACTTACAGAAGGCAATGCAAAAGACAGAGTAGTGAAAGTCACAGGAAATCGAGGCAAGATAATTACAGAACAGAAAGCCAACATGGAGCCGAGGAAGTCATCATACAGAAGGTAATATCCGAACATGGATTCGAGGCACGACAATTACAGAATGCAGAAGTGAATTCAAGCGAATTTCAGAATAAAACTTTGAATAACAAAATCAGAATTTAAAATGGCCATGTGGTACATTCATCGTTCTGACCTCTAATGAGGTCCATTTTGTTTCTTTAGCTGATAACTTTACTGTATAATTTTTCAAAACTTCTGAAACTCCCATCTGAAATGTATAACAAAATTTACAGCTTGACAGGCCCGGTAATTACCGGGAGCTTCGAGAAACGGGCCCTAATTCGCAATTCGCGTTTTCTTCTCGCTCCATAAGAAATCGTGAAGGGAAACGAAATATGGCAACAGTCCAGTTTCAATAAAACTAAATAACTGACCTCTGTGAGTTACTGACAGTTTTCTGTTACTTGCAAGTTCCATTCATGTTTGTGTATCTCTGGACTGCGAGTCTCAGGCGACATATCCGACACGATAGAGATAAAATTCAGAAGTAGGTTGTTCTTCTTTTTGGCAAGGTTATATTTTTCAAAGTGTTTTTCCCCTTAAATTCCCACTTGTCTATTTGAAGTAACACTAGCCGTCGGTGTAAAATCAGTTTGTTGAGTAATGTATTGGAGTTTGTAACTGTATTTGAAATGTCAAAGTTGTGATGTCAGAACATGAAAACAATCTAAGCAAAACTCTTTCCTGTTCCGTTTTTTTTTTATTATCATTTTTTTATTATTATTTGTTTTTGAAAGAAATGCGTTTCAATCATTCATTGACGTTTTCTTGTCGCCGGGAGGTCTGTCTGCGTGTTACTGAACTAGGACGTAGCCCATGGTTTTAATTTTCCTGTCACCATTGTCTGGACCTGCCGAAGCTATGTTCCCACAGGTGTTGGTATCATCCGGTTTCCCTGATGTACCAAACCCGATTCTGGAGTCACAGCTGTCGCAAGCGTTTTGCTCGTTCCCAACGATACCAATTCTTGCTCTGGAATTTGAAGAGCTGCTGCATACAGCGTGGAAACCTTCTTTGTTGAAGTTGCGTTGTAAGGAGGCCTGGGAACCAATCAGAGTCTTCCACGTGTTACGTCCCAGTGAGGTGGCGCAGTAATGCCCGTCAGCAATCAGGGAGTACAGAGAGTTGGCGTGCACGTTGATGACAGTGAACTTGATCTGGTGGCCGATCTTCATACCGAGACAGATCTTGGAGAAAGGTGTGTTCCAATAGGTTGGTAGCTTGGTCTCCTGTGAATCAAGCCCAGTCTTTCCTCCTGGAAGATTTAACTCGTTCTTGTTGCTCCAGAGTTTGGAATCGAAGTGAAAGGTATTCTGGATGTAAAAAAATCAATCAATCAATCAGTCAATAAAGCACCCCATGAATAATTCTGTGGTCATGTAAAGAGCTTATAAACCACATATCAGCAGCTTTCTGAAGTTTACCAAGTTAAAATTTGTCCACTTTTTAGACAGAAATCATAATTTTATTGCAACACGACACAATGGAATAGTATTCCATCGAACATTATGTATGCAACTCCATTAAGCAGTTTTAAGTCTTGTCAATTAGATCATTTGGGTCAATTTTAAGGTGCCAAAATCATGGTATCAACAAACTTCCCAATCATAGGGGAAGAAGTTGCTGTTAATTTTGTGGTTCAGAGCCACCTTAAATTATAGAAAATTTAAGGTGGCTCTGAACCCACTTCGCAGAATTTTTTTAAACTTTGCAACAAGTTGCATCTTATCATGCTGATTACAATTTGATAACAAAAAAATGGGGGTCACCGAGCTCGTTTTTGAGTTATAAACGCTCAAAGCTAAAATTAAGGGAGTTTTTAGCAGGGCATATTGTTGCTATGGTGACATACTGTGCCACAAAATTAACAACAACTTGTTCCCCAATGGTCGGGCAATTTGTTGATACCATGATTTTGGGATCAACCGGTATAGAGTGGTTACAATGACCCATCGAACTGTACGTTTTGGAAAGCACTGGAAACTGCTTTCAGCCACCTTAAGTTAAATTAGGTGAAACTCGTGAGTAACAAGTATGCAATTTAATAAGGTTAGCTTTGGGCCGCATTTAAATTTGGTTTTATAACCTTTAGTGTCAATTTTAGTATGGAATTTAATTAGGTTAGTTTGGGCCGCATTTAAAATTTACTTAATTCTTTTAGAATGTTTAATATTGAAAAATATATCTTTGCGTGTTAATTTAGTTTCCGCCAATTATTCTCCAGTCATGCACCTTTTGTATTTTCTGTAATTTATTTACTTGTACTAGCATGGCAGAATATTACTGAACTTAAAACTAAACTTACTGAAACAGTGTTAAACTGTTTACTGGTTTTTGTATATCCTTTTTTTTCACCTCCAGCTGGGATAACTTGGTCATTGGATTAAATCTTCACCGAAATTGAATCTGGTGATCACTTGATGTATTCTCGTCACTTTTGCACTTTACATCCATTCATATGTTTGTCTTTCGTTACTCGTTCTTTTTCACTGATCTAAGCTTTTTGACTGGATTGGAAAGCGAATTCCTCCTACGGAATGCACCTTTTTGAAATAACCTTTTTGATACATAAAGGCTCTTTTATGCCCCACCCCTCTCAATGAACCCCGTTCTCTAATTAGCTCTCAGCTTTCCCCTTCCCCTCTCTCTGAAAGTGAAACTTGATAATAGCCTCCTTGTCTAATAGGCTCCCTTCCCTTTCTTGTACAAAAAAATTAGCGAAACTTTATCCACAGTTAGTTTAAACCTGTAAGTAAACTTCTGTCCTGGTCTTAGCTTGTTACTGCATGTTTCCATATTCGTAATGCAAAGAAGAGCGAGAACAATCTGCCGCGTTTAAGGTTTCAGTTAGTGAGTTTCCAGTGTTAACTTATAGCTGCCTTAAGCAACTGAATTCACTTCAGGATAGCTTGGTTCAATCAGTTTTAAGAGAAGCCTCCCCTCTCAGTTAAGCCCCCGGCCACTCTCTTAGATAAGACACCTGCTTATGAGAGGTGGAAATAAATACGTCCCCTCAGGGGGAGCGTAATTGAACTATCTTACCTTTGTCCCATCTGTCTTCATTACCAAGGTCCATCCACCTCCTCCACAAGCTCCAAGACCAACACTGGTCATATGCCAGTACATAGGAGTCTTCACAGACCCTACTTTTAGTGTGTAGGCTTTGTTTTCGTTGCCCCTGATTAGAATAGGCCAATTCAAATATACTAAAATTCTAACTTGACCCCGAGGCTTAGGGGAGCAAAACAATTGATTAGTGCTTTAAGGATAGAGATGAATAATTAATTTCTTTTGTTTTTTTTCCCAGGCCTTGCTGTCGGAGCCAAGATAGAATTTTAATATATCATAATTGGCCTATTAGAAGCGTTAGACAATTTGAGTTGAGTTGATAACTTTATTGATATACATTAAAAATTCCTTCAGCATAATTAAAAATATAATATCTAAGTATGCCTAACCAAAGTAACTAATAATTAAAATTTCAAAGTAAAGAAGCCTCGACTATGCTGTTTTATATCATGACCAAATCAATGCGCGCGCTCTGTTTGGTCAATCAGCTGTGGGTTATTGTGCCGGTAAACCCACGGAAAAATCGCGCGTCCTCTGAATTATTATATAAAAGCAATAGACCACAAGTTTTCTATTGGTCATAGGCTGATAAACCACTTGGGATGTTCGTAGAACACTCGAAGAATTCATAAACCATTCTTCTCGTGTTCTACCAACATCCCGCGTGGATTATCTGCTTTTATATAATAACCAAATCAATGCGCGCGCTCTGATTGGTCAATCAGCTGTGGGTTATTGTGCCGGTAAACCCACGGAAAAATCGCTCGTTTTCTAAATTTTTTTATAAAAGCAATAGACCACAAGTTTTCTATGGGCTACAGGCTGATAAACTACTTGGGATGTCGGTAGAACACTCGAAGAATTCGTAAACCACGAGCCTGCGGCTCGTGGTTTACAAATTTTTCTCGTGGTCTACCAACATCCCGCGTGGTTTATCAGCTTATAACCCACAGAAACTTGTGGTCTATTGCTTAAAAATATTTCACAAGTTGTAATATACGCTCGTAAAACTTGCGGTTGCGTTCATCACTGCCGGGACGCCATTCGATTCGAATTTTGAATAAAAAGAGCGTTAATGACGATGGAATTTTTTTGTGTCCTATGTGGTCGATGATTCCCAAATCAGTTTGATGTATATAGCTGCGATACAGTTGGCCGTGAGCTGTAGTGAGCTAAATGCTTTGCTCGCTGCTGTACCTTAAAACGGACTAAAACACTTGCCTTGGAAAGTAAGGTTATGTGTCTATTTTCATTGATTTTAAAAGCGATGTTTTGATGTTTGATTCCTGACATCAATCTGTGTCAACAATCATTTTTGAGACTGAGGATATTTGAACTTTTTTAAAAAATGAATGGACGTCATTTAACAAATTGAAGTCAGCTTTTCATGCGCCTGTCCTGTTATTGATCATGAATTATGTCATAACATTGTCAAAGTAGCTGTGGATCCGAAGACTACTTTGACAATGTTATGACGAAATTCATTGTCAATAACAGGAAAGACGCATTAAAAACTTGCATCAATTTGTTTTTTTACGATAACAAATTCTCAAATTGTCCGCTCTCGTTCGTTAACGCAACGCATAAATTATAAATTCATGTATCTGTCCGCTTAGTGACAATAAAAAATAGCCAATGAGCGCGCGAGAATTTCTACAGTTATCTTAAAAAACAGTTTGTTTATTGGGTTTGTTAACCTCGAGACAAAGCAATGTTTTCTTTCCTTTTAGACTGAGTAATTTCAAGATCAATTTTGTGTTTGGTTTACTGTCGCTGGACTGTCGATTGAGACTGCTCGAGTATTTTTTCGAGTCATATTTTCTTAAAGAGAAACGGTGTTTTGTTTTTTTCTTTCTGCTTCTCGTCCTTGTTCAGTGCCTCGACATGACTTTTTGTACCTTATCTTTTTCCCAGTCACGTAAAATATCATCTTAATTCTCAAAACTTCCCGCCAATTTAAAACACAGGGGTAAACACAATGTAAGACCTTGTGATGATGACTTCGATCGCAAGTCTGTCCTCTAATAGATCATAGGCGAGAACCAATCAAAATGCGAGAATAACTTGGGTTATTATATACTCTCTGAAAAAGCACGCTAAAATAGGCCGATCACAACCATTGTTAGAATTGTCCAATTAATTTGATTGGCTAACGATACGTCAGCTGTCAATCACAAACTAGACTCCAGCCAGCCTTTCAGTTTCGAGTGGCTTTCAAGAGAAAAAGAATACCATAGAATCTCGTATTTTCAGTTGTTTAATCAGTATCTCAAGGCCTGCGCAGATAAAAATCTCCAGTCCAGAGGAATTAGTCTGGTAATCACTTGGGCATAGCACAGACGCCTCTCTTAGTCCAATTTTTAGGATTGGAGCTTTCGTCCTTGAAACTATCTTCAGTTGTTTTTCCTTTCGCATTAAATTGTGCGCGCCTAAACTTACCTAGGAAAGTCTTAGTAGGCAGCAGATTTCTTTTATGTTATTTTATTTTTATTTGCATACACTGGCGATTCCGAAACGTTGACAGTGTTAAATAAAAAGACGGGCTGGAAGTTGTTAATGTACCAATATTAATAAGGTTGCACTTACAATTTCTTGTCTAAAAGGTTCTTGCACGTCGAGGCTGCAATAAAAAAGAAACCGATTTATATTGGCGACATGACATCAAGTTAAATCGTCGATTCTTCGGCGCACAACTGACAACTGACAACCATAAAAGATAGAATTTGTGAAATTAAACGAATTATTGTGCCTACATACATTTAACAATCAATAACTTAGGATTTTGTCTAGTTTTTATTAGGTTTGACCATCCCAGTAAGAAAAGTCTTACACCAATAGATAAAGCGGTGTATTTTAATCTTGTGGGTAAAAACTACTTCGTTCGAAAACTAAGCTTACATGTTGCGTCACGAAAGAACCTCTACGGCAAGGCGCCGTAACTAAAATATCTAAACTCGTCATATCTCATCTTCACGTCTCTCCTGGACTGATAGGAGGTGGGTTGCCTTGCAACAGTTTCAGTATCGCTTCTAGCTTCTCGTCCAGTTTTTTAATGGCTGCGTGAGTTTTAGGGTCTTCACCGGCATAGTGATTACACAAGAAGGTTTGACCGCCAGTTTTAGAAGGATCTACCGGAGTGGTGTTTGTTACTTTCGTGCCATGCACGGTTAGTATCGCGAAAATAAATAAAAGTGCGGTTAAAAAGGGTAGCATTGTGTGAGTGAAAATCTCTGTGAACTGTATACGGAAGAGAGGAAAACGTTTCTGCTACTTTCACTGTTTTCTGTTTTTGTTTGGATTACGTCCAAGACTGGAAGATTTTTCCTGTTCGAAAATTTAATATTCAAATGACTTTGCGCAATTGTGTGAAATGCAACAAGTGTCAATCATCCATTTCGTCGATAAGAAATAAGTGCGATACGGAACACCAAGCACGGGCTCAGACGGCTGTGAACAGTCATAAACAAAAAAATAATAAAGTTTGTACGTATAAAGAGCGATTTAAGATCAGCAAGATATGGTGAAATTGAAAATAAACTGTTTATAAACAATAATTGGATGAGTTTTTTTGTGATATCGGGAATAATCAAGGTCGAGGCAAATGTAATCAGCCGAGGCCGGTGATTACAATTGCCGAGACCTTGATTATTCCCGATATCACAAAAAAACTCATCCAATTATTGTTTTATTATACATTGTTTTATGGAAAATATGTGTGAAATGCAAGTAGATTTTATTTGTGCTTCTAAAAATACAAGGACAAACGCACCAAGCGGCCGCTTCTTTTGAAACCATTCAAGTGCTCGCGCTCTTTAACCAAAGGTGTATCACGCATGCGCACTGCGCGAGGTATAATCTGCACATATAATTGGATAGGAGATTATACCCTAATTATGCTTGTCCACAAAATCGCGTGAATTCTCAAAAGAGGCAGGGGGCTCTTGGCCAATCAGAATGCTGATAGTGAGTACAACGTATAATAATTGTTATTATTCATACATAATATTATTTGCTTCCACAAATTTCCATTTTGTAAAGCAATTCGCTTTCTTACACTCAGACACAGAAGGGAACAAAAAGCATTTCGAGACATAAGGTTACAGAATACCTGCAGATGGCTATTTTCTTTACATTCGGATTGTAACGATCAGTAATCAGGCGGTCAGGTACCAAAACATCAACTTATATTTAACACAAGAGCATATAGCTACAGCTCACTAAGATACAACATGGCCGACCACGAGGTACGAACTGCCCAGGGTGCCTTGCGGCCACATGAAGCTCGATACTTCATGTATGCGTACTCGTTACATCTCCTTCCCTAAGTCCCTTAGATTCGTAGTCCAACAAACACAAACAATAATGTTCCGCAATGTTTCTATGCCTCAAGGTACTTATGTGCTAGACAAACTGTGCATACAAGTAGGTAGAACCAACAATAAAAAGAACAATAACAAATAAAGAGGCAAAATCAAAAGAGTGTCTCCTTAGCATTGATAATCTTGTAGCCACCGTGGTGGGTGACGTTCACGAGTTGGACGACTTGGTGGCTCTGCAACTACTTGGGTCGGCACAACCAACGGCTGCGGTAGCTCCTCTGAGCTTGTCTCAGTCTGCTCAGTTAGCTCAGTTGGCTCACTTGTTTCGGATGGCTCCAACTTTTCAGGAGTGGCCCTTAACCATCGGCGGTTCCGTCGATACTGTTTCCCATTGACCTCCACTAGATAGGAACGGTTGCCTGCGTCTCCAATGACTTGCCCAAGGGACCATTCTTTCTCACCCGGTAGACGCATTCTTATGGCATCACCATTGTCCAACTTCGGCAATTCCCGTGTGTGTTGGTCATAATAATGCTTCTGCTTCTGCTTCCTCCTCTCAATCATCTCTGGTACGCTAGTAATCACATGAGGCTCTAACAAAGTCTTAGCTACAGGAAGACGAGTGCGTGTTCGCCTGCCATAGAGTAGCTGAGAAGGTGATGCGTGCATTCCTTCAGTAGGTGTGTTGCGCCATTCGAGTAACGCCAACAAGGGATCACGCTTATCTGCACGGGCTTTCAGCAACAGCGGCTTGCAGGACTTCTCGGCATTTTCAACACGACCATTACTCTGTGGATGGCGAGGGCTTGAAGTAATGTGATGAAAATCCCATTCTCTACTGAAGGACTCAAACTCTCCACTGTTGAAAGGTGGTCCGTTGTCACTAACAAGTGTCACAGGGATGCCATGTCTGGCAAACCAAGTCTTTAAGACAGTAATGACACGATTGCCTGTGGTGCTACTTAAATCTTGTACCTCAAAATAACCAGAATAGTAGTCAACAGCTATCAGGAAAGTCTGTCTCTCAAGTATAAACAAATCAACCCCAACTTTCTCCCACGGAAGACTGGGCACAGCATGGGGCTGCAGTGGCTCTCTACATTGTTCAGGTCGATAGCTGTTACAAATACCACATTTTGCTAGGTAATCCTTGAGCTGCGCCGTGATGCCTGGCCAGTAAACAATATCACGAGCACGACGCAGTGTCCCTTCGACCCCAATATGCGACTCATGCAGGCTCTTCACAATGTCAGAACGTTCACCAGCAGGTATGACTAAACGATGACCCTTGTATACCAAACCATCCTCTGTGGTCAACTCATCCCGGCTGTTCCAATACAGCTCAATCACTTGTTTACGACGCCTGTCATTTTCACGTGCATTTGCCAAGGTCTCTGGCCAACCATTGCGGATAACATCAGATAGGATCTGTAACTCTTCATCCTTAGCAGTCTCCTCGCGCAGCCTCTGCAAACGAGTGGGAGATACGGTCAGTTCTTCATCGTGCTTGATCTGCTCTAACTCAAAGGCAAATAATCGTTCCTTAATTGAACGGACATCACTGGTTGGGACTGTTGACTGTTCGCCCTCGACGTATGCTCGGCTTAGGGTGTCAGCCAAGAACATCGTGGTGCCTTTCTTGTATTCCACTTGGATGTCATAATTCTGCAAACGGAGTCGCATCCGTTGGAGTCGCTTCGGGGAGCTGTGGATGGGTTTCTTGAATATTGTTTCCAGTGGTTTGTGGTCTGACTGGACAACTACATCACTTCTTCCAAAGATGTACTGATCAAACTTTTTACATGCAAAGACTATGGCAAGGAGCTCCTTCTCGATTTGCGCATAATTTTGTTCAGTAGGGGTCATCACACGAGAGCTGTAAGCCACTGGACACCCTTCTTGTAAGAGGGCAGCTCCAAGCCCACTCTGGGAAGCATCACACTGGATGACTACTGGTTTGCTTACATCATAGTAGGCAAGTACAGGGGCAGTTACAATCATTTGTTTGATGCGGGCCAAAGCATCAGCATGGGCGGGTAACCAACACCATTCAGCATCTTTTTCAGTGAGCTTCCTCAGGACTTCTGTTTCATCCGACAAGCGTGGCATAAACTTTGCTAGATAATTCACCATGCCAAGGAATCTACGCAGAGAGTGAACATCAGTGGGGTCAGGCATTTGTACTATAGCCTCCACCTTGCATGGGTCAGGTTTGAGACCTTCTGGGGTCAAAATATGACCAATGAAGGGAACTTCTTGCTGTCTCAGCCGGGCTTTCTTCTCGTTCAGTTTCAGGTTTCTTTCACGACAGCGATCTAGGAAAGCACGCACATTTTGGTCATGGTCTGACTGCCCCTCAGCAGGTGTGTTGCCATATCCAACAATCACAAAATCATCAGCTATGACCTCTACTCCCTTAAGCCCCTCTATGTGCTCTCGCATTCTTCGCTGCCAAACCTCTGGTGCGCTGCTGATGCCAAACGGCATTCGCTTCCAGCGGTAGCGCCCGAAGGGGGTATTGAACGTGGTGAGCATACTAGATTCCTCGTCAAGTTCCACCTGCCAGAACCCATTACTAGCATCAAACACACTAAAGAGCTTTGCTCCGTTTAGTCTAGTTGCAATTTCCTCAATTGTTGGCATTGGGAAATGTTCTCGTTTTATGGCGACATTCAGGTCCCTGGGATCAAGACAGATGCGTATCTTTGTTTCTCCACTTCCTTCAGAAAGAGGCTTTCTCACCACCAGCATGCTGGATACCCAATCAGTGGGCTGATCTACCTTTGCTATGACATCATTAGCTGTCATTTCCTCCAGCTTCCTCTGCACATGCTCAGTCATGGCAACAGGTAACCGCCTTGGTGGGTGGACTACAGGTTTCACAGACTCGTCAGCAACAATATGGTACTTCCCATATAGCTTTCCAAGGCCTTCAAACACGTCAGCATACTGTTCTAGTAAGGGGTCTCTACCTGTCTTCAGCACATTTACGCGTGGATCACGGTCACAATCAAGGATCTTTATCAGGTTCATTTCTAACATGGTCTTCTTGGACAGTATTGGCTCATACCCATGACCCTTGACTACACTAGCTAGTATCTTGTGAGTGTGTCCATTACGGGTTGCATATAGGGTAGCTTTGCCCTCGGTAGGTTGTTCATACCCATTGGCTAAGATCAGAACCGACTTCACTCGAGTATCAAGACACTTTAAGTCCAGATCACCAGTCAGGCCCTTGTAGACATCCAAAGGCAGAAGGTTACACTCAGCTCCAGTGTCCATCAAGAAGGCAACTTCATGGCCTGTCATACTGTCAGCATCCTTTGACACGCTGAGGGTCACCACCTCACGTCCTTGCCCGCTTGCAACGCCTGCTGTACTCAAATAAAACCGCTCCTGGACAGTAGACACCTTACTTTTTGTTGGACACTTGGCTACAAAATGATTCTTCTTTTTACAATATGCACAGGTCTGGCCAAATGCAGGACAGTTGCGTCTTTCATGATTCCTGCCACAGAATCTGCAATCTCGAATCTTAATCTCTTTCCCCAATGGAATGTCATCAGGCAGCTCTTTCTCTTTCTGTTTGACAACATTCAAACCAGATTCCACAGTCATAACTTTAATTTGAGCAGCTGTGCTTTCTGAAGCGCGAGCAATATCTAAAGCTTTCTCTAAAGTCAACTTCTTCTCTTTAAGCAAATTTTCACGTACCTTGCCATTTCTGGTACCAGTTACTAAACGATCACGGAGAAGCTGCTCTGGTGTGAGTGATTCAAAATCACAGTTCCCTGCAATTTGGCGTAATTCCGTCATGTATTGATCAACTGTTTCAGACTCCCGCTGATCTCGAGTAAAGAATAGAAAACGTTCGTAAATAGTGTTCTCTCTAGGTATACAGTAATCTTCGAATTTCTTTAAGACGGGAGCAATCTTCTTCTCATCTCCATCCGTGGCCCAAGTGAAAGTACGAAAGACCTTATTTGCTTCTTTTCCGATAACTGCCAACAACGTCGCCACTTGTCGCTCTTCATCTTCTTTATCCAACTTTGTAGCCAGCGTATAATTCTTCCAGGCAGCGACCCAAACTCGCCAGTTCGATGCTGTTGAGCCATCGTTGAGCTCAAGAATGTCGGGGGGTGGAATTTGAAAATTCGCCATTGTCGATCCTCGCTGCTTGTTTTTGGCACAAAATTTCCAGTTCTCGTGGCGTGTAGGTCCAGTGGACTTCTGACACCATGTAACGATCAGTAATCAGGCGGTCAGGTACCAAAACATCAACTTATATTTAACACAAGAGCATATAGCTACAGCTCACTAAGATACAACATGGCCGACCACGAGGTACGAACTGCCCAGGGTGCCTTGCGGCCACATGAAGCTCGATACTTCATGTATGCGTACTCGTTACACGGATTTTCGAGTAAAAGCAATGGTCGGAGAATAATCTTTAATTTCTGGAAAGAAAATTGAAGAAAACTAAATATTGGCGGAGAAATGGCGCTTTTACGCTATGGCGAAAGATAATAGTTTTCCCTTGATTGCAGTCCTTTATGTGTGCAATCAACCGAGTAGATTTTCGCGGGAATATTACCAGAATGGATATCACGAATTGAGTGGCTGCTCCGTTGATTAGCATTGTTAATCCCAGCATATTTGGTATAGGGTACCACGGAAAATTCCGTGGACCTGTTCAAAAAAGTGAAAGAGCGGAGAGGGAATGATTATAAATCAATTAGTGAAGAAGCGAAAGTTGGCCTTTCGGATGAAGCGATGCGCTCTAGTATCAAGCGGGCCAAAAGATCAAGTCAAGAGAAGAGAAAGATTCTGGAAAAAATTGGCAACTTGACGCCGCTTCACATTGACTATTCCGTTGTCAGTACTAGTGCTGCGTCCTGTACGTACTGATGAATTGATATCATTGATATCAATGGATATCAATGATATTGATTGCCAACGAGCCAGCCGAGCCAAGACGGTCGGCTGGCGAGGCGGCAGAGAATAGTGCGAGGAATGGCTTATGCAAAAAAATTCTCGATCGGCCTTTGAAAGTGTAAGTGTAAGGTGTGAGATGTAACAATGGCTCAATTTAAGCCAATTGCAAGGAGGGAACTACTCGAGCCATTGTAGTTTTTAACCAATCAGGAGGCGCGTTACATCTAGACACGTCTCGTGGAAGGTGATTGTTTTCTTTGCTGTTGTGTTTATCCAACTGTGAACAATTTCATAGTGTCAAAACATATCGAGCTAGCGTGTTTCTTCTCTCACAGTTCAATCGGAAAGCGTCCCCTTTACAAAGCTCTTCTTCTGATTGGAATATTGACGAAAACTGTTAGACAAGAGCAAATCCAAGACACAAAATGGACACGACAGAAGAGATAATCTAATCGGCGCGTGTCGCGTGTCGCGGGTAAATTGTCGGTTGTCGCGGGTAAATTGTCGAGGGTCTAGAAAATTGTCGCGGGTCCGAAAAATTGAACTTTTATTGTTTCCTAGTTTTCCGAAATAACAGATAACGATAGCGGCGAAGAGCCCAGTTGAAGGCGTTTGTGGGGGGAGTTTGCTTGCGATACAAGATATTTTTCTTGAGGGTTGTTTTCTCGAATACAAAACCTGTCTGCAGGGCAGTTGTTTATTTCGAAATATTTTTGTACGCTTCTGATCCTGAAACCCAGGAAAAAAATTAATTGGTGATAAAAAAAATTCGCTATGACCTGTAGCTTTCAAAAGATTTATTCAGTGAGCGCCACACAGACCATGACATGCGTGATTCTTTCCGAAAGTTAAACTTACAGAAGCCGCGTACCGACTATTTGAAACGTAGCTTTGGCTATAGCGGTGCCTTACTATGGAATTATCTTCCAGAAAATATTAGGGTGATTAGATCAATTGGGCAGTTTAAGAAGAAAATCAACCGCGCACTTAAAACAGCCGATTCCCACTCGGCAATCTTGTAAATCAGTTTTTATGGTTATTTTCATTTGTAAAAATAATTGTAATTAAAATACGAATTACTACTACTACTACTACTACCACCACCGCCGCTACTACTACTACTACTACTACTACTACTACTACTACTACTACTGCTGCTGCTGCTGCTGCTGCTACTGCTACTGCTGCTGCTGCTGCTACTACTACTACTACTGCTACTACTACTACTACTGCTGCTGCTGCTGCTGCTGCTACTGCTACTACTACTACTACTGCTGCTGCTGCTGCTGCTACTACTACTACTACTACTACAACTACTACTACTACTACTACTACCACTCCTCCTGTTGGGTCGCTCAGCGGACACTTTTTCTTGGTAACTCCAAAAGGCTATTATTCAGCAACAATATACACAAATAACTTCAAACTTGGCAAAAGCATGGCTAAGACCAAGGTCTGTGTAATTGCAGTATATGAGCGCATTCGGCTTAATTGGGTTAGAGAAATAGTCTGGTAAAGGCAAAAATGCGTCCGCTTGGCGCCATTGCTGCACTTTCGTGTTAGGAAATCGTGCCCTATTTTTGTACTTTTGTAAAAGAAGTTGTCTTCAGCCGTGAGAGTTAACCAGTTATTGTACACCACATTAAAGAATATGTGTTTACATGCTTGTGTGCAATGCCTCAAACTACTAGGCCTTAAAGGGAATTTCTTACAAATTTTTTAAAAATTTTTCATGTCCGCAAATCGCCACAAAGGTGGGATTTTGGCTAACTCTGGAGAGATGTAGCGCCTTTATATATCAAGTAATTTCCTTGGTTCCTAAGTATCTTTCACAACTGTCTTTGTTCTTTACAACTGTGCACCTTTGGTTAGATCAATAGAAAGACATCTTGTTAATTTCCACAGTTTAAGACATGCACCAAGGCTGCAATAACAGTAAAATTTTAAAAATTCTTAAAACAAATAATTTGCATGGTAACTTTTCAAAACTTGTCCAAAACGAAAATCTTGTTAATGCCTTCATATTTAAAAGTATAACAAAAATTCTGGTTGCAAACGCATTCCACAGATATTTGTTTATATCACCCATCAACGACGCAAACATCATTTGCGTCTAATTTTCAAATGCCTAGAACTTCGCCAATACTTAAGCTTTTCTTGAGTTACCTCCTGAAAAACTTAACATTTTTCGCATAAACTGTAATGTTTGAGAGCTTAGGCATGAAACACTGGAACGTTTTTTGGGGGGCAAGTTTTTCGTACTTTTTCTTTAGTGATCACTTATAACATATTCATAATTTGTGAACTAAGTGAGCTTCTTGCTTGATATTTTAAATATTGGTACATGTACGTATTGGCAATAGTTGGGTGGGTCGCAAGGTTTGCGGCGTCAGCAACAATTTTTATGTTACCATTCAAAGAGCTTCTTATGTCCGCAGAGCGCCGTTTGTTGAAGTTGCGCAAGGTGCTTGATAATTATTATACGCAATATAAATACATAGAGGATATTACACGTTGGCGAGAATATATGAATTTTATGTTCGAGTGGCGAGAACATAATATTCATATCTTCGAGCTGACTTGTAATGTTATTTTTATTATATACATAGTGATGACGGCGTTTTTGATGATTTTCCGATGATTTTCCGGACCACCTTCCGAAGATTTTCCAAAATTGTTCCGAAGGCCAGACGAGCGTCCCCGAATATTTTCCGAAAATTTCCGAAGATTGCCGAAGACTTTCGAGGAAGAACCGAAGATGTTTCGATGATATACCAACGAATTAAAGTACAATTTAAGAGACAAACTTGATATCAATGAAATCATCGATAAACTCACGTATGAGATTATGGAAAATAAACCACTCAGGTCCCGAATTTAGTTTTTATGAATTTTACGAATGGTATATTTTCCAGTAAAACACTCTTGTCTATGTAATAAGTTAACGCCTGAGTTAATGCTTAGGTGATACTTCCTTGCATGTAAATCAAACAGCCTTAAAGTGCCTTCAATTAAAGAAATTGGTATAAGGTGTTTATTATCTGTCCGGAAAGCGCCAGTAGAGTAAAGAGTTATTTAAGTTGTTGGCAGATTTCTCTCAGCCGTACACTGAAGACTCCATCTTTGGTAAGTACACGTTTTTGTTTATGCACATCATTATTCCCTCTTTAAGGTGCTTATAAAGTATAAAGTTGTAAGAAAAATCGTTAAGGAAAAATCATAAGAACGAGCGGTTTCCAATAGAGTGTTCTACTGTTCTTGGGGGCTCACATGAATGCGTAATTTAAGCTCAATTGGCGTAAATGTTTCTTACTTTAGAAATACGGCGCGCGTGAGTAAGCATAATTAGAGACCTTTAGCATCAGGTTTTTTATGGGAAACTGCAAACCGCAAACCGCAAACCACAAAATGTCACGTGACCACGGCCTTGCGGTCACGTTTGCAGTTTGCAGTTCACATTTGAACCGCAGGAAGGGCTTCCAGCGGTAAGTGATTTACGGCAAGGTTTTTTTGCCACAAAAATTGTACAGCCTCGCGTTTAAAGGTATTAACTAGCTTTTTATATCTGTTTGCGATGTGTATGTTGGATTTTTGATCCCGAATCAATGAATTATTGCTGATTTTTGGGCGATTAAAGTGATACACTTCCACTTGATGAAAACAACATGGCGGCCCTAAACAATGAACGCGTAGTTCAAATCAATTTTATATTCTTTTCTGCCGTATTCAACAAAGGAAAATATTCTGTTCCAATCCAGAGTTAAATTTTTTTGTCTATCTTATTACTGAATTCATAACGTAACTCAGTCTCTGTTTAGTTCCTATTTTTAACGTATCACTCCGGGAATTTCATTTTATTTTGCTGATTTCTTTGAGACTGGGGAGCCCGGGCTTCATAAAACCTTCTGGTTTCTTCTTGGCTCCCTTGCAACATTG
>CM042758.1:16366415-16382763 GCA_022496165.2 Catalaphyllia jardinei | reverse complement strand
TGGGAGCAAGGTCAAATTATTGAGCCCACATTTTCCCGTGCAGTGAAGTTATGTGATGTATATATGAAATAATTCATATTTGAACTGCGGTTATAGATGCAAGTTGACCTTGCTCCCAATGTGTGGCTTCATAGCTCAGTTGGTAGAGCATCGCACCGGTATCGCGGAGGTCATGGGTTCGAGTCCCGTTGAAGCCCTGATTTTTTCCAGGCTTCTTTCCAGTTGCTTAAATTGGAAAATTTACTGCGAGGATCATACTTCACTTGTACTACAAAACTGTCATCTTCTAATCAAATTCGGCACCTAAGACTAAGAATCAACTTTACACTGTTTAAATGTACAAAGTTTCATTTTAATAAACAAACACCAAAAAAGAAAGGGATAGAGAGAAAATTATAAGAAACTCTTAAGCCAGAAACAATATTGCTTAACTGACAGGCATTTTTTTCTCGGCCACTAAATAAAATGGCAATTAAAATTCTGATTTCATGTCGTTCTCTCATTCCTACTGTTGACAACTTGTGGTTGTAATCGAGAGGTAAGCTTCATGGTAAAGAATTTGCCCATTATGCGATTCTTTGTCTAGATATAATACAAAAATTAACTATAAACAACTTTATACAATTCAACCCTCAAAAAATCTGCAACCAAAAATTAGGCAACCACAAACAGGCGTGGTTACTGCATCTTGCACTCTGACTGGTCGCCCGCAGGTTTAGATGCATTCTCTCTGGGCGCTAGTGGTCCGCGTGGTTTTCGCTGTTTTGCCGAGGGAGCTGGGGAGAAAAAAAGCTTGTTATTATATTTTCTTCCCTGAATTCAGGAAAATATGCGAAAACGAAAGAGAGAAAGATGCCCAGAGTTTTATTCACGCTGTGTTGATTAGTGGTGAGGCCTTAAGATGGTTGGCTCATGTAACTGTCCGATTTCAGCCAACTGTCCGATTACAACTTTGCATACTAATTAGAGCAAAATACAGCAGTTTATGCACCATCACATTTGACGAAATTCTAATTGTTATGATTAATGTTAGTAATTTTCTCAGTCATAATAGAAGAGTAATCGAATGGAAAACTTTTTCATATCCTTTGGCCAAGAGAGATCTCTAACAATGAGTTCTTCAAACTGACATAGCAGGGGGACATGGGAATTGTTCTTGTAAGACGAAGATGGCGTTGGATCGGTAACATGCTCCGTAGAGAAATCACTAACATCTCAAAGGTTGTTCTCAGATGGAAACCACTGGGTAAAAAGAAAAATAGCCATCCAATCCACCTGGAAGAGGACTGCAGAGGTGGATCTTCAGGCCCTAAATCTTAACTGGGAGCAAGCAGCTCGCCTTGCCTAGGACCGATAGATGTAAGAGTCTCATTGATACCCTGTGCAACAGTTGACATCTAAAATATGTTTATCACAAATATCACTTATGGTGTAATTCCTTATTGCACCCGCATTTACTAATTAATCATGAGAATTTAAATGACTGACCTGGAATCTGTGTATCTGCAGGTCTCGGCACCTGACCCCTTCCGGGTTTAGGGATCTTTGTTCTTGGGCCCTGAGGAATGTTTGAAAGGTTTGTCTTCCTTGGTGACAGAGGCATCTCCGGAGGTGCGAAGTGTGCTCGTGTTTGGGCACGAGTTGACTCTGGGTTTTCTCTCTGTGGACAAGAAATAACAAGAATAAGGGTCAGAATGAACAACCCTCGCTGTCAATATAATAAAAACTCACGACAGACGTAAACTAAAATTCCCTGACTTGATAACAATTTAGATTTAAGAACTATTTCGAAAATTTAAATGCTAGCTTATTTCAGTGAGGAGGAGAAAAGTGATATGATTAACATGACACAAGCGTGGGAAAAAGAAAAAAATCTGAGTCCCCAACAGGACTTCGGCCCGATGTTCAAGAGGTCATGGGTTCGTTTCCTGTTGGGGACTCAGATTTTTTCTTTGTCCCACGCTCGTGTAAATGTTGATCAATTCACATTTCACATTTCAATACCGAGCCATCCTTATTCACTTATCATTGGAATATTTAACTTACCCTCATTGCCTGTACATTTCGTTTTGCTGCATTGCGAGTTTTCACCCCTGTGGTTCTGCCAAGTTGAGTAGACGACGATTGGACAGGAAGGCCTGGTTTGTTAGTACATCCCTTACTATCAGCTTTGGACATGCCCGTGGAAAGCTGGTCAACCGCTTGGCCATAAATGGACAACCGGGATCGTTTGGCAAGGTTGTTTTCTGTGGCTAGGATAAATGCATTACATGAATTTTCATTAGTAGCAGCAGGTACATGTAACAGGTACAATAACCTAGAGATTAATGAAGCTGCCACTGTTAAACCTCAAAGTCAGCTGGTGCACATGCGCACTAGATACCATTTCATAGCTAATTTACATATCACCGAGACGCAATCCATACTGTTTTTAACCAAATATGATAAAGGTAATATCATAGGATGAGCAGAAAACCAGGGTTTTCAGTAAACGATTAAAAATCAGGCAAAACACTGAAGATTAAAGCAGATTTCTCCAGACATTCTCGATGCGTATCTTTGATTCCAGGTTGATATAAACTTTTTTTCAAAATGAGAAAACTAGTGTCCAGGCCCCGGTTGTTCGAAGGCTGGATAACGCTATCCACCGGATAAATCGGTACCCAGTGGATAATTAGTGTAAACAAAACAAACCACGCTATCCGCTGGATAGTGATTTATCCGGTGGATACCGTTATCCATCGTTTGAACAAACCGGGCCAGGTCAGTACGGTCACAAAATTGACAGTGTCCCTTTAACTTAATTACCGTCATCACTCAGTTGCTACTATGGGACAAATTACTTTCATTTGTATATGTATAACATATAGATTTAGCCAACCCTAAAAGCGCAGCTCAAAGTTCCAAATTTAGATGTTGTTGATAATTAAAAAAATCCAGCATGCAAGGTAAACTTGGGACTCACACTTTGTAGTTTCGACTTTAAATTGCGTCGAACCCTCTTTGGATTACATTATCATGCAAATGAAAAAGCTAAATGTTAACTTAAAAGGGATATTGAGCTGAATTGCGTGGACTAAATGAACTGATGTGTGTGAGAACAGGCAGGTTTTTTGTATTAAGCACAATGTTCAAGTGTGTGGTTCCACCCATGACAAATAATATGAAATGCTTCAATAGCATTGCTGATCAGCAGAGCAGTAAAAATTAAAATTGAGGCTTACTTCCATGGGCAGATGCTAAGGCAAACAACGAGGCTCTTCTGTTTGCAGAACTCTAAAATGATTACAACTCAACCAGAGTTGTGGGAATATCATTCCAGATTTGCACTATCCTTGTCAGCAAAAGCCTATACTAAGTATGTGCTGATTGAATAAAATACTCTAGATGAGGTTTGACCTCTTGGCAAAAACTTCTAGCAAAAGTTATGTGAAGACTGAACTGAACTAATCAACGATTCAACCTCTTTTCCCACTGTGTTTAACGTTTTGTAAGCTCTCTAAACACATGAAACACGTTTGATTTCTCTTGTTGGTCACCCGATGAGTCATGTGACGTATTGATGTATTTAGGTGATTTAGGACTTCGAAACACATTAACAAAACTCGGGCACAGTTTTAAGCAACATGTGAAAGCTAAGTTGGCTTTCAGTGAATCACTAGGTGAGATGACACTTGCCCTGGAATGCCAATCACTTGAAAATGAACAAGTTCCAGTTACAATGAACATACCATGCTCGCCTGGCCTTTTCTTGGAATCCACAACTCCACTTGGCTTAGTGATAACTCGTCCAGTGGCCACACCCTGTGACTCAGTATCTTTGTCGTTCTGAGTCAGCGGTTGAGAGTCCTTTGCAGTCCTTGACGATGCTTCTTTAGTGGTAGTCTGCTGCCCTGCCTTAGCAGAAGACATTGGCAGTGACTTTATATCCAGGTTTGACAAGGATTTTGCAAGTGGTGAGAGAAGTAATCCATTGTTGCTGACAGTTTTCACCTCGTTCACCCTGGAGGAACTTGGTTTAGTTAATTCGTTTGAGCTCTTTCCAACAGTACCAAGTTCTGCGCTTAGCGATTCACTATCTTTCTCCTGATAACGCGTCTCTTGGGTTTCCAGGTTTCCTTCGGTGGCCTTTGACCTCTCTTTAGCCTGAGCTTTCAACTTTTTAAGTTCTTCCTGCAGTTTGCATACTTCACGTCTGAGGTCATTTATCTCCTTGTCCTTGCGAGTGATATCTTCACGGTCTGCTTGTTCTTTAATAGCTTTACTCTTCCACTTCTGAATTTCGTTGTTTAGTTCGCTAACTTGATTCTTAAGTCGTTTTATTTCTTCTGCTCCGGCCGACTTTCCTTTACTTTCAAGAGAAATCACCTTCAGATTAGCTTGATCCAGTTCACTTTCCAGCTCCTCTTTACGACGCTTTGCATGATTAAATCTCAGTTTAGACTCCTCGAGCTGGAAAAGAAGTTTTTTATTCTCTTGAACCAACTCAACCTGGTCTGTGCCTCGACTTGAATTATGCTTGAGACCTTCATTTTCTTCCTGCAACAACTTACAATCATTATTGGAATCCTTCAACTCAAACTTGACTCTGTCCAACTCTCTCTCATAGTCTTCCTTCATTTCTTCACTCTTCTCTTGTACTTGTTTAAGTTGTTTTTTAACTAGCTCCAGCTCTTTACATTTTTCTTCTGATTTTTTTCCTTCCTCAATAAGTTTGTTTCTAAGTTCCTCATACGCAAATGTTAGTTCGACCACTCTTGTTTCCTTTTCTTTAACAGACTCCTCATTCTCTTTGTCAGCAAGCTTCAAGATGGTCTTCATTTCAGCAAGCTCCTTACTCTTTACCTTAACACATTCCCTCTCTTCTGCAAGCATTCTTTCCATATCTCTCAAAGAATCTGCCATTTTGTCCTTATCTTTCACTTCCTCCTGTAACTTCTCTTCAAGTTCTCGCAGTTTCTTGGCAAAATTCTCCAGAAGAAACTTTTCTTCGCTCTTTTGCATCAGAGACGCATCTTTCTCTTCCTGCAGGTGACCTTTCTCGATTCTCAAACTTTCAAACTGTTCCCTCGTCAAGTCACATTGCTGTTGCAGTTCCGCAACAACCTGTGTGGATTTTTCTAGCTTCTCCTCTATAGATGTGACCGTTATGATCAACTTCGATTTTTCCTCAGTCAAGGTAGCAATCAAAACTTCTTTCGCTTTTAATTCCTCCTCTAGTTTATCTGATTCAGATTTCAGTAAGTCAACTTTGCTGTACAAGTCGTCTTCCCTAACCTCCCTTTCCTCACTGTCAAGTTTTTTCTCCTTTTGTATCTCGCTCAAATTCTTTTGCAGTAAAGAGTTAATGTTTCCCAGTTCTTTCAATTTCTCTTCTAATCTGCTGCATTTTTCCTGTAGCTGAGTCACGTTTTGGCGTTCTTCTTCTAAATCGGAGATAAATTGTTGAATTTTCTCGTAACTGTAACTTCCTGAACTCCACAGTTTTCTTTCTGCATCATGTTCTCTATCCCTCTCATCTGCCGCTTCTATAAGAACATTCTAAAAAGAAAAGGGACAAATACAGCTGTCTGTTAATAACGTTACTATCAAAGCGATTAAATGGGTAAAACTGTTGTTAGAGAATGAATTGGACTGAGTCCGCATCTGGCTAGGGGAATGTGCTACACTAACAGTGAGTGAAAAGCAAGGTTGTTACAAGTCCTTAGGGAATAAGAAGACAAGAGTCTCTTGAAAAGGTTCTAAACAATTACTTTTGCCACAATACACTTGGCCAAAGTTTTTCAAAAGGATTTGATCAATCATTTCTCAAAGGATAGCGTGATTTGTTTTAAACACTTATTGACTGCATACTGTCATCGGATAGTATTTTCTCCGCAGGATTGCATTACATGTAGCGGCAGAATGGCTTCACTGACCTTTTCATGTTGTACCGTTTTCAGATCATGCCGCAGCTGTTGTACAACCGATTCTATTTCTTGCAGTTCATCATTTTTTGCTACCAGTTTATGCTCTAGATTCTCAATCTTTTTGCTGAATCTCTCTTCTTGTTGCAAGGCAAACTGCTTGGCTGCTTCAACAATTTCTCGTCTCTGATCTTCAAGCCTTTCAAGATCTTGCTCTTGCTTTTCTGCTCTCAGAACTGCAAGCTGAGATAAGACATGAATGTGAATATAAACAAACGTACAGAATTTTGCATTTAGTAAGTATGACAAGTCTTAGTGTGGGTGTATTTGATTTTCGATAAGAACCTCACATTTTAATATAAATTAATCTTTGCCAGTAATTCACTCAGTTCGCAAATTCTGTGCCTTGTTTCTCGGAAAAATATCAAATTAAACTTTGTACGCTTTCGTCCCATTTTGTAAACTTTTTTACTTCGCCGACTGGCGGGGCATTCAGAGACTTGATCAACCTTGAGCTCAGTTCTCCTTAGAATTTAGCTCTCCAGAGGATTGGAAAATAGCAATAGCAATGCTCTTAAATTATGGAATTTCACTGCACTAAAAAACAGCCACAGTAGAGAGCATTTTTCTCTGGAATGAAAAACAAAGCAATACGCAGCCTCCTAACCTCGCTTTTAGCTGCGTTCAAAGCTTCCTTTAGTTCCTGGTTATCAATTTTCTCGTCTCGGTATCCTTCTAGAACTGTTTCAGATTTATTTTCTTTGCTCCACTCTAACTGCTGGGTAACCTCTCCCAAGTAGTGCCGCAACTCCCGCTCAACCTCTTCGGCTGCAACATACTTAGCCTCTAGCCTGCTGACTTCAAGATTTGTCCTCTTTAAACACTCATCCTTCTCAAAGATTTCTTCACCCTTCTGTACCAGTTTGTATTTCAATTCTTCACATTGGGATTCAAGAGCTGTTATTTTGGTTTGAAGATCCAATTTCAAACTAGCAGCTGAAGAAGCTCGCATCTCCGTCTGTTGAAGTATCTCTGTGTGCTCTTGTTCCCTGGTATTGAGGTCTCTTTGCAACTTATCTAGTCTTCTTTTTAAACTAACATTTTCTTCTGCAATAAGTGTCTCGGCATTCGCAGAGCTATTCTTCAGTGACGATAATATCTTTGTTTTCTCCTCTTCCCATTGCTTTTCTTGTTCTTGAAATGCAAGCATCACAGCTTCGTTGTTTGATTGTTCTCGGAGCAATGAATGCTTCAACTGCACAATTTGTTCCTGCAGATCTCTTGATCCATCATCTTTCTGCTGACATTGTTCGTGCTTTTCCTTGAGAGCAACCAGTTCATCTGTTAGGGAGCTGACTTGGTTCTTGAAAGACTCAAGCTTTTCAGTTTGCTCACCAAGATTTCTTTGAAGTTTTTCCACCTGAGAACATCTCGCCTTTAGCAGGTTCTGTAGCTTCTCTAACTCTTTATCTTTCTGCAAATCAACACGTGTCACAAAATTATTAATACCAACTTCATATAATGTATGGTTAATGTGGCTAAGTTCTTTTTGCTAATAAGTCTTTTCATGATTTGAGTCTACTTTGTTTTGTAATACAGTATTGCGATATGACTGCATTACTGCAAAATACTACTGTGATGTAATTACATGTTGTAAATAGTCTAAATAAACCAGGAGGGCAAGTCCAACTACAAAAAATGCTAAGGATATACATGTACAGGTACAGGCTTATACAAGCAACCTTAGATCATCATATGAAATGAAAAACAAAACGGCACAAATGAAGAAGTTCAAGTTCTTTTAAATTGCAAAGTGTTCTTACCTTATCTTACAATAAATCACTAGCTATCCGCACCAGAATACCAGCAAATCAGAATCATAAGTGAGGAGCACATTGACTTCCTTACCTCCCCTTTGTCCTCTTCATATTTCCTTATGTCATCCACTGACTGTTTACTTGTCATTTCCAGTTCCATTCTAACAGCACACAACTCTTCCTCAAGTCTTCCCTTCTTGACGGACACCTCTTCTAATTCATTGTTCTGATTAGCTATTCCCTCCTGTAAACTCTCTTTCACTCGTTTCAGCTCTTCACAAGCATGTTCCAGTTTACTGTTTTGGGCAGACAACTGAGCCACCTCAGCAGTCTTCTTGTCCAACACTGAACACCTTTCTTGCTTCTCTGACAAGAGGTCTGCAATTTTACTTTCTGCCACCTGAACCTTTCTCTCACAGCAATCAATCTCTCGTTGTAGTTTCTCCACCAAACTGTCGGCAAACTGCTCTTTTTCTTTCAATTTTTCTTTTGTTTCGTCAAGCTCAGAATCTTTTGAGGCCATTGCCGAGGTATGCAGAGCTTCCATGCGATGTAAAGCATCTTGAACATCGATCAACTCTTTCTTTGTGTCGTCTAAATTTGATTTTAGTTCGCCTTTGCTGGACTCTAGAGACTGCACCTGACCCTGAAGAATACTGATCATCTTTTCACTTTCCTCTTTGATTCTTACCATTACTTCTCTCTCATCTTTGTCACTATCAAAGGACTTCAGCTTTTCCTCAGCTTTACAGAGTTCTTCTTTTGCGTGCTTCAACATTTGTTCAACCTCATGCTTCTCGGTTTCTACGCCTCTGTACATTGCTTCACTACTCTCCACTTGCCCTTTAAGTTCTGACATTTCGTCTTGACTGGTGCAAATCTCACGCCTTAACTCTTTCATCCTAGCTTCAAATTCTTCCTTTTGTTGATTCATTTGCTCAGATAGCTCGGTTTTCTCTACTTTCACCATTTGTATCTCACCCTCAACTTCTTTCAACATCTTTTCAGTACGAGAAAGTTTGTGACGTGTTTCCAGTAGATGCTTCTGTGAGTCATCCAGTTTGTCAACCACATCTCTGTAATCCTGGCCTTTTAAGTCCGCCAGCTCACATGCTTTTTTGTAGTCTTGCTGGTAAACTTTGCACTCATGTTTTAAAGCTTCCATTGCAGCTTGGTAATCTCTGGACTTTTCTAGAAGCGACGATTTCTCCTCTTCAAGATCTTTACAAGCTCTCATTAACTCTTCCTCTCTCTTTTGCATTTTCTCACTCAAGGCTTCAAAAGACTCTTCCATCTTCATTTTCTCCTGGTCTTTAGAGGTTGAAACATTTTCAAGAAGTACAATTGCTTTTTTCAGTCGTTCAATCTCCTCCCTACTTTTCTCAAGCTGCTCAACTGCTGCAAAGCACTCATCAGATTTTTGTCGCAACAATTTGCTCTGTTCCAGAGCTTTGGATTCCCTTTCTTCTTCCATTCGCCTATTCCTTTCTCCATATTTCAATTCAGCAGTTCTCAGCAGCTGTTCCAGTTCCAGTCTGTCACTTTGTGCTTTAGTGAGAGTCTTGTCCAGTACATCAAGTTGATTCTCGAGTTTGGACACTTTATCTTCATTTACAATCTTGTTCTCTCTCAGTTCTTGTATTTCACCCCCTTGTTCGTCAAGTGTAACAAGTTTGTCATCCAGATTTTCTTTCAGACTCTGTAGCTCCTCTGTAAGAGTACCACTTTTCTTGGTTTCGGCCAACAACTGAGCTTCCAAAGTTTGGATATTTTGCTTAAGTTGTTCCACATTCGTCTCCTTCTGTTCCTCATTTGACAGACTTGCAGTGAGTTGGCTTGATAAAGATGCAAGTTCACTTCTCAGGGTATCATTTGACTCTTCCTTTTCGGAAACCTTCTTCTTCAGTTCCAACACTGCTTCTTCCAGGAGTTCAAGCTTTTTGTTGAGTGACTCAATAAATGAATCCTTGTCCTCTAGATCCATCTGTAACATCTCCTTCTGTGTTTCTAGTTGCCGTATGTCTTCACCCTGCTGATGAATCTTGTTGTTTGCATCTTCAAGTTGATTTTCTTTGTTTGCAAGCTTGCTGATAAGTTCTTCCTCTGAACACCCTTTTCTTTTTAACTCCATTTCTGTGTTTTCCAATTTTTCTCTCAAACTTGAAACTTGTACCTCGGCTAGATTCTCAGCTGCTTCGATTTTACAACGCAGATCATTCAACTCTGATTCCTTACTATCGATGCAGGCTTCTAAATGATTACACTTTTCTTTTAACTGTGAGAGTTGACTCTGTTGTGCTGCATCTTGTTCTTTCAATTCGGCTAATTCTTTTCCACTTCCGGCCTGTAACTCTTCGATCAAATGGCATTTACTGGTAACTTCCTCCTGGGTGGTTTTTAGTACTTTGGATAACTGCTCCAGCCTGTTGTCCAAATCCGTATTTTTCTCCTTCAAGGTGGAGCTTAGGCAACTTTGTTCATCTAGTTTATTTGCGAGTCCTGCCTTTTCCTCTTCTGCTGTTTTCAGCTTTTGAATCATGGCCATTATTTCCTGGTCTTTAACCTCAACAACAGCGCGTACTTTTTCAAGTCTTTCTGACAGTGACACAACTTCTTCTTTGAGTGTTTCTGTTTTCAAGCAATGCGCATCTGATTCTGACTGCTGCTTGCTTCTCTCAGCTTCTAACAATTCCAAACGTTCTTTCAGTTGCTTTTCTTTCTGTTCAAGAGCTGCTGAATTCTGATCCAGTTTGATCAGCAATGCATCATTTTCGTCTTTCCTTTTGCGCACTTGATCACTGGATTCCACTAGCGTCTCTTGAAGTTGGCAGCATTTTTCAGTTAGCTCCTGTACATTAGCTTCCAAAGAAGTGATTGTGAGTTGTTTACTTTGAACAACGGACTCTAGCTGGGTACATTTATCTTGTAATAAGGAAATTGTTTCTCCTTGAGAAGTATTCTGGCTTTGTAACTCGGATATTTTCTCGCTGCTTTCGTTTTTATAAAGTTCCTCTAACTCTTGGCTTTTCTTAGCTAGTTCTTCATTCTTGCTTTTGAGGATGTTTGACAAATGTTCACTACTTGCTGCCAATTGAACATTCTTTTCTTCGAGTAGCTTACATTGCACAGCAAGTTCATCTAGTTTTGAACCCAAAGCATTCTTTTCTTCTGTTGAAACTTCTAGTTGTTCACACATTGATTCAACATCTTGGTCTTTCATTTCAACAACAACATTCAATTTTTCAATCTTTTCTCTCAACAAAGCCATCTCGTTCTTCAAATCGCCCGATTCTTTCTGATAGCACTCAACAACCTGATGACTCTTATCTTTCTCTTCTTCCAAACGTTGACATATCTCTCTCAATTTCGCCTCCTTATCTTCAAGGACCACTTGCTGTTGTTCAAATTTATGTTTTATGCTGCCCCGTTCTTTCTCCACACTCTTCATAGACTCTTCATTGCCTGCCACTATCTCTTGTAGTGTGCCCATTTTGTAAGATAATTCCACTTGTAATGTCATTGTTCTGCTGAGTTCTTCATTCTTACTCTCTATGCAAGCCTCTAACTGAGCACACTTTTGTTCTAGTGCCGTGATCTTACTCTCTTGAGTGGAACATTTGCCCTCCAACTCTGTCACCTGTTGGTCACTAGAAGTTTCCATTTCTTTCAGCTTGCAAGACATCGTCAATAATTCTTCCTCTTTACCTTTCAGCACACTTGACATCTGTTCCACCTTGTTCTGGAATTTGTCAATGTTTGCTGCCAGGGTTGTATTCTTGTCGTGGAGTTCTTGTGTCTCGGAACCAAGGGTTTCTTTTTCCTCCTGTGCAATTTGAAGATGCTTTGTTATTCTCTGAACCTCTTGATCTTTCATTTCAATAGCTGCAGCACTTTGTTCCAGGTCATTCTGAAGTTCTGAAATCTCTCGTGTCAATTTTACATTCTTGTCATGGAGTTCTTGTGACCCTTCACTTAAGTCTCGTTTCTCCTTGTCTACAAATTCAAGCTGCTTTCTTAAGTTCTCAATCTCTTGATCCTTCATCTCGATGGCCACAGCACTTTGCTTCAATTTCTCTGTTCCCCAAGCGGCTTCTTTCTTGATGGTTTCCAATTCTGAAAGTGTTGTCTGATAAACTGATTGTCCATTTCTTTTTAAGTCCAGAAGACTGTCAGAAACGTCTTTCAATTCTCTTTCCTTATTCTCAAGGGCTGTTGTTTTGAACCGGAGATCTTCTGCTACTGTTGTCTTCTCTTTCTCCATCCCTTCAATTAGCTCTCCTTTTGATGCGAGCTCGTCTTGGAGATCAAGCAGCTCACTAGTAAGCTGGTTTATCTTTTCTACTCCACTGCTAACCTCATTGTTTTTGTTCTCAATACAGACTTCTAACTGAGAGCATTTCTCCTGTAATGAAGACAATTGGCCCTCTAGTAGAGTACATTGTTCCTTAATACTTCCTTCACCCTCAGCCTTGGCTTTCTCAAGGGTAGTTATAATCTTTGATTGGTTCAAAAGCTCTTCATCCTTTGTTTTGATAACTTCCGTTGCTTTCTCCAGTTGAGCGTTCTTCTCTGTAACCTGATCCTCCAATTTGAAATTCGTGTTACAAAGTTCATCAAGCATGGAGCTTAACTCTAATCTCTCTGATTCTGCAGCTTCGAACTGAGTTGCGATGGTCTTTAACTCCTCTGATTTACTCTCTGCAACAGCACTTACTTGTTCAAGCCTTTCCTTTAAGCTTGCCTCTTCTTTCTTAAGTCGCTCTAACTCTAGAGCATTCTGATCTAGAACAGACTGATTTTCAGATTGTAGTTGTCTAAGATTCTTGGAAACTTCCTCTAACTTTGCTTTGGTGGCAGTCAGAACATCAGACATTTGCTTGTGATCGATAATCAACTTTGCATTTTCGTTTCCAGTTTTCTTAGCCAGTTCCTCCTGTGATGCAAGACGCTGCTGAAGTAAGACTAGTTCCTTATTGCAGCTTTTTAATTCTTGTTTGACGTCTGTTAGCTCTACCTCCCTGTTCTGAAGCAAGGTTTCCAAGTTTGCTTTGTTTTCTTGCAAGAACACCATCTCATTCCGGGTTGCAATGGACTGTTCATTTATCTCGACTAGTTTCTTTTCAGTGACACCTTGAACCTCGTTAAGCTCTTTAACTAATGATGCAATTTCCTCATCCTTGCTCGTCATAAGTTTGAGATCTTCATCTTTTTGAACTTTAAGGACGCGGTACACTTGCTCTACTTTATTCAGTTTTGCTTTAGTCTCTGTATGCTGATGCTGCAACTCACATAAAACTTTCTCTTTTGATTCTAACTCAACTGAGATTTCTTGAATATGAGCTTCTTTCCTCTTTAACATTTCTTTACTGTTTGCCAAATTTTCTTCATATGTTTGAAGAGAATCTTGTAATTCCTGACACCGTGATTCAACATTTCCTAGCATAGTAGACAGTTTTTGAATCTCAGATTCTTTTCCCGTGCATTTAGCCATTGATGCATCCAATTTCAGGTTGGCAGACTCTAATACTTCTTTCAGTCTCTCGATTTCTGTTTTTCTATCTGCACATAATTGTTCCAGCTCTCCCTTCTTCTTTTCTGCTTCTTCTTCTCGACGCATTTGTTCTTTCGACCATCCCTCTTTTTCTTGCATCATGAAGCCGACGGAGCTTTCTTTTTCTTTCAGAACTGTCTCAGTGAGACTCAGTCTTTGTTGAAGTTCACGTACATGCTTCTGAGATGATTCTAGCTTATCAACCAAGTCAGTGGCCTCGGCAGACTTCATATCAGCCAGGTCACAAGCTTTCTTGTAGTCATGCTGCAAAGCTTTGGAGTCATTCTTCATTGCTTCAAGGGCGCTCTGTAAAGATCTTTCTTTTTCCTCCCAAACAATCTTTTCCTTGGCCCATTCCACCTTGCTATTGGCCAGACCTATCTCTGCTGCTTCCAGCTTCTCACACAACATCTTATAGGAGTCTTCACTCTTCTGGCTTTCTTTCTCCTTGCCAGCAACAACACTCTCCAAGTAAACCACTCTTTCCTTTAGCTTCACGACCTCCATTTTTTCAAGTTCAAGCTCCTTTACAGTTGTGGTAGCTTCATCTGAGATTTTCTGCAGTGTTTTCTGGTTTTCTGCTTCCATGCCAGCTTTCTCTTTCTTTAACAGGGAAATCGTATCCAGTGCTGATTCTAGCTTTTTGTGGTCTTCTCCCTGAGCCTCCTGAATTTCGTTCTGTTTTAAACTCAGGTCTTTCTCCTTTTCTTGAATAGTGCGATTCAGCTCTTCGATGCTTCTGTTTAAATCAGTAATTTTCATCTCTTTTCCCGTTAGAATCACTTTGGTTTCATCTAATTCTTGCTTTATCTTGACATATTCTTCCTGCTGCTCTTTTGCTTTTTGCTGTAATTCCACGAACCTGTTATCGAGATGAGTGCTCTGTTGGTGGCTTCGGTTTTCTGCTTCACTGAGGCTTGCTTTCAACCTTACAATGTCGTGTTCTTTTGCTTCTATCAACTTCTGACTGTTGTCAAGCTTGTTCTGAAGAGTACTGGACGCCTTCTCCAGATCAGCACACTGTTTTTCCAATGCATAAATGGCCTGAGACTGGGAATGCAGCTCTTCCCTATTGAGAAATCAACACATCTATTATACATTGTACACGTCTGAGAAGATTCCAGATGATGTTTCCCGGCAATCCCAGACAGAAGCTACATGTATACTGTGCCAACTTGTAAAACATAACATACAGTAGATAATATAGATTCAGGCAATTCTAAAAGCAGAGCTTCTGGACAGGGTTGTTCAAAGCCGAATTAAGCTAGCCCAGATTCGAGTTTTGTGACTTTGCGGTGAGGTTTTGTTTACACTGTTTGGCCTTCTGTTTTGAGTTTGAATAATCTCAAACTGCACAAAATATAACTAGTGGAAAACATTTTTACCCCAGAGAAATCTATCGCTTGGTTAACCTAGCCTTGAATTAGATTACAAGTTAACCTGGCTTCTGCCTGCGATCAATTTAAAAAACGAAAACTTGGTCAGTGGTCAATTAAAAACAATGTGACCTGGATAAGCTCTACATGTATTAATTATGAGCCCGTGTTTTTGGTCAAATGAATTTAGTTAGTGCATATGACTTGTGTATCATATTTTGACAAGTGTTGATTGACCGTAACATGGATGCCCAATATTAAAGATGTATGCAGTAAAATAAGGCTGCATGTCTGCATGTCAACCTATTCGCTGGAGTATAGCTGTCATGTTGCACGACACCATCATTGTTGTCGTCACAGAGCAATGCTGCTACATGTAGCTATTTTATGGGCGAGAAAAGCCATTCACAGGTATAAGAGAAACTTTTGCTAGATGGTCAAACCAGACAGGCAAAACCTTTCTCACAGCTGATCAAAATACTCAGTGCCCAGCCCTTAACCATTTACACCCTAAGAGTGACTTACAGATTTTACTCTGTCTAACACCAGACGAGTTTACTCATCAAAGGGAGACCCCTTAGGGCTTAAAGGGTAAAAAAAAAACTATCTCCCTTAACCCTTTACATACTAAGAGTGCACTTACAGATTTTCCTCTGCCTAACACCAGACGATTTTACTTGTCAAAGGGAGACCCCTTAGGACTTATTTAACCCTTTACACCCTAAGAGTGCACAAGTTTTACAGATTTTAATTTGTCTAACACCACACGATTTTACTCGTCAAAGGGAGACCCCTTAGGGCTTAAAGGGTCAAAAAACCTATCTCCTTTAACCCTTTACACCCCAAGAGGACTTACATTGTATAGATTTTACTCTGCCTAATGCCAGACAGTTTTACTCGTTAAAGGGAGACCCCTTAGGGATTAAAGGGTTAATGAAAGCCCCAGTCAATTGTCTTCCAAGATGCTAAGGTAAAGGTAAAGTCTGTATGGGAGCCAAGTGGCTCATCAGGCCAGTAATTATCTCCGGTTCTGAAGCATGAAGCGAAAGGGTTAGGGTTACCCTACAGCAATAAATTCATCGGTTCCCATTTACACACCTGGGTGGAAAGAGGTTTGTGAGAGTAAAGTGTCTTGCCTAAGAACAAAACCGGATGTCCCTAGCCGAGGCTCGAACACTGGACCGCTCAGTCTGGGGTGGAGCACACTAACCAATGAGGCCACCGAACCTCCTGAGCTGGAGATTATTAAAATTATTGCACAATACATGTAACAGTGAATCTACAGTCATGCAAAAATCCTCTTATCAAAGTGCTGGGCTTTAATGGTACTGTAGTACATGCAAATTAAATTATAAATCAAACCAAACCTGTGCTCTTTATCTTTTTCCTTTAATTTCTCATCCATTCCTTTGATAACAGCCTCTGAATTATGGCGCTGGCAGTCAATTTCCAGTTCCCTCTGTTTTGCTCTTTTTTCTGTTAATATGACAGAATTAGCATTGTTTACAACTAATTTTTGCAATAGAGAGTTTAATTACCAAGCACCAATCAGTAGATGGGATGACTGGATTTTAATCCTGCTCCCTCCAACACCCAACAGTCATGTCTACTTTGCACTCTATCCTCCCTCTGCTTAAAAGATTTATCTGAGATTGAACCCAAAACATGCCATAATGACGACTTACCATGCAGTGAACC
>CM042758.1:16353411-16356415 GCA_022496165.2 Catalaphyllia jardinei | reverse complement strand
TTTTCAGGATGCAGTCAATCACACGACATTGAACTGACATGTCAAGATTCTGCTTTAGACCCCAGAAGACCTGGAGAAGAGATCACTCCACCTGGACTCATCATGTCATGTCATTAAAAATGCATAAGATCAACTCCTGTCTTTTGTTGTTCCAGGTATTACATGTATTTTACACAATAACAAAGCTATCTTTGAGTGGTGTGGGTGGTTACTGTCAATTGTTTTCAATCGATAACAGTCGATATTCCCAAAGACAGGAATTTAATGTATAATAATATTGTTATGGATTTTTGCCAATCAAAAGCAATGATAAATATTTTGTCTATGATTTCGATTGTAATCTTTTGTAAATATCAGTAGATAGCTAATGGCGATAGATACATGTATTGATTGACTTACAATATCGATCTTCATCAATTGATTACGTCTTGTGTTCTACATGTAGCAGCTACCAATTTTTTTTCCACAAATATATGTGTATACAGGTTTTGGAACATGTGTACTAATGCCATCATTCAAGTGATGATTGATACCATCAATCAATACCCTCAATGGACATCTCAGTCAACACTCTATCCTTGACACTCAACCAACACTACATCGACATCTCGGTTGACAGTAGACTAATTTTGGATCCATGCATGCGTATAAGTTGGTTGGCACTTGACTAGCCAAGTATCAACTGGGATGCTGATTGAGTATTGATCAAAGGTATTGAGTGACACTCGGCCACTGATGCCAGGTATTTTTGGCTGTGACATCACTTACATGTACTAGATTTTGATGATCTGCTTGAAAAATCAAGGATTTACAAAAATCATCGGGACAAAAACAGTCTTGGTGCACCCATGGAGAGGCTCACCATATTACACATACACACTGTATTTTCGGTTTTCACCAGTCATGTGATCAAAACTAAAAATCATACTCATTCAGTGAAAAAAGTCAAGAATCTTGGATACCATAGATGATTGATATATATTGTAACCAACCTCGCCAAAAATCAGGTCTCTGCTGTTTTTCATTCATGCGTTATTTGCATAGGTGTGTCACCCAAATTTATAGAGCTTTGTATGGAGACGCTATGTTTGTGTCCTCCTAAGGGACACAAACGTGGTGGCCATAAAGTAACAGGAACATCTGTCACTCAGTTTTGCTATTGAAACGAAAAATTTTTTTGCTCTGGAGCTCCGACAAATTGAAAGTTTCTTCTAGTGCAAGCACAGTTCAGTTAGCAAAAACCAAAGTGATAACTCATCTTTTGACCTACACGGCAGCCTTCTCGGGTCCCAATTTTCATGTCACGCAACGCAAAAGCTTGAAAATTCAAACGTGCTTTATTGCAATAACAACCCTGTCAAGCTGAAACATTGTGAAGCGTCAAGTTCCTATAGGGTCTTTTATCTCATGAAACTAAAACCTGAGAAGGAAAGCTAATATTTAATTTTGGAATATGATTATGTCACATGAAAACCCAGAATATGCCACTATTTGTAACTATTGGCTGTTTGTAATTGTGTTGTCCAGACAGCCAGAAGCCACACCTCCTCTAGCCATTAATCAACTTAACCTTCTCAGCATGCTCAGTGAAATAACATAGCACCATAAAATACATGTGCAGCAGGCAAGAATACAAAAGTTACTTGTGGAAGAAAGCTGCAAAGGGTAGTTCCAGTGTTGTTTGATATTTTAGATATTCACCTTGTCTTTGTAACAAAGGCGATACTAATATACAAATAAGTGTAGTTATGTGTTTTTACTATGCAGATCATGAGAGCAATAAAAACCTTTCCCTGGTCTTAGGCCAAGCTTAAACTCAAGTCAGTGTTCTGGGGAAATCAATTCGATGCCATGTTTATTGGCAATCATAATGGCGGCCTTGTAAACAAATGTCCTCAAATGTGAGCCCTGCTTCATCATATAAACATCAATCAACTTAAGCTCGCTACATAAAATATCAAACTAACCACGGACGCGACAAACAACCCCAGTAAGAAAAGGAACGTAGAATTCGAGTCTCAAAACAAAGGAAATCTTACCTGCTAACTGTCTCTGTAAAAGGTTGTTAGCTTCTTTTAGTTTGGAGAAATCAGCTGCCTGCTTTTCACATTTTGACGCAAGTTGATTTTGATCGTGCTGGAGATGATCCAGATCGTTCTTTAACTGCAAATTGCTAGCGGTTTCAGCTTCAAGCATCTGCTGACATCGCGAAAGCTTTCCATCGAGGCAACGGATTTGTCCTTCCTTTGCGTTCAAATCGTGTAAATTCTTCTCCCGGCTTCGCTCTAACTCCTGAATAGATTCACTCAGTGAATGATTTTCTTTCTTGTAAGACAAAGCATTCGCTTTCTCGTCCTCAGTCACCTTTTTCTGCTTTGCGAGAGCAGCCTGTAAACTCTCCATTTGAAACTGCCGTTGCTTGCTTTCTTTCTGCAACGTTTCACAGCGTTGCTCGAGATCAAAGACATTTTTAAGAACGTTCGCAGTTAAACCCTGCTTCCATTCTTCCTTAGCCCAACTCATCGCGGAAAACAGCTTCCCAGCTTCGTGAAGAATCAGAGAAGTTGCTTTGTCGACTAAATTCCCGCCATAAATCTAAACCCAGTACATGCAACAGAACGCCTCGAATGACTCGATCGATGGCATGCCTTTCATGTATGCATTGTGCGTGGCAGTTGGCCTTCAAACCGAGGCCGTTCGCGATTGTGATTGGTCAATTGAATAAAAGGTGGGAAATTTAAAGTAAGTCGGCCACTAAGCTGAGTTAAAAAATATATCTCTACTAGCTACCACTGGGTGCTCCCGCAGAGTTACATAAAACAACAGCAACACCAAGTTAAATGCAAGGTGATAAATATCAAACTAGGTGCGTAGGTCCGCACAGAGTTTGTTATCCCCGAAGGACGAATAGCATTTATTAATTAAATTGTTTTATTATATAAACACCAGTGTTTCATTAGGATTTCTGCCACTGAGAAAATCCATATATTTTCACATGTAAAAA
>CM042758.1:16335911-16350911 GCA_022496165.2 Catalaphyllia jardinei | reverse complement strand
TTCAAAAAATGGTTGAATATAGAACAATAAAAAACGCGAAAGAAGGGCTAGAAAATCCCTGCTGGTAACAATATTGTTGTACCTCCCAACTCTAATACGTTTTACGATTGGAGAAAAGCGTGTCACGTGTCGTGGGTCAAAACATACTTATTCCCTAGGGCGAATAAAACTCACTAACTCCCTGGGGGAACAACAACTTAAACTTTGGACTCGCACGTGATCAGGTCGCGCTCCTTGAAACCGAGGCAAATTTGTTGGCCAGCTGGCGTGAAGCAAACGATTTTTTCGCAGTTTTCGCTGCTTTTGAGTTGGGAGGTATAACAAAACACTTAGTTTAACACTTATTTAACACTTAAATTATTCGTTGCGTGGTCTCCTGCATCCAAACGTGGCATAAAACACTTAGTGACTGGTCCCACGGGAAACAGTGAGTTTTGTTCCCCTCGACCTTTGCCTCGGAGACCATTGGGGATCTCGGGGAAACAAAACTTAATGTTTCCACTCTGGCCATCGATCTACTACAAGTCAAAAGTGACTGTGGTGGTCAGGAGTGTATTTTCAGGAGAGCTTCGCGTGTCGATCACGTACACGGGCTGATCATGCGGGCACAATTTTGATAATCCTGTGCAGTTTACCACCCGAAAAATTTCTTTCTAGGTTTTCCAGACATGAATTGCTCTAAAACAAACTGAGCCACGTCTTTCCGATTCACTTCCTCCAAGGACACAGCCAGTTGTGGGATCATCTGAGCTCGGCCTAGTCTACAGCGGGTTCTCCACACACACAGTATTCGAAAAGCTTTCTCCTGGGGACCCATGCTGAGGCTACCGAGATGCACGATGTCCTTGTCTCCCACACCCAGGAAGGTTCCAAGCTGAGACCACTCCTCGCCGTTTAGCTTGTATGCAACTCGCCGGAGCTCCCGATCGCTGAGGCAATCTGTAGAAAGAGTTACGTCAAAAGCGTGAGATAAATCGTGGAGCGTTACGACGAGCAGGGACGGAACTAATTTTTTACTGGATAAAAGAAAAGCCTTAATAAAACTGTCTTCACTCGCAAATAACGCTTGAGGCTGCTCGGGACATTTAACTAGTAAAATCCCTTCTTCCTGGGTTAACCAAGGGGTTAAAGTCCCCACCCGAGCCGGGGGGGGGGGGCGCCCAAGTGAACGGCGTTCATTAAAGCGTTGAAGTCTCTCAACTGATACAGAAGTTCTCTTAATTGACATACTTTAATTAATAATATTATGCTAGTCGCTTATGTATGTGAACTCTTACTGTACTGTAACTTTGTTTTCTGTTTTCTATTTTCTACTTGTACATTTTAGTTTGTTATTTCGTTGTAAGTTAGCATTACTTCTTTTCTTTCATTCCTTTTTGAAGCAAAATCTTGCCCCCGCCTCGATTAGTCCTGGAACTAGTTGCGGGCCAAGCAATTGAAACTGTAGGTGAGTAAACAAAATTAAAGTTCAAGGTTACAGAAAGTCTGCATCCGGGAGCTTGACTCTTTGGTTGGTCAGCTGTTCTTCTTTGGTGTTTTAGTCAACTGATTATTATTAAATTATTATCATTATCATTATCATTATCATTATCATTATCGTTATCGTTATCGTTTTCATTATTATTATTATTATTATTATTATTATTATTATCATTATTATTATTAATATTATTATTATTATTATTATTGTTGTTGTTATTTTGACACTGATTCGGACTCTTAATTCACAGACTTATCGCGTTCATTAATTCAACCGGTTTAAACTTTGCACACAGTGCCATTGAAATCGATTTTCTCACCGGTCGGCAAAGGCGTGTCGCCACTTGTCTCCGACTTTGGAGTAGGACTTTCCCCTGAGTCATCTGAATTGGAATCGAGGCTAACAGTGCTGCCATGGAAACTGGACGACCCAGAAGACACCAGCTGTTCCAGTCTCCGCCGTTCAATTTCGGCTTGTCCCAGTCTCTTGTCCATTACGATCTTCATCTGACGAATCTTCGAATAGTAAAAATCAAGTGACAGAATTTTAGCGTCACTAAATTGAAAAACGCCCTTTAGGGAATAAATTGTATGTACCAATTGATTGAGGTGAATCAGAAGTGTACTTACTATGTTCTGCAGTTCCACTTCCTTCTTCTGCCACTGTTGTTTGTCTTTATTGTGTTTCTCTGACAACTCTGACTGAAGCTCCATGCATTCTTTCCTGAAACGAAAATAGAACGAAACGTCAGTTTACTGAGAATGCATTGTATGTGGCTGGTGATTTAATTTTTGGGAATCAAGTAAGCTCTCCACTTTTTTTGTTCCAGTTCCCGTTCCCCGTTCCCCGTTCCCCAATATCCAATCCCTACTCCTTGCTTCCTATTTTCCGTTTCCCGTTGCCCGTTGTCTAATTCCCGTTTTTTTTTTGTTTGCCATTTCCTGTGTCTAATTCTCATATCCCTAATGTATTTTCCAGTATCTTTTTCACTTGGTCCTTTTTTTCTTACAAGGTTCGAGATATTTCTCTACATGTTTTTAAATTAAGTTCTTCATGATAAAGCATGAAATACATTAACAAAAAAAAAAACACAACACCACGGTACCATTAATATCAGATAACGATTTCTTTAGCTGCCAATCGGTCAAGAATAACAATAACTTATACCAAGCCTTACTTTCCCCAAAGTATTGTCATTAATTCTTTTATTTCTCTACCGCACTGTCGAATAACCAAGGTCATTTAGTCTCGTTCGTAGCCGACATTTGGGCCATCACACGTTTCTCCATAATCACTAAATGATGACCCAAGTAATCCTGGTAATGGCTGCGATGGAATTAAAAAGAACGTACCTGAGTCGTTTTGTCCACTTAGCCTCGATCTCATCCAGCTCTCTCCTCAGTCTGGAGTTAAAGCTGTTGTTACAGTGTTCAAGCTCAGCCTACACCATGAAAATTTGCACAATTTTGTTAAATGAAGTAAATTAAAGATCTTGCTTCTGCTATCACGGCATTATTAATGTTAAGCCGCGGATTGCATAGGATGGGCGTTGTATGCACTTTCTTGTTTAGGTGGTGTCATGTCACGGACAATCAGCTGAGAAAAAGCATCAAGCAATCGCGCGCGCGCAGTTTTACGATCGTGTGGAGCTCTACAAAAATTACTTCTGTTCTTCGATACCTTTTTATCTTAGCTTGTCAATGTCACTTTCTAGCAACCACTTTTTGACATATTTGATGGCTGCACTGAATATGGAGATGAAGTGATCAGAACTGGTATCCGTAAATGAAGACTATTAGGAAAACAAACAGTTCTCCATTAAGGGCATGTTGAAAATACTAACCTCTTACCAACCGAGTGCGAGGGCAGTATTGGAGAATATTGGCCCGAGGTCGTTCGCTCGGTCCGTACAAAAACGACCGAGGGCCGTGCAATATTCCCCAGTAAGGCTCGAGCTAGCTAAGTTTATTATATGGAATTCGGGCCATGCTTGTTTTAAATTTACCGACTTTCGGAAACAAAAAATACACAGCCGATGACCATTCCATGGAAACGGTCCGTATAGCGAAATCCTGACCAAGAAAGAACCAATCAAAACGCTCGGATTTACTTTGCCATATAATAATATTTGTTATTCCAGAAGCCTGACAAAAACAATGGGCGTCGGCCCGTAATAAGCGAGTGTCCGCAAAAACGCAGAATCGTCTATAACACTTATCTGGAAGAATGACAAACATTCAATTTCTCCTTATGGTATTCAATATATCAATAAGCAGACATGTGAGCATGTGAAGAGAATATATAAAATCGTTAAATATTCTTAACTAGATGTACCACCAAATTCTCATATGTAGCATTAACGTCCAAATATGCATAGCAGAGAGTAAGGAGAATTCATATCTTGAACTACAAACACTCACCTCCAGTTCAGCTACTCTGTGTTTTGTTTTTCTGAGCTCTTCGTCTAATTCGTTAATCTGTTTATCGGCCTCGTCACAGATTCCATTTTTCGATCCATTGACTACACTTGTTCTCATTTCAGTCAGTTCCCTCACACGCCTTTCCAAAATCTCGATTTTCTTATTTTTAGCATCAATTTCCAGAACCATTTCTTCCTTCTCGCTTTTTAAGAAATTATTCATGGCTTCTAAGGTTTCGATTTTTTTCTGCGAAGATGCAAGCAAGGGATCGTTGGCGAGTTCTTTGAGCCTCCTGTTTTCACCTTCAAGTCGCAAAATTTCTAGTTTGAAATTTTCTACATCAGAAGACATTTTCTCCTTCGTTGGTTTTTCACAAGAGGATTCTTCGATCTTCCTTAGTAACACGTCGACCTCCTGGAAAGGGAGATGTAAATATATTAAATGGTGTACTTAAAAGTGCCTATCGATTGCCAAGTTGATAATATGGGTATCTGACCAAAAGGGAAAAACCTCTAACATATTTTTAACCAGCAGGTACGGTTGTGTATTATTAAGTGTGCTATTTTTTACAACGTGAGTTTTGTTTCTCCTCTTTTTTTGTAGTGAAAGTTAATAGACGAAGGAAATAAGATAGAAAATTATTGATACACGTGTAACAACTGTTAATTAAATGAAACCGTTTCTTCGCTTGAAATTACATCCGGTCTGCACACATCTATTTGATAATTTCCTTCACCACCGAAGTAGCATGACTGTGACATTGATGTCAAAAACACTGAAGATAGCGCGTACAGTGAAGGAGAGAACATAATTATAGGAAAAGTATGCATGCTGTTATCACTACTAAAAAACACAGCAGACATTGATTTATAGCTAGGTGCATTCGTTATACATATATCACACGCTCAGCTAGTGCAAGCATTAAATTATCCTTTCAATCACATACATCCTGCATAAGTTGCTACAAGTTACAAGAAGCCTGCCCGTGTGCATTTCAAGGGATAAGTGCTATCAATATTACTACATCTTTTACACTAGTAACAAGTGTGGTCGTTTTGTTTATGGTTGTTTGTTTATGTGCTTGTGTAGTGACGCACCCCACAGCCGGCGCGTTTTCGGTCAGCAAGGTTAACGAAAAGAATCGCCGCCTATAGGGACAAAATTAAATGAATAGACCACTGTAGAGCTGTCTGTTCAGTGACCCTGCTTTTGAATGGTAGCGAGGCTGCATGTGACCTTGTTTTGATAAACATTTCACTGCTTTTGTTGTGTAAATCAAGTTGGCGTTTAAATTAGAAAAGCATAGGGGTTTGTTTCAAAGCAAAGTTACTTCCAGCCTCGTATACGAAGTAACACAGCTGTTAAAATGGCCTATTCTTGATAAACTGAGCGGTTAAAATCTCAAGACAGACTCACAATTTAAATGCATTGCATGAAGTGCATGCGTTCCTCTGCTTGTACGTTATTACAAATGTGCTCCTTAGTAAACATACTTAAACGTCAGCTGTTCGTTTTTCAGTTTCTTAACAGACGTGACTGACGTGCTTAAAATGGTCAACATCGTAGAGGATATTGCGTAATACATTCTGTAACGTAGCGCATGCGCAGACTGTAGTGCATGCTTCTGGGTGCATGCCTTAACAAATGTGCATGCTGGTGAGTGTAGGCACCTCAGTGTAGAGCGTCAAGTGCCTTCCATTTTATAATGCTTTACTTTTACTTTTTAAAGCTGTGCTTAATTAAAGTTAAGTGCAATGTTCATACATTAAGCTGTTACTTTCGTGCTGCGGTGCTGCCATCGCAAAGCTGGTGCCATTTCATTACAGAGGTAAGTGCTGTTTAAAATCTTTCCACGACAAGTGCAGGTGTTCAACGTCTAAGAGCGAACGGTGTTCTTGTGCATTCTGTGTGCTGAACGTGGTGCATGTTGCTATGGTAACCAACCTGCTCCAGCTCGAATATTTGACGGTTTTTCTTTACCAGCTCCCGCGCAACTTCCAGCTGTTCCTCTCTGGAGGGTTCCTCTTCTTCGTTTCCAGAACTCTGCGTTGTTCGCTCCTGCGCCTGTCTGTTCGCCGTTTCGTTCCCTTGCAAGAAATTGTGAATGGGGTCCATGCCCTGCTGCTGAAGTCTGGCTTCAGGTTTAGTGAACGAAACACTTTCCATAGACTGAAATCTACGAAGCTTTAACTGTGCCAGCCTGCTGTCCGTCGTGGCGAAAAGGTTTTTCTGAGCCGCACGTTTGTCTCGTTCTTGATCAGCAGTATACTGCATTTGTTTCATGAGTTCAATTTGAAGGAGCAGTTGTTTGTTTCTTTTCTGAACTGACACCAGGTTTTCTTTGTCTGCGGCAATTTTGTTGTAAAGAACGTTTAAATCTTGTGTTTTGCTTGAGATGTCTCCTTCCAAGCTCTAAATGGGGTGAAGGAAAATTATGTGTATGTGTTAGTATGTGAATATGTGAATATGTATACGTAATTGGTCACTCCCCAATGGGGCTTTTCAGGACCAAAGAAAACAAACAATGATAAATAAATATGCAAATAAACATAACTTGGTTAAGAATCCCAGCTGGCGGGAGGCAGACCAGTTGGCCATTTACAAGCGTAGCAGTGAAGTTGAACTCGAGGCTATCGTTAACAACATCAGGTAGCGGTCAGAACGGGATTTGAACCCGCGACCTACGGATTTCGAATCCGGCTCTCTATCCACTCGGCCACACTGCCTCCCTCAAAGATGCATAATTTCACGTAATGAATCAACAAATTAATAAGACAGTCAGTCAATCTATGAGACAGTGAGTTAGGCAGCCAGTAAGTACGTTACTTAGGCAGTCTCTTGTCCGTCTTTTGGCCAACCAGTCATCCAATCAGTCAGTCACCCAGCCAGTCAATCATTCAGTCAGTCAGTCAGTCAGTCAGCCAGTCAGCCAGTCAGCCAGTCAATCATTCGGTCAGTCAGCCAGTCAGTCAGTCAGCCAGTCAGTCAGCCAGTCAGTCAGCCAGCCAGCCAGTCAGTCAGTCACTGGCAACAATCTTAGCAATCTTACCTGGATACTGTCTCTTCTCTCCTTCGTTAATTCCTCACACTCTGTGCCTGTTTCTTGAACTTCCTCACTTATCCGGGAATAGGCTTGCTGTAGAATCGTGTTCTCACTTGTGAGTCTCTCACGGTCCCGGATGAGAGCTACAATATTCTCCTTGATATTCGACCACGCCTTGCCCTTGTTTTTCCCCGCCGAAATATCAGCAGCGGTGACATTTAACGGCCATGGAAGGTTTCCTTCTTCTAATGGATTAAGAACATTTGAGACAAGTCTGTGTCGAGTGCTCTCTAGCTCGTAGATCAAAGAATCATTTTCTTTCTTTTTCTGCTTGACTTCTTCATCTTTGTTGTCCCTGTTTTTTACCTCGAAATCCAACCTTTCTTGAAGTTGTATCAACTCTTTCTCTAATGCGGCTGCTCGCTCTTTCGAGGACCGAAGACTGCTTAATTCTTTTTCAAGCGATGCTATTGACGTTTCGTTGTCGTGTTGCTTCGCTTTGTAATTCTCATTCACGCTTTCCACACGACTCTTCAGCTTTCGGTTCTCGTCTCCAAAAATTTTCGGTTTCTCTCCAGCGACCCTTGCCTGTAATTCTTCCTTCTTCATTTGAACAAGGCTTTTCTTCTTCTCCAATTGAGGAGGTTTCTTATTCTCGTCACCCTGATCCCGACGGTTAGTCTCGGAGGCTTCCTGAAGCTTGTCAACTTCCTGGTTCAACTTTGCAATATGCTGTCTTAGATGCGAATTTTCTTTTTTAAGTTCCGCGTTACGACTCTTCACTTCTGCATGGTATTTTCTTTCTATGTCAACATCTTCTTCCAGTTCTCTGTTTAGTTTTCGGATGCGCCCGTACCTTTCTTCCAAGTCAATGTGATTTTGATGCAATTCTTCATTTTCCTTAGCAAAATCTCGGATTTCTATCTCTGCATGTTTTAGTTTTAGCTCTTGTGAGTCATATTCTTCTTTAAGTCTTCTCAAATCATCTCGTAATTGAGCGTTTTCCAGTATGATCTTGTCTAAATCTTTGGATTTTGTCTCCATACACTTCTCAAGGGCGCTAAATTTCTCTTTCAAACGACCATTTTCTTTTTGCAAAACGTTATAAGACTGCAACAGCTCCTTATGTTCTTCGCTTAAGTCTTCTACTTCATTCTGGAGGAAATCGATTTCTTGTTTCAAAGACTCGACTTCCCCTACGCTTTCCTTGACTTTGATGGTATTTTCTTCCTTCACCTCGGCTTCACCAATCATTTCTTCAAGAATGCGAGTTTCAGTTCTTTTTATTCCTTGTGACACTTCAGTTTCATCGGGCTTTTGATCACATTTCGGTTCTGTTTCCGCCCAGTCAGCATTAACAGGAATCGACATTTGTTTTTCTAGAGGAGACTTGTTATTTTGAAGACGTTCAAGATCCTTTGTCAGTACTTCATTCTTTTTCTTCAGAATTGTTGTTTCCTTTTTAAGTCTCATAGCTTCCAGTGCTTGGTTTTCCAAGCTAACTTCCAGGTCTCGATAATTTTTTTGAAGACGTTCATTGTCTTCTTGGGAAGTTTTAAGATCCTGTTTGATGCTGTGAAATGACTTAAGCTCAGCTAAAAGACCTGCATTTTCTTTTTTTAACTTGTCCAATTCACTTAAGTAGCTTTTATTATGGCTCTGCAAGGTTTGAATGTCTTCCCTTGTTCTTTCGAAGTCGTTTGTCAGGGCTTGCTTCTCTCTTTGTAAAATATCTTTCGCTGTCTTTACGTTTTCAAATTCCTGTAGCCGAGTTTCATACTCGTGGTTTAATCTGTCAAGCTCTTTCAACAGACTAAGTTTGTCTTCTCTCAAAACACTACAATCCTCCTTGTTCTTATTTAACTCTTCTATTCTGTTTATTAGGGTTTCACGTTCTTTCTTCAGTGTTTCATTCTCTTTGGAAACTTTTTCTTTTTCATTTACAACAGTTCTTAAATCTGAATTCACCCTTTTGACTTCTTCTTGTTCTCTAAGTAGAGTTTCCTTGAATTTCATTAAAGTTTTATTCTCTTCAAGTTCTGCGTTTTGCTTCATTGTCTTAAGTTCCTCACGGAGGGCGTGATTTTCTTCTTTCAAAATATTGCGCTCTCTTAGTCCAATCACTTTTTCATCTCTGAATTTGTCGAGGTCCTGTTCGAACTTGTCAAGCTTGCCAACAAAAAGCTCGTTTTCCTTAGTTAAAATCTCGATTTTTTTCTGTGCATTATCTTTTTCAGTTTTCAGAGCGGTAACTTCTTCTTTTATCCTGTTCGTGTTTTCCAAATCATCTTGGAGACTGTCAAAATCTCTCCTCATTTGGTCGAACTGGTCCACTTTTTGAAGAAGGAGTTCGTTTTCTCTTGTCAAAATCTTGATTTCTTTCTGTGCATTATCTTTTTCAATTTTCAGAGCAGTAACATCTTCCTTTAGCCTGTTCGTATTTTCCAAATCATCTTGGAGACTGTCAAAATCTCTCCTCATTTGGTCGAACTGGTCCACTTTTTGAAGAAGGAGTTCGTTTTCTTCAGTCAAAATATCGATTTCTTTCTGTGCATTATCATTTTCAGTTTTCAGAGCGTTAACATCTTCCTTCAGCCTGATCATATTTTCCATATCGTCTTTCAGACTGTCAAAATCTCTCCTCATTTTGTCGAACTGGTCGACTTTCTCAAGAAGGAGTTGATTTTCACCTCGTAAAATCTCGATTTCTCTTATCGCATTCTCTCTCTCGATTTTAAGATCTTCAACATCTTCCATTACCTTGTTTATTTGATCTTCGTTTTCTTCTGTTAAAATCCCCATTTGTCTAAGTCCGATAACCTTCTCTTCTCTGAGGCTGTTAAGATCGGCTGCTATTTGGTCGAATTCGTCACTTTTTTGAACGAGGCGTTCATTTTCATTTCTCAAAATCTCGATCTCTTTCAGCGCTTTTTGCTTTTCCACTTTAAGAGTTTCAATCTCTTCTCTCTCTTCGCTCATTCTTTCCAGATCTTGAAGCAGATTTTTGCTCTGTTTTCTAAGCTTTTCTATCTCTTTAACAACACTCCCCTTCTCATCTTTTAGGACTTTAATTTCATCGGCAAAGGTGTTGATAGTTTTCTTATCTGCTGCAGCCACCAGATCTCGCTTATTCAAGTCCTTCTGCATCTCCTCGACCTTCCCTTGTAGAGAAGAACGTTCCTTCTCTAACTTATCAGCGCGTTTCATTTCATCCTGGATTTGTTCTTCCAGCTGTTGACGGTCACTTTCTAATTTAGCAATACCTTCTTCCTTCTCATGCACAAGAGTGCGTAAGTTGTCCCTCATTGATTCGATTTCATCTTTCATTTTTATAACTTCTTGAATTCTTGTTTGAAGAGAGTCCTCCAGCTCTCGAGTTTTGCCATCCCTTTGATCTCTTTCCTGTTTTTCCTGCTCTAAACTCTTGTTCTCTTTCAGTAGATTCTTGTATTTCTCAGCGAGGTTCACGTAGAGTGTGTTGCCCTTATCTCTCTCTTCTTTGATCACCTGTACCTCCTTCCTAAGTGAGTCAACCTGTTTACTTAAAACCTCGATCTCTTCCTCTTTATTCTTTAGTCTTGTTCTTAGCTTTTCTCGCAGCCGAACTTCCACATAACTCTGAGAGGATGCGTTGTCATTTAACTCCTCTCGCAACCTGTCGCATTCTTCCTCCAGCTCCTGATACATCTTGAGTCCTCTCTTCTTCTCTACTTCGAAATTCTCGAGCTCAACTTGCAATGTGCGACTTTTCTCTCTTTCTTTCGCCAACTTTATTTCTTCTTCCTCTAAAAGCATCCTTAATTTTTCGAAGTCATTCTTCAGTGTCATGTTCCTTTCGCTTTCTCTCCTGTCGAGTAAGGCATCATTAACCCTTCTCTCGAGTGGAATGTTTCCAACTTGACCACTCTCTCCGCTTTCAAACTGTCGTTCTTTGATATGCAAAGGCCGTTCATCGAAGCTCATTGGGGAATTTTCTAGCTGATTTTCGCTCCTTACAACGATTTCGTTCTCCAAATTAGCGTCACCATGCTTAACCTGAAATGTGAAGGTTGTTAGCGAACAAGGCAATGCAGATTCCACTATATCTATTCAGATTGTTTTACCCTGAGATAACATTTATGTATATTAGGCTAATTAAACATCTGTGAAAATTTAGGCTGCCTTTATCTGATTTCAACGCTTCTACTCAATACAGTTTAAGACCATTGTCGGTTCCTAGAAAGATATAGACAAAACCATTTACTAAAACCAATTTTGTGACACGGCTTTTGCTCACGTGAACTTACAACCCAAGCACCGGGCTTTGCACGCATTTAAATCCTCCTCGAAAACAGCTACGCAACGCATGTGGCAATGCACGCGGCAGCATGGGTACCATGTCTATAAATAACTTAGAAGACTGGGATTATCTTGGGAATAAGGCCTATATTGCCTGATTTCAAAGCGTGATAAACATAGTCATAAAGTGCAGACCAAGTTTTACAAAATCCCCAAGTTTGGTGTAAATATACTCAATAGTAAGCAAGATATAGTCATTTGAAAATTCAAAATTTACAAAGAAATGTAACGCCATCTAGACGCTGTCTGAACACAGCGCCCGGATGGCCATACATTTCTTTGTCAATTTTGACGTTTTTAAATCGCTGTGACTCTGTCAAAACTAGCCTGATTAACACCAAACTTGGGGATTTTGTGAGTCTCGGTGTGCTCTTTCTGACTATGTGGATCAATAGTTACTTATCCCATAATTTACAGACTCCTAGTCCTTTTCGGTTTGAAATCAGGCAATAGTGGATGAACTCTCTTACACTTCAGCCCCTCTTGTCGAGGGTATTCGTTCTTAATGACGTCGAGATTCTCATTCAACTTGGGGGTAAACTACTGATTAGGTTTGATTGTCGAAATGCATATTGGCTAAAAAATTTCACAAATTATGCTTATGTGTTTTTTGGTGGAACTCCAAAACATAAAATCCTCACCTGCATGCTCGATTTCACCTTTTCTTCCAAATCTTTGTTCTTCTGATTTGCCGCAGAAAGTTTTTCTTGCAGAACTTTAACTTCCTTCGCAAGCTTATCAACCATGGCATCATAATCTTTCACTCTCTTGTCAAAATCGCCTTCAGCCTCTCTAAGCTTTTCCGAATCAGCCTCGTTCTCCTTTAACCGTAACATCTTAATTTCCTCATTTGCAGAGTCTAAATTTGCTTTGTGGTTCTGAATTTCGCTCTCTTTTGCTTTGTTGTCCGTTTCTAATTGTTCAATTTTCTTTTTCAGTTCGTCAATTTCAGCTTCTCTGTCGTCCAGATCATCTTCCAGGCTGTCCCTCTCTTTTTCAAGTGACGTCACTTTTTCTTGCAGAGCGGAAATTTCCTCTTGCTGATTCACTATAGTAAAGTGTGAACATAGACCATCTAGTAAGTCCAACTTAACTAAGCTAATGGTAGTTAATGGTGGTTCTGACAATTTTTATTTTGAGGCGCCACGCACCTCTCGTAAGGTCTAACAGGATTGGCCGAGAAAACAATAGAATAAACAACAGAAACAATGGCCCTAGTCCTGAAAACAATAGAGGTGGATGACTCCGGGAGCAAATAAAATTAGAGGTTCCGAAGAGGTGCATGACTACTGTTTATTTTACGAAAAGACTGGTAATATTCCTCTTATAAATGAAACTAGTTAAAATGGTCTTTTCATGATCACCGCACCATCCAGTTGGAAAACAATGTCAAGAAAACTCTGCAGTTGACTATAAGTTGTATCAGCGACATTTTTTGAAGGAAAGCGTCATCAATAGACGCCTGGAATATGTAAATTGTTAAAAAAGAACCTCTGATTATCAACAAATTTGTTTGAGGCGTCGCCTACAGGGCGGCTGGAAAACGAAAAGGTGATATATTTCCAACGCCCATACTCCGAAAGTAACATCAGGTCGACAACCCAGTCCTAAAGTCCGAGGGAATTGATAAGCAAATTGTCTTGATAAATTAAAGCCCTGCCCAAACGGAGTCACAAGAGACACGAGTTGGCCAGGGCTTGCGTGTACTTGCGTTGACTTGCGATGACTTGCGCTCAATTTGACGGGTCGAGATCAAATTTGTACGCAAGTCAAAGCAAGTTTTTCACCGTTTCGCCACCCAACCCAAGTCAACGCAAGTTACGGAGTGACGTCCATTAACTTATTATTAGCAAATGAAATAGAGGATAGTCTGCCTTAAAATGAGTTTTTGTGACTTGCGTGTTCTTGCGGGGAAACTTGGCAGTCCGTTTGGCCACTCAGCTCAAGTATCTAGGCAAGTTCAACTTGCGTCCACTTGCGACTGCTTGCCGGTGCGTTTGGCCAGGGCTCAAGACATTCTCCTCACCAATTCTACTAATACGCAATACGAGATGCGGTAAGGCGAATTTGAATACTCTATATTATGAAAACAAAGCACTCACCTGGCACTCCATCATTGTTTAATGATGTCTTTGCGTGTTCCAATTCTGCGTAAGCTTTGCTAAGTTTGGAAGCCAAATCTTCACAAGTTTTCTCGGCTTCATCCTTCTGTTTCTTGATGTTTGTTAACTCTCTTTCCATTTCATCTACGTCCTTTTCTTCTGCATTTTGCTTAGCAGTTTCTTTCAAACCTTTCAATTCCTGCGCAGTGCTATCCAACTTGAGCTTCAAATCCTTGTTCTCATTTTCAAACGTTTTCAGTTTTGTCTCCAATTCGTTTTTCTCTAATGCTAATGCTTTTTTCTGTTCATCTAAAACACCGAATCGTTCAGTGAGTTCCTCAACTAAAGATTCTTTTTCGCTTCGCAGAGCGACATATTGATTTTCAAATCTATCTCTGTCTTCTCTAAGCTTAGAAATTTCATTCTCCAGATTTGTATTAACCAAGGTATTTCTTTCGTTCCTTTGCGTCAGTTCCTCTCTTTCTGCATGGAAACGTTCAATTTTCTCTTCCAAATGCTGTTTTGTGTCTCTGCTCTCTTTCCTTTCTCGCTCCAAAAGATAAACCTTTTCTTCCAGTACATCGTAGTTTTCCATCTTTTCCTTAAGCGAATCGTATTTTTGAGATAAAGTTTCCAGGTATTTTGTTTGTTCGGAAAGTTTATCCTCCAAAGCTCTTTTCTCTCCTTCTGTTTCAGCGACTCTCTTCAAAACATCGCTGTTTGCTTTAGCTTTTTTTGAAAGATCACTCTTTTCCGTTTCTAATTTCGAAACCTTTTCCTTCAGTTCTTTCTTAGATTTCTCACTTGTATGAAGTTCATCTTCCAGTGTATCCGCTCTTTCTTCCTCGTCACGGAGTTTCTCTTCTAATTCTTGATTTTCTTTCTCCGCGTTTTGCAGTTTGGAGAGTAGTGCTTTTAATTTGGACTCCAGTTTGTTTGCATCAAAAGGAATCTCTTGTTCCTCCGACTTTCTGCTCTCTGTGAAAGAAAGAAGAGCTTCAGGCGTAAGAACTTGATAAATTTAATGCCATACACTTATGAACAGAATTGCATCGCCTTCACTCTAACTCTAATATTTTTGTACTGAAATGAAGCTTAAAAATATCGAGGGAGGGTTGGAGGTGTCAATAGGTCTACAACTAGACCCTACAGCTTACATTTTCAGCGCAATATTGACAATTGAAATGTCCAGACATCATAACCAATTAAAACTTCCTACATTTCAACGTCTAAAATATTCAAATCGTATATGACAAGAAAATATTGCTCCAGCTTTTGTTTAGCTACGACGCTAACTTATACATATATATTCAGCAAAAATAATGTTAACGTCTGAAATACATAAACAACAGATGGACTCTCTTGACTTATTCAGAGGAAGGTTTTCTTAGGCTTCGATCGGAGTCTTCCCTCCGTTTGCTCTTGTTTAGACGCCATTTTGGATCTCTCGGGACCGATTTTAAATGAAATTCAGGTTGGACTTTCAGAGGCTAACAGTCATTTTTTGAGTATTTAAGAAGGAACGCACCAGACGTAACAAGTGCACAAAAACTTTATACTACGTGACCGTTTTAAATATCTTCTCAAAAAAAGTCATTTCAAACCATACCAAATGTG
>CM042758.1:16322395-16330558 GCA_022496165.2 Catalaphyllia jardinei | reverse complement strand
TTGCTTAAATTGGAAAATTTACTGCGAGGATCATACTTCACTTGCATAATAAACAGTGCCACATGAAAGTACTGCTCAATAGCTTTCATTAGAATGGTCACACACTAGGGTTTCATCCACAGACTTGAGAGTTAGAACCGTCTTGCACAGCATAATAAACATTATTATATCTCTAAGTTAGTACGTGTGCTGTGATTGGTCAATTTAGCGGTCCGTACTCTCGGGCACGGCCCGCTAAAATATAAAGTTGTTTGTGTTGCCAAACTGTTGCGTGATTTATCGCCAAAATTTCTTAACTTATTTAGCAAGTAAAGGTTTAAAAATTTCTTTTACTCTAAAGCGTAGTAACGACTTAGAAACGATTTCAAATTGACTCGTTTTGCTTTCGACCTGCTTCAAAAATTTGAAGCCGTTTCTCATGGATAAAAATCGTTCCCGAACTCGTCAGACACACAATGGAGATAGAATAAATATCTTACTAACCTCGTCTTCTCGGTCCGTATTGTAAGTTACGGATCCTCGTTTTTTCCCATACGATTTATGGCCCGCGTGCTTCGCGTCTGGGCCATAAATTGAAGGGGAAAAAACTCGGTCCGTAACTTGCGGTACGGACGTCGAACTTAGTTAGTAAGAGGTATGTGCCACATGAAAGTACTGCTCAATAGCTTTCGTTTGAATGGCCACACATTAGAGTTTCATTCACAAACTTAAAAGTTAGAAGCACCTCAGTGTACAGCGCAAGAAACAGCACAACAGCAAAAATGCTACTTAAGAGTTTCACAGAGATCTTTAGCAGATAATTAAGAGAAGGTAATGTCAGGACTGTCCTTGACTTCCACTCTGAAATATCCTGACATATTTGCAACTCACCTACGAACTCAGCAGTTCCAAACGAAATCTTCGTTTCTTGTTGAGGGTCAAACTTCCTTGTCAGACTGAAGTCGATCAGCTTTATTTTTGAACCTCCTTCATTTTTGAACATCACATTTTGCGGCTGAAACAAAAATTATACATCGAGTAAAGTTGCAGAGACCAGTTTTAAACTCTTCAGTGGAAGATCAGAGAACTGAAGAGGGAGAGACCAAGGAGGTCGTTTTCCTCCGGCATGAAACCAATGCACTCAAATTAAAGTACCTTCATCACTAGATAAATGGCTAAATGAGGCTTAGGATAGTTGGTGTGAGGTGAAATACAAAGGTCGACATGAAAGAGGCTGCTTTCATCTGGGGTCAGGTAAAGAAACTGAAGTTAACCACCCTTGATAAACAAACACAAATGAACAAAGAACCTGAGCACTTCTGTCATTATGAGCAGGTTCCCAGGTATCTAGCGAGAAGGTAGTTCTCTGTTCTAGTCTTTCAGTGGAAAGAGAAAGAGAGTCACAACCTGTCAATGCAGGGACATATTTCGGTGTGGTCTAGTGCAAATTCTAACCTTGAGGTCCAAATGCATAAAGCCCAGGTCGTGCATGAACTTGAGGGCGTCCAACACTTGCTTCAGAATTTTGACGGCTTCAAACTCTGGAAGAGAGTCTCCATCGATACGAGCGAATAAATCACCTCCTCTGGCACTGAGTGAACAAAGAAAGAACTTTTGTTAGGTTTTGTAAGAACAATTGTAACCAACCAGCCTTAATTTTATAGATAAGTATAGTATTAGGAAATAATTTCACTTACGCTTTGTCAAACTTCTCAACAATTTTCCTCGCCAAGCGAGGAAAAGTACCAGAATTTTTACCAAACGAAAGTGAAATTATTTCCTTATTTTATGAGTATACTTTTTGATTACCACTTAATATCGTGGGTGACAGATTACGCTTAAGGCCGATTTACACAGTACAACTTTGTCGCATACGACAAGCTACAACATGAACTTACAACTCGCTTACGATTGTCGTTTAGGTCCTTAGTCATGTCGTAGGCCTGTCGTAAGCTTGTTGTTTACGACAAAGTCGTACCGTGTAAATCGGCCTTTACAATCGTGGGCTTTTGACTTGTTCATTATATCGAGCAATTTGGCGCCAGACATTGCCATGGCAATTTGTAATTTCAAACCACTCTATTCAGGAAGACTACCGTATCAGATTGTCCAATGGCACTTACTATTCCATAATGAGAATAATCTGTCTTGGTTCGTCAAACGCGTCTTGTAGTCTGATGATACGAGGATGATGAAGAGCATTCATGACCTCAATCTCACGTTTAAACTCTTCCTTCTGACTGGGCCTCGATTTGATGAACTTGGCGCAAAATCTCGTGGCGGTGTTGAGCTCCACACACTTTTTAACGATGCCAAATCGACCTCTGAAATAAAGGAAATAGCATCTATTTGTGGATGGGAGGTTTGATCGGTCATAAGGCACTAGATCTGATAGGTAAATGATTTACGCTGGTGTTAACTGTTAAGGTCATTTGTTCAGCACAGTTGCACGAAATATCTTAACTTTGCCTAAGCAGACTCTGTAGGCTGGGCTCATTTTTTCCAACAATGAAAAATACAGGCTTTTGGAAAACCCGAGATAGAGGCAACCCTAAAAGCTCCATACTCAGACCGCTTTTAAAACAATATCAGTAACACCCGGATTGCTACATGCATACTACGCGAGTAGAATTTTTTGAACGCTGGAATTTAAGATTCTTTTTTACCTTATATGGCCTGTGTACCACAGACAACTGGCTATTGAAACCAGCACCTGCTCGCACCTATGTAGCGGTTGAGGCGTTTTGCAAAGTAATTCGTTATTTCAGTTTTTTTTTCTGAAAATTAACAATCTTTTGCCGCGTTGATGCGAGGTCAAAGTGTAGACGATACTATGCAATCAACTCAGAGTTAACAGGAATGTAAGGTAAGTTAATCAACATTCAGAATTAAAATTAAAGAATTTTTTGACGTTTCTAACGTGACTGACTTAGGTCTGCTTGCCCCCAGAAGTTTGCAACTGTGAAGCATACCTGCCAACCTCCTCTTCAATACAGTAGTAAGTTTGAACATCCCCTTCTCTGATCTCAACAAACTCTTTGGGCACGAATACATCGTCGTCCTCTGATTCCTCACTCTCTTCATCGTCATCGGATCTAATGCTTTCAACTAAAAATGTAATTAACCCGTCAGCTGGAATGTCATTCACTTAAAACAATCAACATAAATCCTAGGGCTTCTCCCTTACAGATTGGGAGAGGAGAAGCAAAACAAAGTGCTTCCGGGGAAAACGAAGTTTCGTGAAGTTTCTTCTCTACCAAGCATTTCATAAATAGAGATAAAAGGAATCTTCCTAGGAAAGCTGATTTTGAGTTTAAACATTAAGGTCTGAGACAGATTTAGTTAATTTTACCTTCAACAGTCAGCCAGCCTGCACACGTGACCCTTCCAGCCTCGTTTTGAGCCACACAACAGTATTCTCCAGTGTCGTCATCCTCACAGTCGCGGATATTGAGTGTAAACCGCCCGTCTTCATGTTTCACCAGTGAAATGCGGTCGCTTTCTGTGATGTCAACTGCGTTTTTAAACCATTCCAGTTCGAAGGGCGAGTTGCCGCTGACAATCACCTCAAGAGTAACGGTGTCATGTTCATTGACTGTAACGTCATGCAGTTCCTGAGAGAAGACTGGGACTTCTGTTGAGCAAGTAAGAAGAACGAGTTCCCTCGATTTCAAACTAAGTCAACATAGAAAACAATGATGCAAGGCTGATACTACGTAGAGAGCTTAACGGGGCAACGACACGATAGAGTCCAAACTGAAAGCCATGAATTGCAACCGTGGACAGCTGTTTCGACCTTATTGGGTCTCGTCAGCACGGTGTAGCAAGTTGTGAAGTGATCAGCTGCTCGACTGACATCCACAAACCCACTAAATGCAAGATGGTGATGACCTCAGATGAAACTCAAATCCAAACTCTTGCCCATTGGCCAATGTCACATGCAAAACGCGTGACAAGGGACAATAGGAAAAATCCAGAATATCGTGTCGTTGCCGCGATAAGGAAAAAACTGCGGACAGACACAAACTGTCTGCATTTTCGTTTGCGGTCCTTTGCAGTATTATGTTTGTCTAAGTCAACATGTCGCATGTGTCGTGCTTTGTCATGCGATACGTATGTTTGCAAGCAATCAAATTTTTGTAGTTATAAATGTTCGATGAATCATGTACTTGAATTGCGACTTTCCACCGTTCATTTGTTAGAGAAACTACAGACATTTCTGCGAAGTACTGAGAGACAAAAGAAGCAGACGAAATTAATCAAAATTAGCTTCATTCGAGACCACACTTCCAGCACGTATTTCGCCATCGGCAAGATAGCGATTTAATGTACAGCAATAATTTTTGGAACTGTGCCAAGAGCAAACGATCAAAGATTGCCAGTTGGTCGTCAGATAAAGCGATCCAGCGATTACGAGCAGAGATTTCTCTTTCGTCTCTCACCGAGCAGAAAGAGAAGGGAATGTCTATTCGCGGCGCAGGGTAACTCTGATATAGACTCTATATCAAGGTCGCGTCAGCTTGACTGATAAGGATAAGATTTTTTCTTTCCCTGTTCACTGAAAGTTTGATACCTTACTGGAGTTCTAGTGGTTCCCCAGTATGTTTGGGACTAAGCTCTAAAGGCTTGAAAAAGGGGCACTGAGTGCTGAATAGTCAACGCCAATTGTCAAGGTAATTTTGTTAAGTTGTGCGTGTGCGGAGCATTCAAAGGCAAATAATTTATTTTATTTGAGCTAATTGAAATTATATTTACACTTAAAAACTATTGTAGATATCATTCCCTATGCTTTCACTTCATTCTCAATAAAATTGTCCGAAATAAAGAGAAAAATATGCTAAATACCCAAACAAACAAAGTAATTAAATGAAAATAAATCGAAAAAGCAAGCAAACAAATTAATTAAACAAACAAATAACTAAGTTTAAGGACCAATCACAGAGGTCCCGCTCCCGGGCCCCCCCCCCCCTGGAAGTCTAGTTCAGTGTGACTCTTCCTTTTCTCCTTCGTTCACTGGGGCTGATCCATAACAACTTTTTGATTCTGACGTCTCTCTGTCATACTTTAATGTTTATGAAAAACATTTTATAAGTTCCATTTTCATCTGTTTGTCACTTATTCATACAGCTCCAGTGACGATATCAACAGGATAAGATAAGATAAGATAATTTATTTAATGTCAAGATTACACAGGGGGCGGTCTTCCAATCATCCTAGCCAGGGGCTCATGATAAAAGTGTGGATAAATGTTCGAAGCCACTCACCGATGAAACTATCGATCTCTTCGTCCTCGTCATCAGTCTCCTCACTCTTCGACTGAGCTGCAATTTACATATCTGAATTAGGGCACTGCATACATCAAGCAAAACTGTTGGACTCGTGAATAGTATGAAATTCAAATTTCCTCAGTGTTCTCTTCAATTATCGAGAATTGAAGTATTAAAGACGGTAATGTTTTGTAAGTCAAGCAAAATCATCTTTTATCAGAGGAGCCATAGCTTACAGAACATTCGCGAACGTAATGGAAACAGATATGTCCAAGATTGAACGCTAATGAGATTTAAATTCCTTATGATAAGCATCACAAAGTGTCCTCTTTGGTGTAAAGTCACTAAACTGACACGCACAATTCTGTCAAATATGAAGTAAAGTGAAGTAAAATGTCAGATAACCCTGTCAAATATGAAATACTAATTAAACAATGCTTGCGTTCAATCCTGGACATAAGTGAACAGAGATAGTGTATTCTTAATTCTAAAAGTTTTTGCTTCAAAACGTGAATTATGTGAAAAGTACAGATATCTAATTTTGCCTTGGTCATAGTTCATTGGTAAGGCTAAATTTAACACCAGACGTAAAAGCTCGTTTCATTCCCACACTCGAAGAAAAGTTGTGGCAATTATTATTTTACCTATTAGCAGTTTTGATAAACCTGTATTTTGCGACCTGGTTAACGCGAACCCCGACGATCCGTATTGCAGTTAGCTCAAATCTACTACTAAAGACTTTTGATTGATGTTGTAACGACGCTTTGATTCTGACGTCTCTCTGTCATAGTTTAATACTTATGAAAAATTTTTGTAAGTTCCATTTGCTTCCGTTCATTAATACAGTTCAAGTAACGAGTTTAACAGGATAAATGCTCTAAATAAAATAAAGGTTGAATAGTGCAAAAAGTGCTCTTTGGTGCTCGTGATAAAGTGATCAATTATAGACAGGGTGCCCGATGCAAGTGAATGAATGAAGAGAGGAAAGGAGGAAAGAAGGAATGAATGACTGAGTGAATGACTGAGTGAACAAATGTATTTTATTTCAGTATTTTTCTTATCTCTCAGGGTATTTGGTTGTAAACCTAATCACAGACGTAGTATCTAAAACTATCGCATGCTCTTTGTCTTATAAATTAGATATGTACAATGTATGTGATAGATATTTCTCAAATTCATAAGTATAATTAATACAGTATCATAACCGCCACGGTATTTAGATATCTAAAATTAATCTTAATTAACATAGCTTTTTGTGATTTTATTTCTCCATTTCCTCCTTAGTTTTGATTTAGTTTTGATTGGAAGACAGAGCAAACATTCAAGACAACGATTGATCACATTCCCCAGCATCTCGAAGCTCGTTAAAAATACTTCGCTGCGCGTCATATTTTAAACTATACTTCGTCTCGTTGTTTAACAATGTGGTCAAACTCAGTCTTTCGTGTTTGATTAGATTATACATCATCAACTAATAAATAATTCCCTGCAAAAACAAAAACAAAAACTGGCAAAACATCAGCTAATACATGCATCACAATTTGGCTAGCTATCCTCAATTGAGACAGGAAGGTCTCTTGATATTGTGTCCAAACTTATCGTGTTTTTCTGCTGTCAACAGACCTTAAGAAGTGCCTGCCTTAACTCACAGAGGCTCGTAAAAATCAGCATTTATAAGGGCCTATCCCATACACTTTTAAGCTCTTCAAAGGGAGTAGGAACAATATTTCTTCTTTAAATAAATCTCTGAACCTCAATAATAATAAATCAAGTTCAGTTAAATGAAGAGAAATCGCAAACGTGAAGGTACTTGGATATTTGATCTTAGTTAGGAGCCCTGTTTTATTTTATTTCTCTCCGTTTTCTTCTTAGAGTGTTAAACCACATTTCAAAACATCTCGAGGCTTGTTTTCAACACTGTTCTCGGTGTTTGAAGATGTGGTAAAACATGATCTCTCCCCATCAGTATATTACATCAACATCACAATGTCCTACCCTGTCTGCGCCTAGTGAAAAAGCTGGCTAGTTGCAAGTAGCTGGAGCCTTACAATTTTTAGCCCCCGAGTTAAAAGTTTTTCTAGAAGCACGTTCCAGCACATTTTCGAGTTAACGTTCGTCACACAATTTGCAGAAGAACCAGTGCAAGACTGTAAAGGAATATCTCAAGTGCAGGAGCACAGCTGATCATAATTCGAGGTGTCATCAATAAGGCAGGGTTCCAATGCTACTTACATTCTATAGACAGCTTTCCACCACAAATCACCCTTCCAGCCTCGTTCTCAACTACGCAGTGGTACTCCCCAGAGTCGTCATCTTGAGCATCCCGGATGGTGAGTGAATAACCACCTCCGCCGTGATTGATAAGAGAGAACCGCTCCCCCTCTGTAACTTTGACGCCATTTTTAAGCCATTCCAACTGACAGTTGGAGTCATTTTCGATGTCGACTTCAAATGAAACTGTTTCGCCCTCGTTGATGGAGCTGTCACTAAATATTTTGGTAAATACTGGCGGCTCTGTTAATCAAAAAATAAGTCAAATCATCAATCAATAGAGCAATATCTATCTATCAATCAATCAATTAATCAACCAGTCAGTCATTCAGTCATTCAGCCAATCGATCAATCAATCAATCAATCAATCCGCAATCAGTCAATCAATCAATCAATCAACCAATCAATTAGTCAATCAATTAGTCAATCAATCAATCAATCAATCAAACAAACTAATCAGTCAATCAGCCAGCCTTGGACAGACAGGCAGACAGAAAAAAAGAAGATCGATACACCAAAAAGAAGATCGATAGCACGTCAGGCAGCCAGCCAGACATATTGTCACTAAGTCATTCAGTCAGACAGACAGTCTGTTAGCCACCTACGGCGTCAATCACTTAGTCAATCAGACAGTCAGTCGGCAAGT
>CM042758.1:16317395-16319895 GCA_022496165.2 Catalaphyllia jardinei | reverse complement strand
TGACTTTTAGAATTGAAATTCTAAGACTAGGTAAATTGAAACGGATTGTACAGACGTCACTGTGACTCTCTTCCTGTCATGGTCTGATGCTCGGCTTTGGATCGATTGCTGTATATGTACCAGGTTTCTAACTGTGCCTACAAAGCTGTTATACCCGCTCCAGGTATGTGCGTGCAATACGTACCTGGGGTCACGCGGGTATCAGCTGAAAGACTGGTATAGGGAGAGACACTATTATAAACGATCTCTCTATTTGCCCTCTTTATTTGAGGCCAGTTGATGACGTTTAGAGGTAATTTTATGCATCGTAAATGGTTGACGTTGCACATTATGGTATAGCCCCTTTAATCTCACCCCTGATGTCTAGTTTTCAGTAGCAATAAACAATTGTTATTAATGCACACCAAGCTCCGTTTCGTATTCCAAGCCAGGAGGAAAGAAAATTGACTGAAGCAGTTTTCACAATTTCAAATGGAGCCATTTAGCAAAAGTGTAACTTTCTTTACTCCTGCAAACCTTTGAAAAATAACCCTTCACCAACGCTAAAATAGTTATTCTCTATAAAAGAACATAGCAATACAAATTATTAACACGCAATTCAAGCGTCGGTAACCATGGTTACTCTTGACTAGTTTCTTCCACATTCGACTAACCTCGAGGATTTCGTCATCAGCGGCCCAGAATGATTGGCGCATGCGCTTAAGCTGGGAATCTGTGAGCACATGTACAGAATTTGACTGACGTGATCTGAGTTGTGAGTGAATGTTTACCAGACAAATAATGTGCTTGTTAGTTATGCGAAGTGTACTGTGAGTCATTTTCGGTAGATTAATTGAGTTTTGAGAGCAATTGTATAAACGTTTCTGGAATTTCCTCTAAATTGAAAGTCAATAACACCCATGCTCTCAGAAGCCAAAATGTTTGACTTAAATGTGCCTGAAGTTGGGTGAGATATCGCATGAGGTGAAAATATCACGCCGTAATTCACGATTAAAACAATTAAATTAGTCAATAATTGACTGGGTTAATTAGAAATATAATCATCATGCAATTAGCCAATGCTTGTGCAAGTAATTCTATATTATACTTAGGTTAAAAATCACTTGTAAATAATCAACAGATGATTAATCTGATTTCAAGTAGTTTATTAGTTTGTTAATGTTAGCAAATCACGTCAAATCAGAAGTGTCAGTAATCGCTCATTCATTGATTATACACCGCAAAATTCATAAAATCAATACTAGTGATAAATATCATCAACTGATCAATATAAGACAGCGAATTATCAAGAATGGCAATGCAAGAAGCATTTGAGTAACTTAAGGAAGCTGAATAAGGGTGCGTTTCTTTAAGAAAATCCAAAATTTAATTTTTAAATCCGAAAGAATCCGAAAATGGATTTTGCATTTCTTTACTAAACAGATCAATCCAAGATCTTTCGGATCATGGTGCGTCAGGTGCGTCAAAGGAGCCGAAGAATCTACTTGCAGAATGGATTCTTCGGTTCCTTTGACGCACCGTGATCCGAGAGATCTTGGATTGATCTGTCTAGTAAAGAAACACAAAATCTGTTTTCAGATTCTTTCGGATTTAAAAATCCAATCTTGGATTTTCTTAAAGAAAAGCACCCTAAGAGAACTGTATCGTCATGACTGTTAACGGCCTAGCCCGGGTTGTTCAAAGGCTGGACAACGCTATCCAGCGGGTAAATCAGCGGGATAGTGATTCATCAGGCCCCGGTTGTTCGAAAAGTGGATAACGCTATCCGCCGGATAAATCACTATCCAGTGGATAGCGTGGTTTGTTTTGTCAATACTTATCCGCTTGATAGCGATTTATCCGGTGGATAGCGTTATCCAACCTTTGAACAACTGGGGCCTGGTGGATAGCGTTATCCAGCCTTTGAGCAACTGGGACAAATACAGTACATCGGTCATCTTGGATTTTCAATATCGTGGCTGAGCTGCCTGCTAAAAGGTAGTATCACATTTTCTTTTATCTTCAATTAAAGGATTTACCTGCCACCTTCTTTTGGCTAAAAACTGTTTTAATTTCTTGGTGTCGATTTTGACAGCGTTAGCTGAGGCACTTTTCTAAAAATAATTAAAACAAGCAATCCATCAGTTATCACTTTGACGCACACTTTTATTTCAAATGAGTTTAAAAATTTCTACAAATGTAAAACTGATCCGCTGGTAGCCGTAGGCTAAACCTTAGTCTAATCTAGGCGGATCAGATAATTTATATAACAAAATAATACATGACAAACAACTAGAGAGACAAAGAAGGTAGAAAATATTAAATTAGTTCTACGCTGGATAACAAAAAATTATACAACGCGAAAAGAATAACATGTAGGCATCAACCATTTTATCAAGTTGGGCAGAGAACAAGTCAGTTTGCCATTCGTTCGTTCATTCGCTCGTTCGCTCTTTCGTTCGTTGGTTCGTTCGTGCGTTTCTTCGTTTGTTCGTTGGTCCATTCGTTCGTTGTTTCGTTG
>CM042758.1:16285018-16313925 GCA_022496165.2 Catalaphyllia jardinei | reverse complement strand
AATATTGCACCGTGTATCCGGACCTTTAATGTATGATCAGTGTCAAAGGAACTGGATCAGTATCACTTATCGTTTGATGAGGTGACTTTTGAGAAACATTTTGATGTAAACATACCCATAAACTCAGGGGTTCCTTTGAGTGCCGTCATTCGGACCCCAGGTACGAGCTCCAGCGCCAAGCCAAAGTCGATCAGTTTAATATCCCAGCTATCCTTGCTGACGCAAACAATGTTTTCAGGCTTGAGGCAGAAAAATAAAACAAAAAAAAACGGTTAGGAGTATTTTTATGCCGATCTGTCCCCAGGCAACAAACTGACATCAGCTGGTAGCAGGCTGGCAACAGCGGGCAGCAGAATGGCAGCAGCTGGTAGCAGACTAGCAGCAGACAACTATTGGGCGACTAGCGCTCCTCTTTGGCTGTCTCTTTCCGATCCCATCACATCTCAGAAACTGGGCTAGATTCGGTGGCTAGAGGTTGTTATAATGGAATTTTGGTTCTAACCGGTTTTTTTTTTCTCGCTCATATGGCGGGATGTTCCGTGTGGGCCGAAGACGGACGTCACGAGTGGCGAAGTCGCAAAAGAAAACTCTACGCATGGATCAAAATAAAGAATAGACCAACACTGGAAACCACGCATGAAATGCCTCTGGTACCAGCCAGGATATTAGAGGCCGAACTCCGACCAGGTTAGTTATAAATTATTGTGTTCATTGGCATGCTTTTATGCTTTCACAGTGCCTCTCTCGACAACGCCGTATTTCGTTGATGAAATGCGATCGGCATTTATTTCCAACTAGGCTTGGTGGATCCGACTTATATTTGAATTCTGCAGGTTATCTGATCCGAAATTTATTAAGCAAGGTGTTTTGTTTATTACGTTCGACAGCCATATGTCTTAAGCTTTCAATGTCTCGAGTAAACGGTAAAGGGGCGTATTATTACAATTCAATCCTGGAGAAAAAATAAAGCGATGGCTATCGGCATACTGTCAGGTCAACTTAAGAAAAATGCTACGGATGGAACCGAGGGCAAGAAATGTATATGATCAGCTGTATGTAAGGTTATAGTTACCTTAAGATCAAGATGTACAATGTTCTTCGTGTGCATGTATTGCAGTCCCTGAAGTAGTTGGTACATGTAAAACGAAGCTTCCTTCTCCGTCAAACAATCGGCATCCGCAACACGCTCAAATAATTCTCCCCCAGACACACTGTAAATAATTAAGAATTAGAAAACATCTACCGTGTTTGTATAACTCGATACAAATACGGAGTACATGTTTTCTATTTCTTTTAGAAAACATCACGACGACAAAAAGGAAATCAACTTGTTAACTTTGATTATCAAAATGTAAATTCTCTTTGCTCGCGCCATCACTAGGTCAACAGAGCGCGCTTCATCCAATTCAATATATATTTTATATCCGAGGAATGGCGAAGAGAAATGTTCACTTGTTTGTGACTGTTTTATAATAAGTCTCCATGCAATGGGAATAGCATCCACAACACTTATTAGCTTAAAATATTGGGTTGGGGATAAATTTGCTGTTAATAGCTTCGAACTTTGAACATCGAGTTATACAAACAGGATTTTTAACCAATCAGCGCGCGTGCTTTCTTAGGACTGTTTTCTAAATCGCTTTAGTATAAATTTACCGTAGTCTATTGTGAATCCGTGAATTTGATTGCCTATATTACCGTTTTCTATTTGCTGATAGAAAACAGTTAGTGCACATCGCGCATCACTTTTGAACCTGATGTAGCACAATAAAACAGTTCTTTTCTACGCGTTACTTGATATTTTTTTCTTTCCATGCAATGAGACTACGGTAAATTTATACTAAAACGATTAGAAAACTCGGGCTCGTAGTCTAATTGTTAAATATGTTAAAACATCATTGCTAACGGGGAAGCGCTTTTTAAAACAGATAAGAGCTTGCAGTTTGGAAATACCAGCATTTGCCTTTGCGGAAATCAACAACCTTGTTTGTCCGATTGTTGATTTAGACCGATCATTACTTACACAGATACGTGTAGTATTCTTAAAAACACCTTTATCATGGGTCTCCGGCTTCGGGGACTGGGGAACCACCCCCTTTGTATATGACAGTAGGGTGACTACAAACGGTTTCCAGCAGTTAGATTTTGATGGGCCATTTTAACTACTCTTTATCACTTGATACTAAAATCATGATATCCAGAAACTGTTCAGTCATCGGTGAACAAGTTGTTATCATTTTCGTGACACAATAGGTTACCATAGCAACAGTATGACCTGCTAAAAACAGCCTTAATGACAACTTTTGAGGCTTATAATTTAAAGTCAGCACGGTGAATTTCATTTTATATTTTTAAATTTCAATAAGCAACATAAGACGCAACGTTAAGAGCAGTTTTTTTAAAACAATCTGCAAATAGAACTCAGAGCCACCCAAAGCTTTGAAAAATTAAGGTGGCTCTGAACCTTATGAACAGAATGTTTTTAAACTTTGTCAAAAGTTGAATAAATTAGGCTAAAATTTTCAAGATGCGCAAGCCGTGACGTCAATCCATTACGTCACTCGTACTTACAACTCCATGATCATAACAATGTTCCTGGACAAGTCAAATGCATCGACCAATCCCACAAGCCTCTTGTGGTGTAGCTGGTTCATGATGTTGATTTCGCGCATGATGTCTTCTCGCGAAGAACCGCTGCTACTGGAGCCGAGCCGGATGTACTTGGCAGCAAACACTTTCTTGGAGGAGCGTTCTGTCACTTTCTTTACCACACCAAACCTTCCCCTGTTGTGTGAAATTACATACAAATTCTCATTACTATCCGCTATAGAATTCATTATATGCTGGTCCAGTGTATTTGTTAGTACATCAAGACAACATCCGTTATTCGCGCCTTTCGCCTGATTTATAATGTAATCATAATACAACGTCAATAACAATTGCATGTTAAGATCAAGATGTAGTATGTAGGAATCTCGATCTGCATACCTCCGTCGGCATGAGTGTGAAATATTTTCGTGTCTAATAACGGACGTGAATTAGCGCGCGAAATGGATTACATTTTTAAAAGTGTATACTATAATTCCTTCCCAATGTTGACAAAAGGTTAACTGTGTTAATGTCCTTACTTGACAATTACATGTTTTAATAAATAAATGACTCGATAGTTTAAGTGACAAATAATAAATAGGAGAAGTTCGCTTTCTTAAGCTTATCAAAACCCAGAAGATAGTTTCCTTAGTAAACAGGGCTTTTCTTATCAGCCTCAGCTTTCAGCTTTGACTGTTCATTACTTGCGCTCAAACTCATTCATTTCTGATTTGTGAGGAACATGAATTAGTAAAGCATCTTACTTTCCGACTTCCTCATGAACATCAAAGACGTCTTCAAGACGTGTCTTTTTTACTGTCACGGGTGGCCTGGGTTCCAGTTCCAAGTCCTTTTCCGGCTCTGAAATGAAATTAAGTATACCTTTCCTATGTGATCCTGTAAGCCAGAAGTTCATTTAACAAATAGCTGAGTAAACTAAGGAGCTGTGTTGCGTTACTCTGACAAACTAAATAAATAAACAAGAACTATCTGAAATAGCTGTTGAACAGGACATCTCTACTGTCGTGCCTAATCGTCCTCCGCTCATGAACGTCTGAGATTCGAACGTAACACTATACAAAGATCAGGTTATTGCTTGTGATTGACTGTTACTTAAAAATTCAAAACTGAGCTACTAGTCAATCACAAACAATTTAGGGATCTGCGTAACTCCGTCATTGTCATGAGTGTGAAACATTTTCGTATCTAATCAGGCACCGAGGCGAAATAGCGCGCGAGATGGCTTACAAGGTTCAGAAAGTTTAAACCGCCAATCCTTTGAAACTTTCATACTAATAACTTGACAGCAGATTAACAATTCAAGTCCTTCCTTTGACAATTGCATGTTGTAACAAAAAAAATGACTCGATAGTTTAAGTGCCACATAAAAAGAGGAAAACAATTTTAAGATTGGTAGACAACGAAAACTAAATATAGCGCTAACGTTACAATGATATCAAGGTCAAATGCTTTTACACCCCCCTACAATACAGAACATGTGTTTTATTGAAAATAATAGTAGGAAGTAAATTACAGTTTTGTGTCGCAAGAATTTCAGTACTGTGTTTCTAATAAAATGAACGAAATTTCAACTATTGTCATAACGCCCAGCTATCCCACATAGTTTCCATTGTGTTGTGCAAAGTAAAGTTAGATATGTAATGAAAAACAGCGAGAGCTCCGGTAGAGCTTAACTGCCTCGTTGGTTTTTTTGTGAGGGAAATAAGGAAACAATGGCCTACCTGAAGTGAAGATCTCGTCTCTGACACTGCTGAAAGCAGGATCCTAAGAAATCAAGAACAACATTTATTAATGGAAGCACACTTGACCCTTTCACAGGCATTAATTAGGTTCTTGTTACTCAGTTGGAAAAAGGCAAACATTTTTAATCCTGGGCAGCTGTTTTTAATGTTGAAAAGTGACCGCATTCCCTTCCAGATTGGTTACTTAACTCATTGCTAATTCAGTTCAGCTTTGTCAAACATTTAGTTTGTCTTTTGGAAGAACCAGTTACTGACGCTCGACTCCAGATACGCCACCATTTCTGATAGAGTAGAGCATCTCATTTCCCTTCGAAATACAAAGACACATTCAACCTCGAAGGTGAAATTGTCTCTTAATGTCCCTGAAAAGATGGGATAACATCAAATTCTCCCAACCAGTAAACAGAAAATTTAGATAATACAGCAAAGGAGAATTTGTCATTTGATAACACGAGTAAATCGTGTAATTAACCGTGACTTTTTTCAGACACGAAAGTTGCAGACGAGACAGTGTAGTACTCAAACCCCAGAGAAAATCCATCTTATAAATGCGTGTATCCTAAGTAATATAACAATAATAAGCTTAGACGACCCAGAAGATTAAAATAGAACACTTAGTGCGAATTAAGCGCGCGACTTAGACAATATCACATCTAAAGTGAATATACTAGGCAAGGTACTCGTTGCTTAGAGATGTAAATCTATGAAACTAGACCAAATACAGTTTAAATGTAACAGGTAACAATAGCCGTGATCTACTGTGCATTTTCCAAACGCGATGAATTCTTGTTTTGACTCAGTGACTTTGAAGCGTGCAGTTATAATTTTGTTTTGATCGTTCGGATAGTTGGAAAACTTTTCTTCGGTCGAAACCACTAAGCTGACACACATGATATCGGTGAGCGGTTTAGCGCTAAGGTGAGAAAACGCTATTCTCTCGACTGTACATGAATATCGAATTAAAGTAACTCCACTAACGTACTAACCTCAAAGATTGAACTTAACTGCTCGAAGAATTTGTCCATACTTGTTCGTCGCTAACTACAAGAGCTCTTGCATCTCATCGTGGCGACTGAATGCGTTGTTTTGTGACGCCAAAGTTTTCTCGTCATTTAAAGCGGATTTAGAAGCTGTTCTTAGATTCGACCAGTGGATGTTGGGCTGCATTTTTTCCCATGTTGCCGGAGAGAAGTCGAGCACACTCTGGAGTGTGAGCGTTTAGCTGCTTTCAACAAACACAATGACAGTACATGCTTCACTGAGTGTATTATGGTGGAATGTTGTTTGATAGGGAACAAAAAGCGCAACAGCGTGCAATAGAAAAGATAATTCAATCAATAATTCTTATTACACCTGAAAAGCTGTGAATTGGGCTGAGTACCGTTTCTCGAATTATTTAAATAAATTATCTAGCTTTTTTCGAGAACATCAATTTAAACATTTTACACTGAATTCAAAAAGCGTGTAGCACAGATCATGCCCTTCGGGCACTTTGGGATACTTCATTGAGACACCTTTTCCGCTCGCAGCTTCCAAAAAGTTCCTTAACAATTACCTGGAAGTGTGAAAATTCTTCAACAGCTATCTCATGAGCGTCACAGAAACTAATTTCACTGTTTTCAAATACAGGCCTCAAGCGATCAAGTAAAGAATTACCGGCTGAACACGTAAAGAAAATCTTGTTTCATAAGTGAACTATGTGACCCCGTTAATGTTCGTGGTCTTTTCCAAAGAATAATACTGTCACGGCCTCTTGGCCTTCTTCATTATGCCAGGTCGGAATGCTTTAAACATCACGCGTCAGAAATAAAGTGGAATGTAATGACGAATAATAAAAGTATGCCACACTTGTTTATTTTCCTCATACTTGAGCTTTAATTAAAAACTTGATAGATAGTGTCACTTCAGTACCGAAGTTTCCCACAAATGATTTCTGATAGGTTTCATTTTCCTTTCAGAATAATTCTCTTCTATGATCTACCGAAAGTAACTTACAATTTGTATTTCAAAGTCGGCCTCGCCATATTTGGTGATCGAAAAATTTGGCGCTTGACGTCACGTTGTCAACAAACAATAACGTTACGAACTTAAGCGGGGGATTGGATACAAATTAAGGCTGATTTTCACTAGCGATGGAGTCGTAGTCGGAGTCGTAATCAGAAGCGTAGAGCGATACGATCTAGTGAAAATCAAACCGACGGAGTCGCAAGCAAAACTTTGGTTCTGCTTACTACTCCGTCGCGTATGATCAAGTGAAACACTGCATTGTCGGAGTCGCAAGCAGAAGCAGAAGAATGAATCAATGCCGGACAATGTTCGATTCCGGGCCTTGCGATTGGTTGGTTCTTCCGGTTCTGCTTCCGACTCCGACAGTGCAGTTTTCACTGGATCATAAGCGACGGAGAAATGGAAACGTTCTGATTCTTCCCACTCCGATTCCGTCGAACTTATGACTCCGCTTACGACTCCAATTTTCGATTTTCACTTGGTCATAAGCTCTCTTATGACTCTGACTACGACTCCATCACTGGTGAAAACCAGCCTCAAAAGATAAAGAAATCTCCACAATCGCTCCCAGGACATTTCCCTTAGAGATAGAGAGATTGGAAAATCTCTTGGAGAGAGGCCCTAGGAACGAGGTTGTCTAAATCAAGATGTTTCGGTTCCCACCAACTTTAATTCAAATTCATTTCAAGAAAGCTCTAACTAGTTTTTGAATGAAGAACATTAAAAACACTTAGGTAAAAAAAAAAATTAAATTGGAATTTGGCTTAAATAATGTTTAAATAAAATTAACTGTTGTTGTTGACTCGATCAGCGTATTTACTATGTCCGCGGCCAATCAAAGAAGGGTGGTGGGCGTATATCACGGTGTAGTCCAAATGATCAGTGCGCTTGGCTCTGGATCAAGCTGTCAGAGTTCGAGCCCTGGCCGGGGTCATACTGTTACATTCTTCTGACGATACTTAACCCTCAATATGTATCTCAACCCAAGTGTATTAATTAGCATCGGCGAATAAAATGCAAGCTTTGGACAAACTGGCGTTCCACATTGTATCCGTTTTGAGTGTTTAGTTTAATGAAGTAGTTTACTGAACCATCTGACCTCAGCAGTCGTGGCTACAAGAGCCTTCCCGGCGGTCGTTAATGCGTGCGAGGTCCCAGGAGACGTCCCTGGCACGAAAGTTGAGAGCTTAAGCAATGACAACGCCGGCACCGACACCTAGTCAAGAATGAAATTATTTTTTACAGCGAAATTCGCCATTGTCTAGATTTCTTCGTTAGGTCTCTAAACGTGCTCAAGCTAATTATGCAATGATAGCGTTCAATTCCAAATGGAAATACGAAAAATTAGCTGTCTTCGTTTGCCTTCCTCAGAGTACGCAGAACTTGGTCATTTCACGTTCTCGTTTTACAAAGGACGCCAGTCAAAGAAATATACAAAGATTTATAACGCACGTGCACAGCTATTGTTTAATAGTAAACATTTTGTTTCGTGACGTGTTCGTTGCCATCGTCGTCACGGTTTGCTTATTTCCCTAGGGATAAAATGCTGCATGGCTTGAAACATGTCACACTTCTTCTCTCGGAACTAGAAAAAAACATATTGATATAAATACTATTTTCACATATTGATAACTGCGGCCGGCTAAAAGCGATGAAATGCGTCACCGCTTGAGAAACATGACTCGACACTCGACTTAAGAGATGAAACGATACTGCGTTTGGACAAGACCGTGAAATGCATCATCGTTTACGAAACATGACTTATCAAATCAGAGATAAATAAATGAAGTAAATACTACAAACTATAAATTAATTGATTTATCGTTTAAAGATTCCTTTGGAAAAAAAGAACAAGAAATAGACAAATATCGATATCTATCAAACTAGTAGCCGGCTTCGCAAATATTAAGTGAGTTTAACTTTTGTGAGCTTTGAAGACTTTTGGTCACAACACTTGGGACAAAAACCAAGCAGAGTTTAAAACCCGAAAATATTTGGAGAGTAATTAAGAGACGATCTAGTTCACGGCTTAAGCGGAGTCACTATGTAAACTTAGCCATTCAAGTTCAATATTAATCACTTTTTCTCTTCTACTAATGTTAATATTCCTTATATGTAAGGTAACGTACCGTTTTCTCGCTCGCCATCTTCTCGTCGCCTCGTTTATCCGCTTCCTTGGCAACCTCGCCTGTTTCTCTGCGGCGCTCAAATTCTTCAACTTGTGCTAAGGCATCTTCTTTCTCTTGTAAACACTTTTCTTGTTCGAGTTGAAGCGCAATGTGTCTTTGTTGTAATTTATTAATATCGTCTTTGGCGTAAGCCAGCCGAATTTTCAAATCCTCCTTTTCTTCATTCAGTTTCTTATTTTGACTCTGCAGAATTTCGATCTGTTTGTTCAGCTCCTCTGTTTCGTTTTCCAGTTGAAGTGCAATAAGAACAGTTGCTTTGTCTCTCTCTTCGATGGCTTCGTCCCTTGCCCTGACAGCCTCGCTGTAAAGTTGCTCCAAGTGAGTATAACGCTGTTGTAGATCTTCTAGTTCACCGAGTCCTTGAGAGGATTACAAACAAAACAAAGGCGGAAAATCAAACAGGAAACACGCTTAAGAAAGGCATGGAAACACGGCATGTAAACGCGACCCTTGAAGACTGGAATACTCTAAAATTCTTCGTACCGTCTGTGAATTATCAGTGTTATGTTGTGAAAACATGTTGGACAGTCGTACTAATAGCTGTAATTATATACATCAGTGGGAGGTAGTCGAGAACATTTGTATTCTTTTCTCAAATAGCGATGATTATAACTGAAGTAAAACTTATAAACTTCACTCGGGACTCAAGTGAACATCGTAACTTAAAGGTCGATACACACGAAGAGACTAGTCCCTGCAACAAGTCGTGGGGACAAGTCCCATTGCGCGAACTGGCCATTTTTGCTTCAAACTAGTCTCACGAATTAAAACCAGTTTGAATTTGTAGTCACTGCAACTTGTTCTTCAAAACGCTTCGTGTGAACTCCTTGCTTGCATTTACATCTGCAGCGCGCGATCATCACCGATACACATGTCACACATTTTCGCTAGTCAGACTCACCTCAGCCTGAGGTAGTTCTGATATCGTTCATTTCCTCAAATCCGTTCCTTCTCTACTAGTACAGTATATATCACTAATCTAATGCTAGACTTGTCAGAACTACAGAATCAGGCTTGGTATGTCATTTAACTTCTTTTTCGTTTGTGTCACGCTTCGTTTTCAGAGGGTCGTACAGGGGTATTCTCGTGATGCGTGATTAGCTCATTCTATTTTCCGTGAAACGTGAATTTAGGAAATTATTCTTCGTGATTCGTGACCTGAAGGTTTTTCGTGATCCGTGAAGAACCTGAATTATTAACCGATATTCGCGATTTTACCACACAACTCTACGTGATTTTGAGACACAAGTTCTCCGAATAGTTAGTGGTCTATCGAGAGTGTCTTAGGCATGCAATTTGCAATACGGAGCCTTGACTTATCCATTCGCGATTTTGCTTCCTACAAACACTGTTTTTAATGTAAGAACAGGTCCTTAAAAAGAGTATCTTACTTTCTTATTTTCGTAATTCGGGAAAATGAATTTTTTTTATCCGTGAACCGTGATCTTCTTCTGTATTTTAGGTTCCTGAACCGTGCCAGAGACCCCCCCTCCTTCCCCCCCCCCCCCCCCCCCCCCCCCCCCCCCCCCCCCCCCCCCCTGTACGACCCCCTTTTCAAGTTTTGATTTTAGTTTCGACAACGGTATCGTTTTCGACTCTCGAGTTCTTCAATTTCGAATTTTTAGAGGTTTATTTTCTTAACTCTTTGTTTGGGTTCTTTGTGCTATGGTTTATGTCTACTTAAAAAAATAAATAACCGGTTGCTTTAATGTCTGTTCTTTTGGAAAGTTAAGAATGTCCGGATTTGTCGGGACAGAAAAAGGCATCTGACTCTCTAGACCTCTCTCTATACTGGGGAAGGGAGCTAAGATTTGGAAAACAGGAAGTCGTATGTTCTATTGGACTGCGTCGCCGACGACTGCGGAAATCTCAAAATTAAACGCCGTGGCTTGTATGTGAAAGTGACATAAACATCCGGCAGAAGGTACCGATGGCAAGGGCTAGTTTTGGCTCAAGTTGATAAATAGCGAACTGAAGTTAATCAGTGCTAAAGAGTAGGAACAGATCAAAATTTGCTAGTTTCAATGCGTTCCTTTAAAAGGCGCTAAAAGATACCGGAAAACGTAACAATGTCATTCGGAACCTTTCGGGTGAGGGTTACAGTCTCACTGGGTGAACGTATGAATACCAACTACTCAAAAAATGGCATGACCACTGCTTTGATGAACCTGCAAATCAGTTCTCGGAACTGATATTTCAAGAAATGTATGAAAATCAGTAAGAAGAATTTAGACCAGAGAGGTAAAATTATCTCAAAAGTGTTATTTCACGATATCAATGTATAGTGTAATTGGGAGTTTTACATAATTGGCTGAATTTATGATACTTTCATAAAAGATAAGAATATAACATTTTCCCAGTAAAACGGCCGTGAACGTTTAGACGGTTGACTTACGTGCGAGAATGCTATTGCTGTAACTAAGTTCAAACCGCGGTAGTTTCCAAGTAACAGGCCCACACTATTTGCGCGGTTTTGCGAAGTTTCCTGATTCACGTATATAAATCCCGTAACATGAATTCCGTTAATATGACTCAATTTTAAAACTTGTTATTTTTGTTAAACACAACAAAGCGACGCACGCCGAAATGACAAAAGGAAAGAATTCACATTTTATGGAGCATTGTATTTCCTTTTGTTTAACGCTCGGACGAGCATCAAACGAAATAAACAAATGCTCGGTATTCGCAAAATGCAGTTGTGGCTTATTTGCGTGTTGCAAAGTAACTTGTGGTTTGAAATGTAGATGCAAAGAATTTTATTTTCGCAACGAACTGACATGAATGGAAATCAAATCACCAAAGCTGATGATCTTTCCAATTAATTATCGTCTGCAAAGACTTTATCCAGCGTAATCAGCTCAAAAGACATAAACACAGTTCATTGATATGTGACGAAGAGTTTTACGGGATCAGAAATGTCACTTTGAAAAATGAACAATGAAACTGCTTTCCCTTATATTAGATTTGTCCGTCTTGATGCCAAGTTCCTCTTTGAGTTTCATGTCATTCACAAAGGAAATTATATGCGTGTTTGTTTAATTTTGATAAAATTAGAACTCTTTTACGTCGCAGAAGAGAGGTTTTACTGCCCTCTTGTACTCAATGATATTCAGAGTTTTCGTTGTTATATTGAGTCCCTTTCAAAGATGGCAATAACAAAAAACAGATTTGTGGTTTAAGCGGCCGTTTGAAGCTCACTTAATTGTATCGCAATATTATTGTTGTGTAGTTGAGGCAAAAGAACAACAAGATTTAAACTGTACAAACAAAGCAGAACGCTCTTGGAACGCTGAACTAGTTTCTCGCTCAACTCCTGAAAACACGCAAAGCTTTCCTGGCAAAAAGTTCATGAAAATTGAGCAAATGTTATGAAGCGAACGACGATCGGGCGAAGATTTCCCTTACGAATTTCGAAAGCCAAAAGTTTAAAGTGACAGGTTAGAGAACACAGGCGCATGAATTACTGCATTATACAAACCAAGTCCACATAAATTAAGATCGCATCTTTTCTTCGAAGTTCTCGAACTAAATTTTCCGAAGTAGACTGAGTTTGGGAGTCGATTATTTTTAAAACTTACCTCAACTGACAGAGAAGGCGGTCTCGCTGTGCATTCACTGCTACGTCGATCGAATTCGTAATTGAGTAGGGCGCGTTTTGTTATCTAGATTAGCACAAAATCTTGAATGCCGCCGGTGTCACACCGAATAACAAGCCGATATTAGAGCCTCGAAGCAAACAAAGAACCGGTGGTCTCGGTAATTAGCCAAGAGGAATGTAGCTTTTGTTCGCTGTTCCGTCAATGCACGAGAGCTCTTGAAAACGTCGTCGATTTATAACGAATGCTTGAAACAAGAGCCGAAGAGTTCACGAGGTTCTGGCGACAAGGCGTGGGATTTAAAACCACGGAATTACTATTTTCATCTCCTATTGGGGTAAACTTGCTTATATTTTTAAGAAGAAAACAAAAGTACCTCTTGGTAACTTCACTGTAAAGAAATGAGACAATGTCTGGAGGTTGTCTGTAATGTTCAACAAAACGTACACTGGCATTACCTTAGAAACTCGACGAAACATTTCGATCTCTTAATTATTGTTTATATAGTTTCGATGTGCGATAATCTGAAGCACGAGCACGGTTACAGAGGAAATAAGGCCTGGTATCATACTGGCAGGTCTGAAAGAGGTATGAAAGCCCAATTACTTAAGTTGCAACATAAGTGACAATTCTAGATTATGGCTTGTGTCTTGAAAAGAGTAATCCATTCTCAGCGGTAGAAACGTTTAGTATCACTTACCCATTTTTGTACCGATTTCCTCTTTAGCTGTCGTTATACACTACGTAGAAAATTTGGATGTGGCATCTAGCTATTCTTGTAGGCTCTACAACCAACGCTCCATCAAAGAGCTGTAAATGAAGTTATTATTCGTTGCTTGATTCTCCTGGGTTCAAGTAGGTTTAAGCCCATCACAGCTCTTTGCAGGACGAATCTCGATTGCTGCAATGTTTGCTGAATTTCCTCAACACTGAAGATCACATCTTTACGTTTTCCTTCGAAGCAATTACTAATTAACACTTTTGAGGTTGCTTGTCGGAGTTTGGGCAACGAAATGCTTTGATTCCCGCGCGATGTGATGTTATTTTCGCATACAAAAACGGCCACCCTGCGCGAAATGTTTAAATGCAGACATCTTTTATTATGCATATATTCGAAATCATAAGCCGTTTGTGGACACAGCTCTGTGCAAATGTCAACTATATCGTTGAAATCTATTCACGACTGAAGGCTGTACATTATGATGGAAATAAAGCTGAAGTACCGCGCCTGTTTTCATAAGACTTCAACAAAGACCACTCACTGACCTTTTGAAATGCTGCCGGAAAGGAGAGCTATATTGTAAGAAAGATCGATACCAGGGCTCTATTGTTTGTAATTATTTTTCTTTTCTTAGGCCGTTTAGATTAAAGGTTCCCTAAGTACGTTTATGTTTCTTTGATCCACTCTAAGCGACACTTGAAGTCTATTGTTTCAAAGCTTGTGTCTTTCGTAAAAGCCCTTCTTCGTTCATATACACAATTTGTCTAGCAATAAAAGGCCAAAAATCCAACCCAGGCCCACACCAAAACGAATTGCAAGTGTACCAAATCCGCAAGTGACACCGTGTAACTATGGGGAAATGAGCCCACGGTCATAGTCAATTTCTGCTCACCTCCCACGTTATTGAACAATCAAGCACTTCAGTAGCATTTGCCGTATAACATACCAGACAAAGTGTTTACTTACAAAATATTCCTCTTTTTTATTCCTTAGAATATTAACATGAACAGCTACATCTTCGAGGAAGAATCTAATTGAACATCTTATTTTCCTTCCTTCCAGCCGGGAATGTTTCTCCTCGCGGTCTTCAACAAGCATGTATCTTAATTAATAACATAACCTTAAAATATACCTTAATACGGCCAATAACCGACACAGGTTTTCTATTCGTTCTTAAAGTTCTAGATAGAGTATAAAATTTCGTATCTTTTCTGTATAAACTGTTAAAACCACGCGAAGTAAACATTCCATAACATGAACAGGCTAAAAGTGCCGTAAATCTGTTATTTCTGTTTCTACACAAAGACACCTTATGAGTATAAAATATCTCAGTAATCATTTCTTATATTAACTATTTAAGCTGCGAGCAGAATACATGCTACATATCTGCGCTATCTATGGCATTTTGCAGTTTAAAAAGTTTCTTAGCTCATCCTTGGAAATCCGTGGACAGCGGTCGTAAAAAGATCAAGAAATGGAGCCAAAGCAACACACGATGTCGGCTGTTTTTTAAAAACTGCGTTTTCGGCCGTTTATTCTTGATTTCATGCAGACCATGATATTGTCCCAGAATTTCTAATTTTGTGAGATTACTGTATGATCCATATTTAGTTGTTACCATCTCTTCCCTAATTATGCACTTCTAACTGTGGACCTTACTCGCCGCGATGGCGTACTCGGCTTCTGAGACTGGTAAGAGAACAATTCCTTACTTTGACAAGTGTTCCTTAAATGATTTAACATAGCAGAAGTCTGTTTTCGCTGCAAATGATCTCCCAAGTATTAATGAAAACTTATTCCACCATCCAGACAAAAATCCAGATTAGTTTGAAACGTAAGAATTCACTTCCCTAAGTGACATCAATTTACACAGTGAGGCCATGTCTTTCAAATCTCAACAGCAAGTGCTCCATTTTTACTTTTTAAGCGCAGTTAACTACTGATGAAGTCACACAGGAAACAACTGAAATCTCGTTGTGCGTCTTCTCCAAAGGCATCCTTCTTTATCAGTACTTAAGACATAATCTGTTTAATAGGAAGCTAATTTTTCTTGAAGTGGACACACTTGAGAACTGAAGGATCAGCGACGGACTTGAATCAGTTCTATACATAAGGTTACTTAAAGCTCTCAACACAACTGACAACTGCGAAGGCCTAAAACATAACATAAAGCGATATGAGTCAGACTTGAGCAGTACAAAAATATCGATACGATACAGTTTTCGATCTCGGTAGGTTCCTTCCGGGCTATCCAAAAGGCACCTACTTCAACAATCCCGGTTAGTACCTACGTAACCATTCTGGGTTCTAAATAAAGATTTTTTTAAATGATAAAGTTAAAATTCGGGTAAAACTTCTCAGGGTTAAAACTTTCTTTTGTGGACAGAAATATTTTTCCTTGTTCTGTTTTCATTTGTGTATAGTTACTCCCAGATCTCCCATGACCGCTACAACCTCCCCGGGTAGGGGGACTCCCATTTAAGAGGCGGGGTTGCTTTTAAGGGGTTAAAAAAGCGATTTTGGTAGCTCTTAGGGTGTTCGGCGTCAAAAGGTCCACAGTGGAGCTTCCGCGGTACCTTTAAGGAGCATTGAGCCAAAAAAAGGGACAGGAGAAATTTGAAAACAACGAGCTATTCGAAACATCGTCTTTTTCGGTATTTCAAATTTTGAAAATTTCACTAAATTGTTGTTTTAGAATCAGTACCTCTTAGTAGTGTAAAAAAATTAAACCACGCCCACAAAACAGGACCTTGGTACTTCTTAAGGGTTCTTTTCAAACTTTTCCACGAGCAACCCTGTCCGATTTTAAGATGGGAGTTCCCCCGAGTAGGCCTCTCATGCAAAATATAGCTGACGCAGTTATGTATGTAGTCTTTAACATGACTATGTCAAGGTAGATAGGCATATTTCGTCGATCGTTATCGCGTTTACGAAAGAGCTTTTGGTATTGGTAAATATCTATCGACCATACACCGACATTGCACGATGGTACACGATTATTCTCGAAGAATTCCGGATCATCATCGATGGTCCCACTGGTTAAACTCCCACTGAGGCGGGCTCAATCGAGCGTCAGTCGAACTTCATTGACAAATCAGTCGGAAATCTTGCTCAGTATTTCGTAGAACATCACCTTGTTCGAGTTACCTGCAGAACAAAAAGTTATGAAAAAAACAAGTCAATTATGTATAATTATACTATAGGGTTATTGCTACTCCCACCCTGGATGGGTTGGTTTTCCATCGCTGACGACTTTTCCCCCGCCCCTTCTCATATCCAAAACATTATTTTGTTTTAGAAAACAGTCCTAAGAAAGCACACGCGCTGATTGGTTAAAAATCCTGTTTGTATGACTCGATGTAGACACAGAACTAGCGCGCGCTGTTGACGTAGTGATGGCGCGAGCAAAGAGAATTTACATTTTGAAAATCAAAGTTAACAAGTTGATTTCCTTTTTCTCGTCGTGGTGTTTTCTAAAAGAAATAGAAAACATGTACTCCGTGTTTGTATCGAGTTATACAAACACTCGTGAAAGTTTGGGAGAACTCGAAAAAGCTGTGGAAACACGAGCCGCAGGCGAGTGTTCCCACAGCATTTCTCGTTCTCCCAAACTTCCACTCGTGTTTGTATAACTCGATACAAACACGGTACATGTTTTCTATTTCTTAAACATTAAAATATTGCTGGTACTCATGTACCTGCTGGGTGAAACTCCACATCAAAATGACCCGGCGCAACGCGCGTAACCTGAAAGGAATCGGGGAGTGATGAAGCAGGGGAACAGGAGGTTATCCCTTTCCAGTTAGCAACAACTACGTAGCTGGCTAAGGAGTCCAGACAACTTGAACCAGAGTCCATGCGCTAATAATTAGTCCAATAAACGGATTCGGTTAACTCGTTAACATCCTTGTTGCCACGCAAGTTAGATCACGTGATGATTTATTTGAGAGGTTACAATTGCTCCGTTTCCGCGTGAACCATATTACACAGTTGCAACCTCCCGAATGAATCATCGCGTCGGATGAGGGAATTCTCACCATTTTCGTCCGTATTGTTCGGAAAATCCCTGTTCTCACGTCTCATTAGTTTTCGGTATCTCTGTATGATGCTGCGTCGTTCTGTTGACGTTCTCTTCAGCGTGCTTGGTGCATCATCGCTCATCTGTTCTTCAGATTCGGATTCGAACCTCTGAAGGGTTTGGGATAGTACCGCGGACTCCACATGCTCTGGAATACTGTGAGGGATAGATAAAGTTAGAAACTGGTAAATAATCTTTAACTGGCAGATCAACGATGGATTTCTCCTTAAATGCAGTACAATAGCCGCGCAAGTGCGTAACAAGTCTTGGAACACCTCTTATGCCCCCTACGCCAGAGAGATTTGAAAAAGCAGCTTTTCTTCTGGGGTTAGGTTTACTGTCCACACTAATACGGACCTAGAACTGCAGAGCTTTTCGAAAACGCTCTTTAAACCGGAGGAATTTGAAAAGGCCAGCTTTGCGTTTTAGATTGGACAGAAATATTTTGAAATCAGAGCTTTTCGAAAACGATGTAATTTAACTTACTGTTAGGGAGCTTAAGCAACGACGACGACGAGGCCAACACCTGGTAAAAAATGAATTTCTATTTTACAAGTGAAATTCGCGATTGTCTACATTTGTTCAGTACACCAATGGCTCTAAAAACGTGCTCAAGCTAAATATGTAATGGCGGCGTTTAATTCTAAATGGAAATACGAAAAATTAGCCGTCGTCGTCCGCGTTCAGTAGACGAAGCAGAACTTGGTCATTTCACGTTGTTGTTTTGCAGAGGACGGCAAAGAAATGTACAAAGATTTATCAGAACGCACGCGCACAGCTATTGTTCTGCTCATTAAACCTTTAGTTTTCTGAAGTTCTCGTTGCCGTCGTGGTCGTGGTTTGCTTAAGCTCCCTATTATTATTTGATTTCCCTGCCCGAGTTTTCCTCAATTAACTAATATTGACACCTAGTACTTTGGAATTTCGCATTTATCTGTAACTGTGTATTAAAAGTTTCCCTTGATGAATATGCTGCTAATGCGTTCACTTCCAGACAGAAATACGAAAAAAAGGCCGTTGTGGTTCAAGTTCTCCAGACAACGCAGGATTTGGTCATTTCACGTTGCTGTTTTGCAGAGGACGGCAAAGAAATGTACCAAGATTTATAACGCACGTGCACAGCCATTGTTGTGCTTATTAAACGTGATGGTTTGGTGACGTTGTTGTTGGAGTTGCTGTCATGTGCTGCGTATGGCCACCTGATATCATTTGTTTGTTCGTTCATTCATTCTCAAATACAAATTCAAAATGATGGATGATTGTTACGTTTTCAAATTTCTCCGCGTTTTGAGAGTGGAAACTCAATGTCAAGTTTCTCCGGCGAAGTGCTGAAGGGGTCTTGACCCTTCCATGGAAGAAACAAATTACAAAATTTAAATTCAATGCTTTATTTACCTTCCCATACAAGGTACCAGTCCTTCCTCTAGAACCTTCCCATCTTTCCTCGCGCGCTGAGCCACCCATTTCCAGCTCTGTCTCGCCTGATCATAGTTTGCGCGCGTGTTGATCACGTGCAGTGTTTCTCCTACAGTAAAGCTTAGCTCATCCGGTGCCATGGCCTTGTATGGATGAATAGTCCTGGGGAGGAAACAATTTGTCAGCCTAACGAACTCTTTAACTAGGAAAAGATTTGTTTAACTCGTCTTACAATTTTCTTCTTGCTTAGTATAACACTCTCTAAAATGACTGGTATCAAGTCGTTGCTGTTGCAGCGAGCTTTTTGGTTGAATTATTGATTTATTTTCCCAACTCTTTTATTATTGATCACCCAGGTATTAGGGAAGATGAAATAACTTTCTGAAGTCCAGCAATGACTCACCTGACATAAAGTGAATCGTAAGGTTTGTCTTCAAGGATTTCTTGATAATCTAATGAATTAAAAAGAAAGTTACTTGAAACATACAAGTAAATGATCATTGTTTTTGATTGTGCACATTCTACGCATCGGAGAAGCAAAATGACTAGTCACAGAGTGTTTCTATCCACTCCCACGTATACCCCCTTGGACCAGATTATAATCCATTGCATGCTACTCCTGACATGTGATAGTCTACCATTCATTTGGGGAGCAGGTTTGGCGCAGTAGTGAGAGCGCTCGCCTTCCACCAATGTGGCCTGGGTTCGATTCCCGGGCCCGGCGTCATATGTAGGTTGAGTTTGTTGGTCCTCCACTCTGCTCCGAGAGGTTTTTCTCCGGTTCTCCAGTTTTCCCCTCTTCCCAAAAACCAACATTTGATTTGATTTGATCTGATCTGATTGTGGTGGATTTCATTCAGTCTCCCCAAATAGTAGTGTGTCTGCACCAGCACTTTTTTATATAACAGAAAAGAGGCACCGAACATGACTTTTTCCTGAGAGCAGAACAGAATAATTACTCAGGCAAGTCTGAGACCAGGCCTTTTGATCTGCGTGCGTTCAACACATTAACCATCAGGTCACTGGGCCTTTAACCGCCAGGAACACAAAAAGTAAGGCAGAGTGAAACTTACTTGATACTAGTTGAGCTTCAATTCTGAGATATGTACACGTGCTTAGAAGGCGAACAATCCTCGTAGCATGGTCCAGGGTCGCTCTGGTCAGATCATAACTGTTAAGCTAAAAGGTATAGGAGTAAAAAGAAAGTTAGAAATCAGCCTATGTAAAACGGCAGACTACTTTCACTCATTTGATATTACCAAAGTAGTATTTCATTTTCTTACGATTCAAACGAAGAAATAATTTTAAAAATACATGATCAGAAAAAGGTACACGATCAGAGAAAAAGATTTCCTTAAAAAAGCAGTGCAAACACAAAGAAACACACGGTTAAGTTATTTTGGAAACCTAAAAATAGTAGTTCACAAAGGTACAAATAAACCAAACAGATGATAATAAACCATTAAAGAAACAAAGATGATTAAGGATGGAGAATGATGACACGGATTGGAGGCGACGATTTCTCCGCTATCGTTTCTCAGCTATCAGTTTTCAACTGACAATTAAAATTTGACGAATTCTTAGCTACCAATTAAACCCTCATTCAGACTGTCCTTTAAATTAGTTGTATTATTATATGGCTTGTGTTTGTAGCCGATAAAACGCGCGCTCTGATTGGCTGAGCGCAGCCTAACACCAGGGCATTATTCTCCCGTAATGCCCACGGACCGATTACGGATTATGCCAATCAGGAAAGAAAAAAACACGTACAAAAGGTTATCCAAAGCTAGACCATATCTGCTTTATTTACATTGACAATTGTTGCAAAAAAGACGCTGAGTGACGATTAACATTCAGGGAGTGAATTATACTACTACTTAAAGGAAAAATTAGGTTAAATCGCAAATAACGAACGAGTTAATTGGCGAGGAAGAAATTGAAATATTCATAAATTAAAGAGCGAAATCACGAAAGGAAAGGAAGACTGCCAGTGAAACTAAAACATTTCAGCCATATTTGTCGTCAATAAACAAAGGAAGCATAGTAGAAGTTTCGGACTTACCGGCTGCTGACCTTGACCACTTATTGGCAACGTTTTTTATAGATATCCGAAAAACAGATGGCGACGATTATGAATTAACCTGACACCCTGTCGGGTTTGCAGCGAAGTATACAGAGGTCCTTTCGCTATTCAAAAGGCAATTGGTGACACCAGAGCAGTACAGCAGTCAACATCAACAAATTATCTGGCTGTAACACAAGCCAGTTTAAAAATCTTCAAGGACCATCAGATTTAAGCAGGCGTAGGGTTTTTTTTTCGGTGCCAGTGAACATTCGCAGCATCTCTGAGCACCAGTTTAAGATCTTTAACGGGCCAGTAACTATGATCCAGGAACTCAGTTAAGGCGAAGAGTTTAATATCATCGAAAGTGACGACGGAGAGTAGTGCTGACTCCAGTTGAATTGTATTTTCTTTTACCGACACGAAAGCACGATATTTGAGCAAGTTTGAAGTACTTTTCTATAGTCGACGTTTGGCTGTTGATTCTTGAGAATGTCATTGAAATTTCTCTCGTCATTTAGTAACACACCTGTACTAAAATACTTTTTGCGCGTGTAATGACCATTTCTTACCCAAAATAAATATATTTTCTTGACAAAGTACGCGTTAGTTCACTGAATTCTGTTATGCAGTTTGACGGTTTGAAAAGGTGAATTCATGAATAGATAAGCGCGCGCATTACCGGATGTGAAGTAACGACTTCCCCTTTAATTTTGTTTTTTTTTTTCTTTCTTTGGAACCGTTTTGTCAGCCATATTATAAACAACTTGATAACCTCGACCGTTCGATCGCTACGGGAAAATCTCAAACCTCGGCCTTGAGTATTGTCCTCGCTATCGCTCGGTCAATACGGAAAGGTCCCAGTTTGAGATTTTCCCGTAACGACTTCACTCTCGGTTATTAAGTGGTAAATATTACTCGAAGTCTCTCACCTTCAGGAGTCTGTCCCCAACTTGCAGGCCAGCGGCTTTACAAATAGAGTTATCCTGCAGCTCGATGACGTAGATGCCGACACGGTAACCGCCGGAAACTTCTAGTCCCAGGCCATCCAACGGCTTTTTATCGACGCGCATCACTCGAGGACTGGGGAGAGAGATGCAGGGCGAGAACAGTTAGCAAAACACAACTGAGTACCATTCTATGGATACGAAGGTTTAAACTTGTTTAACTTGTTTTGCGTATGAACGTTGCTTGTTGAGTTTTATTGACATCGAGAAAGTTCTCTTAAGAAAATGAAACAAGCAATAACTTGTTTACGATTCTAGCATTCTTGCAAAGATCAGAGTTTTTCAAGTTAGTTTATTCAAAGAGTTGTTGCCAGGGCAATGGTTTGCACAGCCTGGGTGGCAGCCTCACTCCCGCAAGTCAAGGTGCAACGAAAACGTTGCCAAACTTTCAGGACAAATTTTTGAGACAAGTCTCGATAAATATTTTTTGGTGAAACCACGGCCCCTATAAAGGTTTAGCTCGTTTAACCGCGTTATAAATGGCACCTCTGTCCCTGGGATCGAGCCTGGACTCACCTCTTCCCAGTGGGAGTTATAGTTCCACACGTAGTCTGAGATCCTATTAAGCCTGGGTTCAGTCCATCATCGTCCACTCGAACAGCAGTGATGGTAGACTGGGCGCGAACCAAGGTTCCGTCGACACTTGCAGGCGTCAGAAACGTTCCCGACTGCAATTGTGAGGTGCTGACGAATTTCCGGTTCATGGGCGAACGAATGTTGGGTTTCAAGGTGCCGTGATCGCAAGGATCGCTCTCTTTAGCGTCCGATATCTCCTGAGAACCATCCTCCGTCCTCGCGTCTGGCCAGTCGTCTGCCACAATGGTCTCCAGCTGAGAGTCAGAAGAGGGACTGTAGACTGCTGTGGCCGTGCGATGTCTGTCGGCTGTGTACAGTCCATACCCGGTGAATTTGTTTCCGTAAAGATCCGAGTTCGAGTCGGCAAGAGACGAATCATTGTTCGAGCTCATCGAACCCATGCTTGAGTTACAAGAAAATCTTGAGTCACGTGACACTGAGCTGTCATTCGATATGAGTGACAGGCGGTTGTCGCCGTTGCAGCGAGAAAGTTGTCTTAGTACAACAGTGTCGGATTCGGAATCCGTGGTGCTGATAGGCTGCATAAAAAAACCGACGATAAATACAAATTAAAATTGCATCAGGAAATTCAGGGACAACGCTATAACTGAGGAGCCCAGACAAGATTAACCTTAAGATGGAGAAACTGATGTTTGCATACCAAAACGAGTGGGAGCAATAGGATTGAGTTATCACAATTAAATACCTTATAAAAATAAAGCCATGTTAGAAAAGACCTTACTACTTGATGGAGAGCTCCATAAAAGTTGATTGATTTTAAAGTTTCAACTGAGTAATTTCCAAGATCGTTGCCCAAAGGATCTAATCGACTGCGTGTTTAGTTTCAAACGCGGAAAAGAATAGCCCAAGGGGATTAGTCTTGCTTGAAGCTCGATCCACCGGTTGTCAGTTCATTGACCATGTACCATAAAGAGACGGCATGCCACACCCACCTTTAACTCGCAATTTTTCGGCATGGCCAGGATCGTTCTGGTCACGTGAAGTTTCAGTTTGTCGCCAGACTTTTTGGTGACTTTATCTACCGACGAACCGATGATTTTATCAAGATGTTTCCCATTGATCTGTGGAAAATACAAAGTAAGGCAATTAAAACTAGGGATAATCTAAATAGCACTTGTGAGTAAACAACTTACTCGCGCAAAAGCGTAACACACGAAGTCTGAAAATAGAATGTAAATCACTGAATTCTCCGCCAGACAGTCAACAAAAGCGTGATCTTCCACAAAAGTTTTGGGAACACCGGCTTTTTCCCTTCAAAAAATCTTAAAAATCATCCACCATTCCAGTTTGTTTGTCAGAGTCTTGTCTGAGTCATGACATCACGCGCGCTTCGCTATTTACGCGCAAAATGATCAAAAAGGCCGCCGGCTACGTCACGGTTTTTGCATCTTGCATTTTACTATTTTTTGGTTTTCTTCAGTTTAAACGTAATTTTGTACGGGGTCAAAATACCGCGAAGAGGTTTATTTCAAGGGTAAAGATAAGAATAAGAGTAAGGGTTTGTTAGCAGCAAAACAAACATTTTATCCCGGCTATTCAGTTGCGCTGAAGATATTTCACCGGTTTGATGCAAATCTTTTTTCTCGAAGCTGGAGAAGGCTTTCGAAACATATAAGAAATATTTTTCCTCAGTTTCGAAACATGTTGTTTACCCTTCTACACCCAGAGAGCATTTTTCTCACAGTTCTATTTTCGCAATACCGTTTTCTCGTTTTGCTGCTCGGTGCCTCGTGACGACAACAGAATCAGTAATCCTGTAGTTCTTCTAGACCTCTATTTTCATTCGTCCGTATGATCTGTAGCTTTCTTTGTTATCAGGGCTAGGGGCATTGTTTCTGTTGTATTATCTATTGTTTCGATCTCCAATCACAGACCGCGTCTGGAAAGCTACAGGATTGCTCAACAGAATGCCCGTACGTGAAATTGCAGGATACTCGAGGGCCTTCCCAGCGTCATAATCCCGCGTGTCTTACCGCGCGAGGATTCACGAGAGTAAATCCACACAAACACGTGCATTATTGGCCATGAAAATGACTGAAAATACCCGACAGTAAATCGGAAAAATTAGATCCCCTATAGTTATTGACCAATCACGAGCTCAAGAGGCTTGCAGTCACAGTAATTTCATATCTGACAACGTACCTTCATAACGTAATCTCCAACTTTCAGGTTGTTCTGATCCTCGGAAATGAAGCCATATTTGAGATCTTTTACATACAAGCCACACTCAAAACCAAGGCCTAAAAACGGTAAGCAGATAGATTATATAAAACTGCGTAGGAAAAAACAAAACCTCATTATACCAGCGTACAGCATAAGCTTGAAAACTTCTAAAGAAAATGATGCCACCTTCATTAGCCAGAACAATAATTGTATCTACAGTGTACTTATGTCGATATATGGTTGAAACTTCTTATTATTCTTACCAGTTTTTGATTTCTTGGGTGGTTTGAGGTCCAAGTCAAAACTTATCTGATAAGTGCCTACAGGCCGCTTGAGAATCTGAAAAATAAAATTAAATGTATGAACATGCTGTTAACAACAAGATTAGATTATAGGTCTAAATATACCTTTCAAATGCTAATTCCTCCTGACTAATTTCGGTCTTACCATAGTGAGTGTGGAAACAGCTCCATCCAACAAGGACTTCACAAGGTTTTGGTCTGATTCTGTTACTGGGATATCGTTGATAGACACAATCTCGTCATATTTTCTTAAGAACAACAGGTACAATAATCATTAATCAGATTGAAAAAATGTTCTGATATTTTCACGTCTCATGTTTTTCAAACTGGATATTTCGTGGTCTCAAAATCACATTCAACTTTAAAGCTCAAAATTAAATCTCGTTGAAAAAATATCAGTTAGTGATCAGTGAGAAAGTCAATCAGTCAGTCATTCAATCCATCAATCAGTTAATCAGTGAATTGCCGAGTCAATCAATCAGTCAGTCAGTCAGTCAGACAGTCAGTCAGCCAGTCAGTTGATCGATCGATCAATCAATCAGTTAGAAGCAATCAGTAACTAAATAAATCAAATCAACCACCTCCCACCAAACGAAGAGGTCAGAAAAAAGGGTAACAGAAGAACGAATCAGACAATCAATCAATCAATCAATCTTATAAGTCAGTTAGGTCAGTCAGTTAGTCAGTCAATCAATCAATCAATCAATCAATCAATCTTATAAGTCAGTTAGGTCAGTCGGTTAGTCAGTCAATCAATTAATCCATTAATCAATCAGTCTACTAATCAATCCAGACAAACCAAAACCAATCAATTACCTGATGTTCCTCGAGCTACCAAAAGCCTTGTCGATATCTATGATGGCAGTATAAGGCCTGCCACTCATAGAGACTCTGGCCAACTTGATAGAGTTTAGTGGATCATCCTGGAACAAAATGATCGAGTATAACGTTAATTCACCTACAACGTGAAAAATACTTATGTGTTAGGTTTTGTCAAGCAAATTTATCGATGAAAAATAATCGTTCAACGTTCGGAGGACGATACGAGTGACCAATTAATGGGAAGCAAGATAGCAATGTTTAATGTGTCGAATTTTCATTAACGTCAACATCGTTATCATATCAGGAGCCATGATCAGGGACAGAGACCGTAAGCGCTCGCCATTTCTAGTATTGGGGTCGGCTCCATGATATGGGACAATTTTTCTACTTTCAGAACAAATTGCGCCATGGCCTGCAGCACACGCGCGTACATTGCTGCGAGGATTTTCGCGGATGTCGCGCAGGGGAAATGGCGTCCGAAATTCCCGAAATCGTTTATGCTTTTGGCCACAATTAACTCAACGCCTTTATGGCTGTTGGAATTTTGCTTAAGTATTTTCGCCGTAAGTTGCTCCAGTATGAGTGAAGAGAGTGCAGAATTTAGGTATGTCCCGCTTTATATCGCTGACCAAGTTGAGTTCCGCTGCTCCTTTTATTCCAATCTAAATTTCACATATGAAGAAGACTAACAGCTTTTCTATAACACAGAAAAAAAACTAGATGCATATGTTTGGATATAGCAGGGTTTAGGCCCAATAAGTGACAATATGTTTATGTCTGTAGATGCTGCTTAGTTTTGTTTGTGTAAAAGTCCAATAAATTGTCTGTTGTCGATGAATAAGAGAGCTCGCTGATGCGTGTTTTGCACAGCTAGTAAAACATGACAAATTGGACTTCGCGCTTTGGTGTGAAAACGTACATCGAACTCATATAATACCTCAAGTTTTAAATATGTTTTAAGTGGTACTATGACGAAAATCGCACCTTTCCTATTTAAGCCATTTTAAAACATAAACAAGTAGACTGCATGCAAAGAAAAATGCTGTTTAGTATTTTCAAATATCTCTTTTCGTTCCAGAGATATTCAAGTTTTTAAAATATGCAAACTAACCAGGTTATGACGTCATACACTCAACTAGACTTCAAATATGATGAAAAGAGATATCTCAGCCAGTTTGTAACATAAATGTTTGATTTTTTTGCATTAAGGTTCTACAAAATGTGTTCCACAATATGAGCTTAACAGTTCTGTTACCATGGCAACATTCTGGGTTCCAGACCTCCCCATATTAAAAGCTTTTCTGGCCATCTTTGGCATTCCATTTTGATATTTTGCTAACAGCACTCATATGCATGATCCAGCAAGCCTATAAATATGTTAGCTCGACTTTGTGGCCCTGTTTAACATTTTCACGCTGAAAATCACCAACATACTGAAATCAAGTGGGTGGGGCCTGGAAAAGAGTGAGTTGCCATGGGAATGGAATTTTTTGTAGTCATAGGCGAAATTAAAATTCTTGACCCTGAAAACACATCTTTTCCGTAAATCAGAGCATAAAAGTACATAGAAGAGCCCTGGTTCTTCTTCTCTGCCTTATTCACTGCCATCGCTGTGAAAAATCGGCGAGAGAAACTCGCAACTCTCACCATTTCCTTCACGCAACGTGACAATATCCACGCGAGAGCCCGACACGTGCGTGGATCAGCGCGGATATATGACGTCAGGGTGGCGCAATTTGTTCTAAAAATGAAAAAATTGTCCCATATCATGGGTCCGCGTGGATCCCAAGACTTACGGTCTCCGTCCCTGATTATGGCTCCTGAGCATATTCATTCGTGATTGTTTACTGTCGTCGTCATCATCATCATCATCAACATCAACATCAACAACAACAACAACAACACATTACCATCTTCATATCATTAAGCTCCCGTCATCATACTTGTTAGCAGAATATCATAATCACCCCATGTTTGGTGGAAAATTTCGACACCTGTAATAACATAACGTTATCTCTGTCCATTATCACTGTGAACATACCTTTTCTAAAGTCACTCGTATCTCTTCACTTTCCGTGAATGATGTGTCTGGAGACTAAACATATGACAACGTATTAGAAATTATCATGAAATTAATTACTTTGTTTACAGCCCTTTCACCTTCAGAGGAAAACTCTTAACGTTCTGAAGACAAAATCCAAGTGAGTGACCATTCAGGAGAAAGCTTTTACGTTCAAGCGATACTGTTCACTACTGTATGTGCTGCGTTTAAGTCTATAGATGGAATCCTATTGTGTCACCTTTCAAACGAAAACGATTGAGAAGCACTTCCATGTGTTACTGTTGATTATGCTGTGTAAAGTGGTTCTAACTTTGAAATCTGTACAGTGGGGGAAATCCTAATGTGTAAGCATTGAATGAAAGCTATTGAGTTGAGCTGTATTGTTTATGGTGTACCAGGTGGTACATTGTAGCTAACCTTAAAGTCTGTAGTGGAGACCTAACTACTGGGTTTGTGACCATTCAAATTTCAGCTATGGAGAATTACCTTTCATGTGTTTAATACGTAAGCATATCGTTTTATTTAAGTTTATGAATAAAGCTCAAGTTCTCATGGAGCTCTCATGGTACTGATAGGTTTATCACAAAGTTGCAAAATCAAATTTGAGATCTTCAATTTGAACTTCGACTCTCTTGAGAGAGTCAGGGTCGGAGCTGTGACATTTTATTCGTGACGCTTCTAACGTTCCTACTATGGCATCCTAACGCATCCGTTAGAAACTTACCTCTGAGCCTTCCGCTGAATCACCCGCACAAAACTTGCATTCCTTAAGCGAACACGGAATAGACAGTTCACTGGAGTTATTCGTGCTCAAACCGGTTTTTGCCAACCGGTTCAACAAGTGATTGTACTCCTCTTTTAACTTCTCTAATTGTTCTGCCGTAGAAAAACATTTTTGTATTGCTTCGTCTCTAGCTTGAACAATGCTAGCAATCTCACGATGTAGCCGTTTCCTCTCTTTTACTGACTGTCTCCACTGCTCTTTGGCATGGTCTCTTTCTTTCTTGTAAGTCTCTGATTTCTCCTCCAGTGATGTCACTCGAGCGTCCATTTCAATGTTTCTTTGTTGTGACTTTGTAAGTTCTGTGCTTAATTTTCGAACAGAGTCTGCATTTCCGAATCTGTCTCTTAAAATGACATCTTCTTCTACCATAGAATCCTCTTGGTCTTGTTTCGTCACTTCGACCTGTTCACTTAATAATGACGTGTCATGTTGTATTCTCTCTAAAGCATCTTCTTTACGCTTTAGTTTCTTGGTTAAATCATCCCGCTCTGATTTTACCTGCAGATCAAAATGAAGGAATGAATGGCTGACAGACAGACTGGGTGACTAAGTGACCGAGTGAGTGATTGAGTGACTGGGTGACTGAATGACTGAATGACTGAATGACTGAATGACTGAGTGACCGAGTGATTGAGTGACCGGGTAACTGACTTACTGAGTAACTGAGTTATTGAGTGACCGAGTGACTGGATGACCGAGTGACTGGATGGCCGAGTGGCTGAGTGACTGGATGGCCGAGTGACTGAGTG
>CM042758.1:16254270-16285008 GCA_022496165.2 Catalaphyllia jardinei | reverse complement strand
GAGTGACTGAGTGACTGAGTGACTGAGTGACTGAGTGACTGAGTGACCAAGCGACCGAGTGACCAAGTAACCAAGTGACCGAGTGATCGAGTGACTGAATGACTGAGTGACTGAGTGACTGAGTGACTGTATGACTGACAGGATGGCTGACTCGCGTCCACGGAGAAAGACTGGCAGAAGGGAAGGAAGATGGAAGGAAGGAAAAGGGAAAAGGACGGAAAAATGGAAGGATGATATATAACTACAAATTTGCACAAGGAGCAGTGTTAACAGACTGGAACGTGATAACCGGGGACAAACATGATTAATTTATGATAGGCAAGCTTCTATTCTAGTCAAGTAAATCGTACTGATAAAACCACATTCCCTTGCAGAGCAATGTCAAGTGAATAATAAAAACACGAGTGATTTGCTATGGTTCTTCGCAGAAATAATACCAAATGAAAAAAAAGATGAAGGCAAGCCTTTCAGCTAACACGGGACTGGCATTATATATGGTTTGCACAGCCAATCCTGGTCGAAGTTTGTTACCTGGCCAGCCTTTGATGTTGTAGCTATGTTGTATTTAGCAGCAGGTACGTATATTTATCTAGGCATTAAAAGTACTCCTGTTATCGCAATATTCAACCAAGTAGCAGACGGACACTATCAACTTCGACCTTATCTTCACATTTCTGGAAATAGATTTCTACTTGCCTGTCGTTTTAAACTATCATAAATTAAATGCATAACAGTATTCACGAATAGAGGTTTGCACGGCAGCCATGTTGAATGGCAGGGACAACGAAAATATTTTGAGAAAGAATGTTTTTTCCCATAGGAAAAAGAATCTATTGTTCCTGCCATGCAACATGGCTGTCGTGCAAAACCACTATTGACCGATAAGAGGCTTAACTTTTCGCCGTGAATTGAAACGTTCTTAAATATACAATGTATCACCCGCAAGATTGCTGAGATTTTTAGTATAAGTGCTGCAAGGTCAAGGTAATGCTGACGGTTTCCTGACGAGGGCAAATATCAGAACCTCCATAAACCCCCAAAAGTGTTTAACAGTCATGCATGGGGTATAGTTCTCAGACAGTACACTTGAAAGAGGCGCCAAAAAACAAAGGCACATGTAAAAAATAATGCTAAATTATAACGCTGATAATTGAGCACGTGGCCTAATTGGTGTTTTAGTGCAACTCTTCTAAGTCAGCTATTAGGGAGTTCATTCCTCATTGGCATGCTTCGCATTGTTGCGGTATTTTTAATGGCATCTATTTGAGATCATATAAAGTAAATTAAGATAAGTGCCTGTTTCGAGTCACCAAGGTTGAAGTTTAAATATTTTAAAATATTGTGAGACAAACATTCTAGAAAAATAAACGTTCGCGACTATTTCCCAGAGAAAAAGTCAATTGGAATGACTTATTTGCACTAAAGTATTCCAAAACAGTTTCATTGTTATTTGAAACAATTTGTTTTGGATAAAAGAGCTACAAATAATGTATCCAAAATTGAATTGCAGTACTGGTCTTGCAAAGGTGTATTAAAAGAAGTTCTACGGAGAAAGACATATTTATCTACTGAATTAGATCAATATCAACTGGGCTGGTACACGGAACTGTCTTCATCTGATAGCACACACATCATTACCCCCTGACCGATAGAGTGATCAAAAGAACTGAACTTCTTTGTCTGGTCCGGCATAGTAAATGACAGGACCTCATGCACGTTTTGCTCATCTTGTCTGAATTTTTCAAGTTCGTTCTTTGCAATCCGTTTTAATTTTCCCAATCTTTAACCATCCTTGGTTCTCTGTGGTGTTTTTTGTATTAGTGAATTAATATTTCCAGGTTTCCTTGAATTTAAAAGTAGTTTAGTACTTAGCCAAAACAATTCAAATTACCCTGACTTTGTCCTAGACATTTGAAGTGTCTTGAATTCAATCATTGTGCAATGGTTGTCATCAGGTCAGGAATTAAAATAGAATTACCAATAAAGGGCTTGACCTTATTCTATTTCACTTTCTATGGGCTAGCACAATGGAGGAGTCACTGCACCCTTAATTTCGCATAAGGTATCCATGTAAAGTACATGATAAGAATGTTCGTCCATCAAAAAGTAGCCATTTTTTTAATTAATATTTCGTCAACTGGTTTTGTAACGATTGGTTTAGATAACATATAATGATTATAGAAAAATTCACGGGACTGAAAAACTTGTGTTGATAAAACAGATTGATTTCGTTTAATTTGATTAGTAATTTCATGTTAAACAACATGATTTACTAACAAGGTATGAAAATTTAACAAAATAACAAAGCAAGCAAATAATTAACTCAACACTTTCGAATTTTTTTTTTTAACAAACTTTTTATACATAGCTTTCAAGCGCTAGCAGTAACCTTGTTTACGCGCGCGTATGGACACGCGCGTGTACGCGTGGTACAAATCTTACCTTATTCAATTCTTTTACAAGGGAATCTAATTGATCCAAGGTAGTTTCCCATTTACTCGTTGCTTTGCCCCATTCCTCGAGCGCTTTGTCCTTTTCTGTTACTGCCTGATTCCGCTGATCAATAACAGTCGCAAGTTCTTCTAGAGCAACCTCCTTCTCCGTTTGTGCCGAGATGAGTTTCTTTTGCACATCGTTCAAAAAGTTTTGCTTGCTCGCCTCTCCGCCGGACAGTGCGTCGTTTAAGTTCTTTACGTATTTCCTCAGTGCAATTGCCTCCACGAAAGCTTTGATTCGTGACTCTTTTAAACGTTCACACTCCTTACATGAAGTAGTCTTTTGAAGCGGAACGGCGTTCGCTTCAATGGTCGTCTCAAGGTGTTCAACTTTGGAAGGAAAAATTACATTACTGCCTTTCGATTCAACGGGCTCTAACTCCAGATCACTGAAAGAGATTCGCGTTCTTTTCTGGTTGGCATCTGCCTCGCAATTATCGAATTCCTGTTTTATCCGCGTGCTCAACAGTTCTTTCAAGTTTTCAATTTCGCGCTCGGCATCTTTCAACTTATCGTTCGCATCTTGAAGGTCCTTGTTCATTTTATCGCACTCATCCACAGCTTTATTTTTCTCGTCCAAGAGCTGAGCGTTGTGGTCCATCAAAATGGTCACCTTTTCGGTTTCGGAAATAGAAATTGTTGAACTCCTTTTCTCGTCGCTCCCTGTCTGTTCCTTATTGGACTGTTTTCGTCCGCTCAGCGACATGGAACGAAATAATCGCGACGAGGCTTTCCTCTCTCGATCGCTTGATGTTGTTCTTTTAGGCATCTCGTAGTTCCTTATCTCGATGCAGCTGCTGCGTTTTGATGCATCTAGAAAGAAGAAACAGAATTAGGAGCCGTGAATTCTACTGTTGACCTTTTAGTCCAAAAGGAAAATACTTTGATGACATCACGTCAAAAATTTTGCCGGACAAAAATATCGTCTTTCCGGGGTCTTACGTGAGCGTGTTTGTTGCCATGATATTGGTGCCCCGGGGGAGGTACTCCCAGAAGAATTTGGTGCGGGTGTGTGGCCCGCTTCCCAAAACCCTTACCCTATTTATGACCAAAATCTGCGATATTCCCTACCCTATTTATGACCCGACCCTTAAATCAAAACCCTGTTTCAGAGCTGCGTTATAATTAGTTTTTTAGTTCCGACCAGACCGTAAACATAAATGTGAAGGGCTTTTGCTGATTTTCTTTTCGATAATGATGAAAAAGTGACTTCTTCTTAGAAATATGCACATTTCAAGTCTAGAGTGCAAAAACCAAACCCCATTTATGACCAAAATGGCCAAAATTGGCTAAAATCGATACCCTATTTATGACCAAAACGGCTGAAAAACCATACCCTTTGGGGCCGCACATACCTATATAGCCCATATAAGGGAGTACCTCCCCCCCCCCGGGATTGGTGCAAGAACGGCATGCAGTAAGCTGTGGGCGAATAAAAATACAGCTAGAGTAAATTAACGGCTCTGGAACAATATTTTGTTCCGTAAATAATTCAGCTATCGTAACACACGCGCAAATCGCTTTCAAAGGCTAAGTAAGTCTTCACTGATTGAGAGTTATGGTAGTGTGTGAATAAATGGGGCTGTTTTGCAAAACAAATTCAGTCTCAAATACAAGCCAAAACAAACGAGTTAATGACAAAGGGAAGCAAGATTAAAATAGCGGGCTTATTTCGTTGTCTGATAAATACGTTTCCCGAAACATACACAAATGTACTTCGAGGGTGACAAATGGGCGACAAATGTCATATCTGGGGAGTAAACGCTCCTCTTAATTCAACACCAGGTAATAAGGGCTTGATTATAGCAATATCTCGGCTGGAAAATGCGCTTGATATTAAACCCACTCGAAAAGACATTAAGAAACTGTGGAATTGATCGTGGACACAAGAAGTTAAAACAGTAGGTAAAATGATCGACCTAATATGTCAAAGGGCAAAATACCTGACAGTTATCAGTTTCGTTCTCCATCCAATTTACGCTAACTTTCTTCTCCACGCACTCTGCATTTTCCCACGAGCAAGTCATCTACATTACACCTGATTAACATTTTATCCTTTCCGTTTCTGTTTTATAAAGTCGCCCGCTTTACGAATAAACACCCACTGCGACAGATTCAGAAAACAGCAGCGCGAATGTAAATACAATTGAGAGATATATTGTAGTGACGTGAGGCAGATTCCTTAATAAAGACAGAGAAGAAACAAAAAACATTTCGGTCATTTTCGTTTCCTCTGTTCCTCGCCGCCTTTCTGCCACGGACAATATTCAGATATGATCTTATCCCTTTATTAAAAAGTAAAACATTAGTCCCCTAATTCAACTCGTGTTAAACACATTTGCATATTGTGGGCAAAATGTTCAGACGGCCCTCAAGGCAAACTGATTTAGAGTTTCCCTTGCTATCGATCGAAAGTTTCGATTTCATCGCTCGGTAGTAAACGAAAAGCATTGTAATAGCAATATTTCTTGTGGTTTTCGCCATAAAAGACAACAAAAAAATACGAGCACAGTGCCTTCGACAAGTCACATTTAAAGAATAAGAAACGTTCACTGTTATTACAGAGAGCGCTGGGTGTAAATTGCAAATTGACAAAAAAAATAAACAAAAACAGCGAGGTACAAACCTGAAATCGCAGATTCCAACCTCACTAAGTTAAACATTTGATCTTTGAGTCACAAAACCGCATTCGAAAACATTTAACGCGTGGTATTTCAACACTCCGTTAGACAGACCGTGCCTAAATGTAATATTATAGCCTAGTTGGCAGTGCGCTGTAAAAGATCTACCTCTTCAAAAGTTCAAAGAAAATCGAGAGGCTCCAAAGCTTAAGATTTATCATCTGTCATGTCGGCTGTCGACCCACAGTCGGTAAAACAACGGGAAATTTAACCACGTTTTCATCGGGGGTTGGACTCGGAAGCTGTTTCGCCGCAAATTGATTTGAATTAATCCATCCGAGAAAGTAAGGCCGGAGCTTTGCGAACAGTAGAAGGGATGCAAGTGAAAAGGGAAAGATCCGATTACTGTTGTTTTCAACAAAATTCAAGGATTCGTATTTGGCAGACATTTTTGGCATAGCAGCCAACGCTACACCCCTGCAATGCCATTCGACGCAGCCAAGATATTAACAACAACTCACCAAAATGCCCGTTGTCACATCAATAAGAGTTGGATAACTTCAATCGAAAATCGCAGCTAGAAATCGCTCGATGATTTCCCTCGACGACTGCGCTGAGATCGAACGGTTGAGGACCCGTATCCAAGCAAGATTGAGCAATTAAAACGCGCTTACAACGCTAACACTGACCACTTGTCAGCCAAGCGTACGATATTTTTATCTGTAAAACAATACAGTCAGTCCGCCGAAAATATTACATTGAATATTCATTATTTCCCGACCTAGTGAGAAATGTCATATGCTAATATGCCAAGAAAGTCAATACGGGCGGGTATTGACTGACTTGACTGTCGTTTTAAGTGGTTCCCTCTATTATTTATTGCGATTTTTTGCCACTGTACTCTGTCAACAGATCGACCTAATTTATGATGGGCTGTAAAATGTTTTCAATAAAAGTTCGTTTTACTGTGGAGAGAAATGTAGAAAACGCATGGAAATCTGAACGAAATTTTGAGGGTTTTTTTTTCTTTTTGCCTTCCTATTTTTACAGTAAAGATCAGCTTCGCCAAAGCAAAACAGTGTCATATAAAACAAAAGGTCGACCGATGTTATCCATTGTCCAAAACTGAAAAGTACCTTGAACTCAAACTGAAACCATCCCGGAAAAAAAGGAAACTTGACGGTAAGGGCAAATTAATTTATATGACTGGTACGCAATAATCTGAATAAAAACTTAGGAAAATGATGTAATTTCCAAAGGTAGTAGTCTGAAATTCAGCCGTCTCTTCCCTTTACCCCGAGTGGGGCGCGGGTGAGAGACCCGCGCCCCACTCAGGGTAAAGGGAAGAGACGGCTGAAATTCAGACTACAAAGGTAGGTATATAGCTAACTTGTGCAGCAGCGGAGTTCTCACAACGCAGCTGCTTAACAGCTGTGGGCGGACACGACATTTTACTTTTCTGTTATTTTGTACTTTTCACAGTGACTCAAAATTCTGTATAGTCTGCTAGCTCAGTACAGTAGATAATTTTGCTAGGACCGCAAAGAGTGTAAAGAGTAAAACCACGAAATTAAGGGCGCGTAAAGTAATTTACATTTACATTTTGAATCCCACATGTAAAACTCTTTTTATAGTTATGATTCAAATAGTTGTTCGTCCAATCTACAAAGCTTTAAGTACTTCTTGAAGTCCATTCTACTGTTTTGCCCGATAACTACTTCAAAAGTCCTTTTACTTTATCGAATTTTTAAAAAGCACGAGTACTATACACGAGTACATGCGAAAATATCATGATAGTGTTCTGCTGTTTGTAAATGAGAATTTAAAGCAAGAAACTTCATATATATAATCGTTGTTTATGGGAACAAAAACAAGGACTAAACAAAAACGTCTAAGCAATAAAAATGCGTTTCTTGAAAAATCGACTTTCTAGACAAAGCGACATGCGTTATTTTGCCACACCCAAACCAAAATTGGTGTAGATCAAAGCGGTTATCACTTTAAAAGGATTTATGATGAATAATCAGGGATTTTAGACAAACTTCGTGAAAGAACTTTAATCAGTAGATACTGTCTAGTGTTGAGTTTATGAGCGGGCAATAACGTGGCGGTATAGAGGTAACACAGAGATATCAGACGGGATGTTAATCGGCTTGTGTTGCCATGAGCGGATAATATCTTCGGTATCAAAGTAAGCTCGGAGCTGTAAACAAATCCAATAACTGGTAGTGGGCAATGATTCCGGTTCGATTGTTCTATCAGCTTTTAAAAGGAAATTTATCGCTTAGACTGTTATTTTTCATCGCCCTAGTGCATAGTTCCCACAGCCATATCTATACCTCACGAACCAAAGGCGGCGTCTCGAATCACTTCCGAGTGCTCTTTCAAAGTACAGTGGCGTTAAAACACTTGTGTGGTCTGTATGGACAATGGATTTGTCTAAAACGGGACATAAGTCTACATAACTTCAACAGGGAATACTATTGTACAGTATAATACAAAATTAATAAAACGAAATTCAGAATCCACCAATTCCGGGGCTTTTCGACGCAAATGAACGAAACTTCGCTTGTCGTCATGAACGGGGAAACGACGCCAGTGTTGGAGATCGAGTTTCTTCGATAAGCTCAGTTTTCGGTTGCTTACTGAGTGCAAAGGGTTCTGTGGATCCCTTCAACCTTCTGCAAATACATAGGAGGCCGCTAGAAACAACAATGGCAGAATGCCCACAAAGCAAAGAGCTTTCAGTTATAGCTAAAAGGTTTAGCTTTTGGAAAGCCTTTTAGATCATCCATTTTTGCTTTCGCAAAACAGATGAAGAATAATCTCATCACGCATTCTGTTATATTAAAAGAGGTTTAACTATTAATGCACGCAGTACGAAAAAACAATGAAATAAACCCTTTTACTAATGAATCAACTGGATGTTTGAAATGTTATGTCTTTTGTAAATAAAGAAAGTAATTGCCTGATCCCGAAACGACTGTTCGAATCTACTGATCTACTGATCTCACTGACGCAACATGCAGACTTAAAAAGACTGCACAACCTTTGGGCTAACATTGTGCCAAGCACGCGCTAAGCCTTTAACAACTCCTATGCTTCACCATTTCCTGCGCTGTACCAGCGCTTTCTCAACACCACTGCGACACCGGCACCTACCCAAGGCCACACTGATCTGCGCCAACCCACCTCAAAAACCAACCCTTGCTGGGTAACGGCGTAAACTTACACGTTGTCACAACCCTCAGCTAGTAATTCGCTAAGCCTCCACCAATCCTGTTCCATTCCTTCACCGTCTCCGTGAACACAGAGCTGTTCTATATCTGCGTAAATACTTTGACAATCTGTTGCTAACCCAGTGGTCCAATGCTAACCCTGTACAACACCTGAGCTAAACCTGCACCAAATTTGTGACACTACATGCTCCAACCCTCCACCACACCCGACTCTACATATGTGCCAACAGTTCGCCGACCCTTAAATAAGCAACGAACACGAGCTAAGCCAGCTCAATTCAGCACCAAGCTACGTAATGCCTTCAAACAGAAGTGCCCATGTGAAGTGCGGCAAATGAGTAAAAGATTAGAGTGTCTAGGAGGCATAGAGAATTAAATTTAACATTGCGGTTTGGATTTTGTTTGGTTTCAAAAAAATTCTGACCTCTAATTGTTCACAGTTTAAGTATTAATCTAACTTCGAAATATAGCCAGTCGATAAACTGCTAAAATAAACAAGCCTTCTATATTTTTCTACGGGAAAAGTGGTTTTGCCGGTGTCTATCGTTTTCTGACCTTTAACAACCAGGGTTTAGCGGCCATCGGAGGGCAAATTGGTAGCTCCTTACTGTAGATCACCGAACAAAAAATACACTGTATAGTGAAAAGCAGAGAGCTAACAGTAGAAAAGACTGAGTTTGGTCATGTCGATGTTTTGTTATCATTCTAGCAAAGAATTCTTGAAATAAAAGAAATTAAGTCGACATGAAGTTGCATACAACTGAATGTAAGAAATGCCATACATTTGAACAACGGAACAAGACATGGTTGATCATTGCATAACATCAGTAGTCGTGAAGTTAGCGCCTGAAAAAAAATTCACGCTTGAAGCAAACTTCGAGCTGATCACGCGGTGAGTTCGTAATATACTCATAGTTGGTAAAGATACAAGCGAATATACGAAACATCATATATTTATTTGTCTGCAAGCATAGCGTGAGTACGTAGACTGAGTAGGGCTATAACGCGTGCAGATTGAGTTCACCGCAGATCTACATGCCCAGTCTGGGCCCTGTGAGTATGTCAGTAAAACAAAGCAGCATTTGTCACGCTCACTTGAAGAGTCAACACTGATGTAGACGTACTGATAACAGTCATCATACAACGCTCTGCCTTCAGGTCAAACACAGAAATGTTTTATAAAACAAGTCACAGAATTTCATTTTGTTACTTAGGCAGCTCAAACTCCAATTCATTGGTGACAGAATTCTGAGCTTCAAATTGCAGCGTTTAAATTAAAAATGAAAATTCAGTCATGAACATGTAAATGTAGATCAAGTAAAGACCACTAAAGGTTGTTCGAGTATGTACCCAAGGGTGGGTAGCTGAAGAATTGAACTTCTGTCCACAAGAGAGTGACCTGAGATCAGGCTTCTTGCGTTGAAAAACAACGCCTGATCTAGGAGCGCTTGATTCCGCAGCGAACTGAGTCCCTTCCACGTTCCTCCGCGAGAGGAGAGTTCAGGGGGAGGAGCGCCGGTTCCTTTCTCAAACGGCGGCTGGTAATATAATCTTCGCCTGATCGCAAGTGAAGGGAAAAGGCAACCTCAGCTTGAGTAGTGAAGTCGTTATCGATATATGCAATTTCGTCGCGTCAGGAAACGGGCGCGAGACATGAGAGGAGTGCGTAGGCACCCCTTTGTTATTTCATTGTTTCCTTCACTTCCGATTAGGAGATGTTATTTTAATTTACAATTAAGTTGCGTGTAATTCAACTATTACGCCTAACCGTCGACCACAATGAAAATTCTATCAAACGCTGTGCCGCGCTTTCGTATGAGTCAATCACGACAAATTGGAAAAATCGTACAATTGGCGGGAATTAATCAGTTTCTGTAGTTGTAAAACTCTTTTAAAAATTTCACAGCCTCTGTAAATAAATTGCATCGGTGAATCTTTCTTTACAATTATCGTGTCATTAGCAGAAGTGATTCGGTTTCTGTTGGGGCTGCAAAAGTCTCAGTTCTGAATATTGAAAGTGTATGACATCAGTAAAGAATGTATGCACTCATTAGCGAGTAAGCCTTCTAAAAATTGTATAGTTTTTGAAAGCCAATGTCTCCTTCAGTATGACACTAAAAGAACTGTTACACAACTTATTAAGTTTCACGAGCTCTTTAGTTGTTTGGGTTCCATACATATCTAAAGTGATGCCTTCTTTTGCAGTGGTATGCCCTCATTTTTCTCTTGGTATGCTAATGAGCGCAGAAAATGCAAACAAATTAGCCAGAAGGACACCACATTTTAGGTTAAAATTTTAACCCTCGCAGGAAAAAGGACCGCACACTCCATTAGGCCAAGCGGGAAAGAAAGTTCCAGGTTCACGAAGGCAGATGACTATGCAAAAAAGAAATGTAAATGCGTTTTTTTTAATTTTGAAGGATTATTTTCATATAAGTAATTCCAAATTGCTTTTAGGTTAAAACCTTGGGGAAGTGTAAACTAAACTGGATCTTTTTCATACATGTATTTATTGATTGAAATCAAGATGAAACCTGACCTTGTTTTATGAACGGTGACGTTTCTGCTATTCTTGGCGGTGACTCATTAGTGCCATAAAAAAACTACGGTATCAGATATCATTGTGTACCTACGCAGCGCAGATTGACGGTCTGGTGAGGATTGCATAACAAGACCAAAGGGCGTCAAAAAATGACGTTACGTGGCTTCCGGCAGACGAAAGCAACTCTTCTCAGCGAAAAAAACGCAGTGTGAATCAAAGTACAATGAACACTTTTATATACAAGAACGTATTTAAGAACATTACTCGTCAAGGTGAGGATTGCATAACAAGCTAAAAGGGCGTCAAGAAAGAAGGCTAAGTGACTTCCGGCAGACGAAAGCAATTCTTCTCAGCGAAAAAAACGCAGTGTAAATCAAAGTACAGTGTACACTCTTTTATAATATAAGAACGTATTAAAAACATTGTTGAGGTTGAGAGTCGATTATAAACGTGTTTATTCACTCTGTTTATCTGTGTGTATTAAATGACAAGCATAAAATAAAGGTAAAAAAAATACCTCAGGACATGTTTTTATGACACTAACAATGGTTTTCTCAATTATTGCACGAAACACTTGCGTCTCGGTTTGAAATAATCAGCAGTTCTAATTTATAACTTTCTCAAAAAAACTTCCATACCATGAAAGTATTATCAAGGTAGCCTCAAAACGCAAACATAATCGTATTTTAACATTCAGCTTCAGCTCCAAAATTAGACGTTCTTATATAAAAAAAGACAGTGTAGTCGAAAGGCGCATACGGACTGAAGTACATTGGTCATTTTATGTTGTACGTCCGTTTGCTTTTTAGTTTCCCAGCCCAATAATCACGAAAACCCTTTTAAAATGTGGGGTTTCTCGGGCTCCTGGGAATATCCTAGACAACTGAGAGATTCCACAGTGTTGTACACCTTGTCACATAGGTGAAAACTTTTAAGAACAAAGTTTCGATGGCAAAGAGGCAAATTAGCCGTCTTAAAACACTTCAATAGTGACAAACTGAATCGCCAATTATTAAATGTGGTAAGAACATCAGAGACACTCTCGCCCAACGCCTAGCCTGCGAACGTAGACAGCCGGAAATGCATTTCCGTTGGCAGAACGGCTAGGCTTCATAACGCGTTTGCATGCAACTTTACTGTTCTTACCACATTTTGGCGTAATCTGTCGTCAGTTTCTAACAATTACTGAACAGAAGCACGGCAACATGGAATACACTTTGAAAAAAAATACATCTAGTCTATTTGTTTAACTGTTTCGTTCTCTTACCGTGTTGTGTTTCTCTGGTTAGAAATGAAGGTTGAAGCGAACTTCCTTTGATGTTCTCGATAATACCAAGGCTGCTTGATCTCCCAAGAGCTTTTTTCGACACAATTAGTGACTTAGACTCGGAAACTGGAAAAGAAATGGAAAACAACTTTGATTGGTACACATGAATCAAATTAACAATTCAGCATTTTATTTTACTTGATGTATAGGTGTTTATCACTAAATATATCTTATTAACCGAGCGCGAGGGCCGTACTGGGAGAATATTGGCCGGAGGTCTTGACAGTACGGACCGAGTACAAAAAAGACCGAGGGCCGATATTCTCCCTGTACGGTCCCGAGCAAGCTTGGTTAATAAGAGATTTATTATACGACTGCATGAAGAAGCTTTGAAGGTTTTTCAAAAGTGCGGGATCATTCGGGACAATGCCCGGTCCAATACTTAGAGAATATTGGACCGGCAATAGAGCATTTTGATTGGTTGATTTTAGTTATTGGCCCTTCGAGTGCCTGAGTCGAGTAATAATATCAATTATTTCATTTATGGTGGGGTATGCATCAAATAACTTAAGTCTTCCTAGTTGACTAAAGTACTTGGAATAATAGGCTGGGGAAACTTATATTTTACTATCATACTGGAACAGAAACACTATGGCTATAACGCCATATGAGGTTTCTCTAGGTCCCCTCCGGGACCCTCTCTCTGGGGGACTAGGTCGGGTTGCTGCGCTCAAAGAGAACTTTTTGAAAATGTTAAACAAATGTCTTCTCATCTTTACGTGAATTCGTTTGGAAACTGCATTGAATTTAGTGTACCCTTCACATCACTGCTCGTAAGACGGGTGAGATTCTCTCATCAATGATTGCCCTCGGGTGAAAAATTTTAAATAGTGAAGTAAAGGTAAAGTCTGCATACGAGCAAAGTGGCTCATCAGGCCGGAGCTTATCCCGGCGTCTGTAGTATGAAGCGACTAGGAGTATTTCTACTCCCCCCTGGATGGGATGCTAGTCCATCGCAGAGTTACCTCCAGTAAGTTCGCCGGTACCCATCTATACACCTGGGTAGAGAGAGGCACTGTGAGAGTAAAGTGTCTTGTCAAAAAGCACAACACAAGGTCCCCGGCTAAGGCTCGAACCCGGACAGTTCGATCCGGAGATGAGGCCACCTCGCCTCCCGAAGAACCCTACAGGCCCTCTGCATAACCGGTCGTCTTATACCCGCACACGCCAAACTCGCAATACAGGCCATAACGTCTTTCACCGTGCCATTGGACAGGACAGAGCGTTTTAAAAAGAATTTCTATAAATAGATACCTTTTAACTTTATATGATAGTCCTTTTCGTTTTAAACTATGCATTTCTATCTGCTTTATTGTATATTCAAACGGATGTTTTGAATTCTGTTTATAATAAAGATCATTATTAGAGGATTGATTACAAAGAATCTCAGGAAATCCAGATTTATTTTCACGTATTATCATAACTGAATGCTCGTATAAGCTGAGGGATTCGTTCAGCTAGGATTTCCTCCACCACCTACCGATTAACAATCGTTAAACTAATTTTAATCATCCTCAATAAAACTGAAACTGTCCTTCAGTGATTCTCCTTGTGGTCGGGTTCATGAAGGCAACAACTCCCTGTTGTCAGTCTTTCTTATTTTGTCACCTTATGTCAAAACGAAAATCTACAGGCTGTCTTAAGAGCCTTTTTAAGCCATTACTCTGGAATTTTTAGCATCAGCAACTGAAAAGTATTTTTATTGAGACACGGACACGATTAACAACGAACAAATGGTGGTTTATACAGGAACTGCTGTTGTTCGCCTCTGATCGGAGTCAAAGATGACCATAACATTAGGCTCGATTACTAGCCGCTGTTCAAGAAAGGAGAGCGTGCTCATGACTCGCGAAAACAGCGAAAAGCCTACCAGTTGCTAGATAATCGGGTACGATGCGTGTGGAGGCCTAGGTGGCTGGCCAATCCTCGCCTGCGACGTGTTTCTCGAAAGCCCCCGAAACTTTTAGGGCCTGCAAAGCCACTATCGTATTGTAAAATATATTACCAATAAAAAATAAATTTAAAAAATGATAATAATAATCTTCTTGAACTTGAATAGAATAAATTTAGAAAGTGCTCAACTCTGAGAGGAGCAGTGATTGTAGTGAAAAATGGTAGCAAAATTTCAGTTCATCGCAGCAATAAAAGGATGAACTGAAATTTTGCTACCATTGATCACGATAATAATAATCTGTATATGAAAACAGAAAAGTGTGTACTTCTGTTCACATTAAGGATATCTGAATAAAACAGCTCTTTAATCATAAGGTTTGAGATTTGCTACGGCTTTCCGCATGCGAAAACTTTTCGGGACCTTGAGAAACGGGCCCCTGAACCCTCTTGCACGGGTTGGACACGTGTGGGTAATAATAATAATAATAATAATAATAATAATAAAACTGTAGTGTTGCTATGGGAACAGTTCTTGTTGTTTTAAATGCATAAAACGTTTTTCCCAGAAGTGCTCCATACAAATACGTATAGAGCGAAATACAAATTTTACGATAGAAGGAAGGTAACTCGATTTTTCAAACACAAACTGGTCACCGGAACACACGGACTCTTCACTCTTGAATATACGATGTCCTCGACCCGCCAGTGCAACAAAACCGCTCTCATTGACGGCGGAAGTTTCAATTATGTGAATCACGTGTTTGGAGACAGGCGAGGTCTGCAAGAAGTGCGTGTAAGGTAAGATAACGGAGGAGAGATCGAAAACAGACAACCTTTGATAACAATCTGGTTTGATCTACATGTTATGTCTGTAACTATTTTAGCGTGAGATGTCCTCTATTATATTTGGTCTGTCATTAATGTAATCACCCTTGTGTGTGTGGTGACTTGAAGTAATATTAAAAATCATGATGATAAAGCCGACAATTAGCTTTTATGTTCGCAGTAATTAGCTGCAATAAACTCCCTTCTATGCTACGCTTGCAGTTCGCGTTTACAAACTGTACATTGAGATGAATTAAGAGCTTAACAAATTGTAGGTATTCAGCCTGTCAAAACCAATTTCCGTTCCCATTGTTTCGCTCTCCGCCAGCTATCTGCAACCGGAAATTTGAAAAGTAAAAACTCAAAAACGAATCTTGTTCCCTTGAAATTCTTTGTGTGAGAATCTCTTCCCGTAAATGCAATTATTGTTGTTTTTGGAAAACGCTTATCAATCATCAAAAAGAACAGTCAATGGCATTGTTATGCTGTAATGTTCAAAACCGAAACGACTGCTGAAAAATCGTGCTTTTAACCTTGAACGGAAATAGACGCTAACGATGTTTTCGATGTTGACCGGCTCGCGTATTAAGGTGGTAAATTCACACCCTCAGGTGTCCGTTTCGTGTCTTGGCAGTCACGACACGTAAAATGTAAAATTTTAAAGAAAACACGGACTTACGAAAGCAAAATAACACTCATGTGTATATGAACAATAATCGAGTTTTAAACGTCTGACTGCTCTGATAGCCTGCCAATGTTAGATCCCCTATTTCAATAAGTAGTAGCGTAGGCAGTGTTAGTGCTTGCCTCGAGCGTTCGACCCGCAGTCAGACCGTAGTGACTTGTAGTGTAAAGCAGGCTTAAAACCAAGTAAAAATATATATCGTGTTTCAATAAGAGAGAAGAGCATTTTCACTCTAGCTTCAGCGGAAACTAAAAACAGGTAACAGACTTTTCGTTTTGGTGCGAGAATCAAGTCAGAATAAAAGGCGGTACGTTCTTGAATCTCGTTTTCCATTGTCTACACGAAGCACGCAAACAGTTAAACAGCATCCCGCAAAGAACTCACAACACTTACCCGGAGAAGGAACATATCCATAAATACTCAACAATAGATTGCCCTGCTTTAAATGATCTCCATTTGAAACGCTCGGAGCAGCGCTAACTTCCGAAGCGCTCATGGCTGAACAAGGAAAGATGCAACAGTTATGAAGCGATTCAGCCCCGCGTCATTTACGATCCGTGCATGATGATAAAATCTCTGATCTGCTGGCCTCGCTGTGGAAAACTCGCAAGGAATTGCCAATCCGTAATTAACCGCTGACTAAAGCATGTTTTCTTTTGTTGCCCTTTTCAAGCGTTTCTGAGACTCCCTACTGTATTAAAACCGAAACGTAAAACCACTGTCCTATCTTTCAGCACTTTGGTGACGTTGCAACATGGCAAACGAGCAGACGTTTTTGTAAAAAAGCATATCTCGTTCTCGGCTTGCAGTTAACAACAAATAATTTGGAACGTAATCTCTGCTAATCCTTCGAATTGTTTGTCACAAATTTGCCTTTTGTTTAAGCCGAACCAAGAACTTGCTTTCGAAGTAAACACCCAGCGACGTACGAAACCCAACTGAGTCACCCTTTCATAGAATTTTCCGTTCTATTCATAGAGAGTATTCCCTTCAGGTGGTATTGATTATTTCTTCCATCAAAGAATTTTCTCGTCAACTTGCTTTAATTTTTACCAGAAACCTTTTTTCTGCCAATTTTAATAAGCGTACAGGAACTAAAAATAACAGGTGTCATAATTAACATATTTGATGAAGTCGTTCGCAGGTTCTTTTGAAAGCGGTGTGCGTCAGTAGTTCTAATTTCATCGCATATTGTGAGATTTCAATTTTTCGAACCCTCCACTTTCGAAACTCCCGACAACTTGAGCCAAAGCCGTTTCCCTTCCCTCAGTCAAACACTGTACTTTTTACTTCCAATTTCTCGAACTTCGTTTTTCTTAGAGGTTCGAAAATTATATCCGGACACCACTGTATGCCGCAAAGCCTGATTCGAAAGTATCAGAAAGTTTTAGATAGTGATGAAGCTGGCAGCGAAAGGGAAAAAAAGACATTTTTACACGCCTTGATTCGCTACCAATAATATTTATACAACCGACCGACTTGTGTTTACAAAACGGTTTGTTTGCAAAATCTTCAGATTTCGTACTCTGAATGCCAACTTCACAATCTAAGGTCATCTAATGAATTCTATCCAATCTCGTTTCTAGGACTTCTGCGTTAAACTGTGAAGGGTGTTAAAGGAAAAGCCCTGGGGACGAGGTGGACAGGAATTTCGATAATATCTCTCTGTTTACTTTGACGCCGGTTTTAAGAATTTGGTGACTGATAGAAAAAAATATTGATAATTATCTTCTAAATGCAAGTTATACTTAATTGTCATACATCTGCTCTCTTACCACTACTATTTGATCTTCTAGTGGAGATACATGTTTATATATACATCAAAATAACCACCATTTTAGTACTCTTTTGCTTACTTGCAAATTAGCCCTTGTTGCCTTGTTCTTAAACTTCAAAAGAATATTTTCCTTTAAACGAGACAGCAGGGCTAATTTGCAAGTAAACAAAAGAACACTAAAATGGCGGCCATTTTGGAATAATACTTTTGAAGATGCATACAGGAACGCAATTGGCCGCCGGTGGGGGCGTGGGAATTTGATCAGTTGTGAAGATCAGACACTAACAACAATAAAAAAACCACAAACGCGACTGTACTAGTTAGCGCAACAACTAGCCTACGAACGCCATACTTCTGGCTACTGTCGCTTGCCGGAAATCACCTCGTTCCCAGTTTTCTTTGCCTGACTTGAGAACGAGGTTGGCCGGAAACACGTCTGCGTTCTCAGGCAACGCAAAGACCGCTGGTAGGCGATGTCATTTCCCCATGAGAAAAAAAAAACTAAAAAACGCAGATGGATGATAATAGATGATCCTCGAGGTGGCTTAAACGGGAATCAAACTTACGACCTAGATTGTGTTAACGTTAGGGAACTCTTTACAAACGCTAGGCTTGACTTTTAGCCCGGGTTGAATCACCACAGAGAGCGACAAAACAAGCACTTTACACGAACCTGGGTTATCAGACTTATCAGTCTGTAACAGCAGGAAATGTCAGGAGTCCCTCGAACATCTTCTTGTGACTTGCCACTTCACTGCAACGCTGTGGAAAGAACTTTTAGTCTGGTGTAACGGTAGAGATATCAACATTGAAACCCTATCTGCGGTAGATATATTATTTGGTGACTGGCAAAGAAATGATAGTTTCTTGTTATTTAATCATATTATTCTTATTGCAAAGCAGTACGTATATTATTGCAGGTCTAATAATTTAAAACCCCTTTTTAATGTTCTATTACTAAGAATCAAGTCAGTCTATCAATTAGAAGGCAAGATTGCTAAATGGAAAAATAAGTGGCAAGTTCACTTTTCGAAATGGAGTAAGTGCGGCTTCGAAGATAAATAAGTTATTGAAATGTGCGTGATGATGATGATGATAATGATAATTACAATTTTAGTATCCTAGTACTTTTGTCATTTGGGTGTGTGTGTGCTTGTATGTAAGTGGGTGTGAGTGAGTGTAGTAGGTAGTAAGTGAGTGTAGTGAATTGTATGTAAAACTGATAATCAATAAATATTATTAAAATACAAAAAAAAAAAAAGAGTCTGTAACAGCACGTGGGTTGCTTGGGGCCTGATACCGCTCAGCCTTTCTACCGATTAAAAAAATTACCGAAAGATGACTCAAACAAAAAATCAGTCCAGTATAACAGAATGCTGGGAGGTCACGATGTACAAATACAGAAAAGGTACTTAATTAAAGGGAAACGAAAAACATGGTTATTTGGGAGAAAGATCCCACTTGGGTTAGCTTTTGGCCCAGTGTTTACATGACAGAATGGAAGAAACTTCAACCCTTTCAGCCGTGTTAACCCGAGACTTACGAAGGTTTACCTGGCACTGGAGACTCAACCCATGTTAACGCTTACATGCTTTGACTGCAAAAGGGTTAATCTTCGTGGTGATTCAGCCCGGGATTAGAAAGTAACCCGGGGCCATATAAAGAGAAACATAGTACTCAAATCTACTGGCCATTCATATGGTTAGTACATTGCGCAAAAGATAAAGAAGACATCGCCGTTTAAGATCTTCAATTCTAGGGTTTACAATTAAATACTGAGTACAGAATCCTGCGCACAGTTCGCCACAGTGGGCTATTGTGAGCCATCGGCAGCAATTCAACTAACGCACTGTTTGCCTGGATTGGTCGCGAAAACGGAGAACTGTATCGATTAAGCCAAACTCCGGCACACAAGCGACTTAAGAAATGAATTTATGTCATATAAACAACATGCAACAGCGAGAGTAGAAGATTGCGCAAATATCAGTTGAATACACGAAAACTACTCGATCTCAGACAACGTGACTGAGCGGAACGCGTCGTCCGGCAGTGACAGTGAGAGGTTGATAGATTGATTCAACATGTACTTGGAGTAACAAAATATTCGGCTACTGGCTGGTACGAGGAATGTGTTTGTGAACTACACAAGTTATGAACAAGTATATAGGACCTACCTCGTCAAAACACTATTACCTACTATTATGTTGGATATCAGTGTTTCCAAGTCGAGCGGTTATGTCAGCAGAAATCACAATGAAATCGGCAATAATTACTGTCACAGTTAGGCGTATATGAAAGCTCTGTAGCAAAGACTCTTGATTTGTCAGTCAGAAGTCTGTTCTAGGCTCGAAGAAGCTGGCTCTCGTAAATTGAGCAACTGTGAAATTGTAAGGTGGGCGCCCGCCGTTGTGTGAAACCAAAGAAGGTCGCTCTTATTCCAGTAAGTCAACGAGCTATTGTTGAAACGTCGATTAAAGAGCCACGTGTCGGTTTCCACCTTGGACTGGTGTGGAGAATTCGCGCTAAACCAATGTCTCGGTCATGTTTCGCAACGCTAAATCCCTCTGCTTATTTCATTTAACCACTGTTTGGCGGTTGTGTGTAAATTTTTGGGGACTTTTGAGAAAGAAATATTTTTTCTGAAAGGATAGGTCAAATTGAGGATATGAAATGTCAGGAAGCCAAAGATTTGATGGATTTGGATAATTGAAATTTGTAGTGAAGAATTATTAGATGGACACCAAACAGTCTCCTAGCAACCTGGGACTCTCTCTTGGGGGGTCAACTGTCTGGTGGTGTTTCCACCCCATTTTAATAACAATTCCCTTTTGATATTTCTTCAAAATTTTACTTCTATTCATTTTTACACCCGCCTTAAAACGGATATGACAGCGTTTTGCTATCATTTATCATTTCGTTGAGTACAACTCTTACATAAAGAGCGGCTAAAATTAGTGACATTTTGTCTCAGACGTCACCGTAATGTCTCATTGTTATACAAAGTGACAGGAAGCAAGGCAGATAGCTTTTTAAAAAGGTAGATTAAATCTTTTCATGAAAATATAAAAAATAACAATTTATTCAACTTGAATTACAGTTAACATTGGCATTTCTCAGAATACTTGAAACTTAAATGGTTCTGTCGAAAGGAAAGAATATCAGTGCTATATTACATGCAGCTATGCAGCAAAGAAAAAATAATCCCCCCAGGAGCCCATCACCAGGATCCTGCAACTCCCATAATAAGCCTATGCAACGGAATTTTCACAGACCAGTCTATTTTTAGATATTTTTCCCACCAAATAGGCGAGTTCCAGTCTGCACGAGCACGCTTCGGAGAGCATAAAACAAGGTGGCCTCACGTGAACATGTCGACATGTCAACATACATGAAAAAATTACTCGATTCTGATTGGCTGAGAACAGTGCAGTTTTTCCTTAACACAGTGCAGAAAAGAGGTAATTGAATGCAAAAAAGGTAATAAAGCAAGCATTCTGATTGGTCAATGAACAAAGAAGTTCACAGATAGCCAATCAAATCTTTTCTTTTCAAATCAAGCGCGCGCCCTGGATGGCGCAATTATGGCGCAATTTTTTCTTGGCTGAGAGATAATTAAATCACCTGAGGTCCAGCGCGCGCACAAAACTGAGAAGAGAGTTCAGAGTCCGTAAAGTTCAAAACATCCTTCACGCAAAATTTTCATGTTTATATTATTAATAAGTAATCATACGGTTTTTCTCGTTCAATATGGAATTAATTTGCACTTGTGAGTTTTTCAAAAAGCGAAATTGCACTCGCCGAAGCGGCTCGTGCAATTTCAGCTTTTTGAAAAACTCACTCGTGCAAATTAATTTCAAATTGAACTCGAAACCGTATGATTACCTATACAAAAACGTAACTATCGAAATATGGCCATGGCTTATCGTAGTCTGTACTTTTATCGCATCGACAACGAGTACGCGTCATTACTCTTTTCCCAAACTTTTTTTCGTATTGTTTCTGCATATTAAGCGCGTTTGCAAAAGTTTTTGAAAGGAAAGTCTGACGCGTACAGGTAGCTCATTTGCATAATGCAGCGCGTGCACTTTTAAGTCCGAGTCGGTGTTTTTAATTGTCAACAAATTTTGGCAAAGATTTCTTTCCTTATCTTTGATATTGTGATAACAAAACAAATCCAATGTGGAATAGCGTGGTACTGGTGAAATTCCACTGATCTGGAGTTAATTGACATGATTTTAATCAATCTGAATGCAGAAATTGAATGCAGATATCATTCAGAAAATCGCGCCACAAGCCAAATCTGGAAAATACTTCCAAATATGGTTTTATCCGGATTTGGGGGGGGGGGGAGGAAATGGCGGCGTTCTGAGCATGCGCATGCAAGTTATCCTGGACTCTTCTTTCGCTCGCCCGGGTTCAGCCTCTATATGGGGCGGGAAGAAAGGAGAGTTCAGGGACTGGACTAGCCTTTTCACGGTTAGTTTTTCTCATTTGCATTACAATGTAATTCAACGTGAAAGCGAGGCAATTTCGGGCTAAAACCACAAAATACATGCTATAGATCGTTTTCACTGTCACGCAATAAAAAAAAATGAACCAGAAACCATTCAAGAAATTGGAATTTTATTGGATATAAATAAGCAAGACACTTCTCCAAGTTTTACGTCTGTGCGTTTTCCCAAATTGCAGATATTCGTCGAAATGTTTCGCAGAAATTTACAGAGCTCTGTATGGAAACGCCATGTTGGTACACATCAGATGTGCACCAATATGGCGGTCGGAATATAGTGTAAACATCTGGAAGTTACTTTGGCTATCTAGGCGACTGATTATCTGTACTTAACAAATATAAGCATTTACATAAGCACTTTTCCTAATGCTCTAAGTTCTAAAAAGCTACAAATCATCGACAAATGCGATCGTAGCTTTGTGTCACGCACCGCCAAAACTCTGAAATTCAAAATGCTCTGGTTTCCAAACGAAGCGCACTTTTGAGCTGTACGATTGTAAGCAGATATAAATATACAGTCTCTTATGCCTGATGTGGATAAAAACTTTGGTGGTCCCTTAGTTTTGGATTTTAGAAAGCGATGACGTCACGTGAAAACGATCTATGTTTCATTGTAATGCAAATGAGTAGAGACAAGTTCAAATCAGACACCAGTATTTGGACACCCACGTGACCACGCGCCGATTACGTGACAAATAGGCGCCCGGGGAACCAATCACGATCGAAAATTTTGTTATAGATACGATTATCTCATGTTATTCACTGAGGTGAAAGCACAAACAGTAAACTTAACTGATGTCCTCAAAATAACTTAATAAGCGAATCGAGGCCATATGAATACAAGGTAATGCAAGAAACGCAAACAAAAGCGATGAACTTTTTCCTTCCTTCAACAACATCAAACTTAGATACGACAGAAGCCCCAAGTTTCGGTTTGGTTGACCTCTTGTTTCCAGCTTCCTCATCTGGAACAACTGGTTCACTGACATCTTCATAGTGCGAAGACTCGGAGTCTTCTTTCGGTTGTTCCAATGGATCACTAGGTATAGAAATCACTACGTCTGGAATTTGAAGAAAACGTTATGATAAGAAATACGAAAGCTACTACAAATGCTTACGGAAAGGAAAGTGATAACGCTAACGATAAAGGTAACGATACCAATAACGATAACGATAATGGAAACAGTAGCCATAACAGTAAGGATGATGATAACGTTGACTTCACCGATAACGATAACGATCACGATAAAAATATTCATTTTAACAGAAAGTGGAAAACTAAAACTATACATCTGTATGAATCATGCATACCTTCTTTTCCGTTGTCTGTATTAGGTCGCTGTTCATTCAAAGGCACTGACTCATAGACTTTCTTAACGATGCTCCTGAAATATTTTCCCAGTGGCTGTCCAACGTCTCGGCGGAATTCTGCAAAACGTGATCTCTAATCGATAAGGAGGCCTTTTTTATATCCAGTTTCTTGACTATACATGTGGCTTCAATCATGGCAAGTACCTGAGTGGCATAACTATGAACTATGTGATATCAAGAGTGGCTGGTGGGTGATCCAAAGTCCCTATTCCGAAGCTAGCCTACTCGAGTTATTTTTAGATCACTAGGTTCCGTAGAAACCAAGAAGGTCTGGAAATAGCCAATCCTGTGGAACAGATCTTGTTCACGTGAAAAGACTAAGGAGCATCCTCCACAAGGAATCTTTTTCTATTGGTTTTTCTCTTTTTCTTCCTATATGACGGGTAGAACAGCAAACAGACCAAAATAGAACTTTTATGTTACCCCACATTCATTCCGCAGCGTGCTACATTCCTCAAGTTTAACTTACTTTTATTCTGGACACTGACAAATGGAAACCAAAATATGCCTTTTAGAATGAAATATGATCGAATCAATTCTCGACACTACCGGGGCGAAAAATGTATTACTCACCAAAATACCAAAATCGCTGACTTTAAAGAGAAAGTCCGCAACTCATCTCCCGATCTCACTTGTATATAGATCACCGCCCAACCACCACTCCACCCCACTCGACCCCACCCTTAACCCTATCCCCCCAAAGCTTGTCTTTTGAGTGGAGTACCCTGAGTGACAGCCTTACCTCCAAGACGCCCTTTGGCAATCGTTCCAAGCCTTTTGACTTCCTTTTTGATGTCTTCTCTCACAGAAAACTTAATCTTGAGGATCAGTTTGCAAAAGATTGATTCCTTTCCTGAATAAAAATAACAACATTTAATCTTTGGTAAAATACTAAAAGTCGCAATGACCATAAAAAGACACTCGACTCGTTTTCGCGTCCCCTCGAGAATTCCCCAGCCCAAAAAACTGATAAAGCAGCTAAATATTTCATTCCCCAAATCGGCCTAATATTGTACGTTAGCGGCGGAAGCGGAAGCTCGGCGGTATTGAGGCAGTAAGGCAGAGAGAGATTGGAAAGAGAAATAAATTTCTACCAAGGGGGTGAGTGAGAGGTGAGGGGAATGAGAGGTGTGGGAGTATGCTGGCGAAAGCTCAGTATTTCTTTGCGAAATATTTTGCCGCAATCTTGAATGCTTGAAGTAGGGGAAGGCTCCCGCGGGAATGTGTAAGGTTGCAAAAAATGGGAGCTCAGGGGAAGGAGGACTGGACAATTTTCTGGGGCATGAAATATTTTTCACACCTTTAGGGTTGCGCATGCTGAAGCATGGTTTTCTTGGTGTACTCCAATAGCTTGTGCAATAATGTTTCAGTAAGGTCAAACACAGGACCCCTATAGAAGAAAGTAATTTGCTCCGTTTTGTTTTTTTCCATGGAGCCTTTTTGTTTTTTTCCATGCAGCCTTTTCTTGCGAAATTGCTCAAGCCCCCTCCGTCCGCGCGTCCCTAAGCAGATCAGACGCCTGCACTTGAGGTTTAATGTAGATCCGAGTTTTCAAATCGTTATCTAGAATTTTAAATCAATTTCTTTATAACAGGTTCATCTAATGTCTTTTCATAGCTCAGATGTGTACGTGAAAAAAGCAGCAGATAAAGATTCTATTCGTAACATTGTTGAGCTTTCAAATCGTTATCTAGAAATCTTAAGTCAGTTCATTATTACAGCGTGTTTTCGCAGATTGTCTGTGAATGCCGACATTCAAAAATAGCTGACCTTCGGCCGAAACCCGGACCGGTCAAATAGTTAGGAAGACTTCCTGTTTACTTCCTGTTAATCTGTTTCTATGACACTAACTATATCCAAAAATTACCATTACATCATCTAACAAAAGTGCCTCAACTCATGCGCACTAGGTTCCTTGTATATTGGAACAATACGCCGCTGACAGTTACCTTCAGGGAGAGAGAGAACCAAGGATAGTGTCTCATCAATTTCCTTCTCCTTTGCTTGCACTTCCTCGCAAACTAGAAGATTGAAAAGAATTAAAGCATTAAGTCATGTGGTCTTGTGTGATACATGACGTGAAGAGTGAATAAAACATCTACGCCTATATAGCTCGTAAAAGCTTCCAGAGTCTAGATTGAAGACAGAATTTTGGCCACAATTCCTATGTAAATGAAAAGCGGCAGAAAAAAAAAAGCAATTTGATGGTGGTCTCTTTTTTTGCCTGTTTTCGCTTAAATGTTCGACACGGTAAGCCGATTTTAGACAACCCTGACTCTTGAAATATCTTAACACGTATCTTAGTAACCTCTTTGCGACGTTGCAACCCATACAGTGTTTCTAACTGTAATTAAATCCTTTAATTACGGTTAAGCTTCACAAGTGAAATCCCCAATATGTTGCTTTTGGGTTTTTTTACTTTAACATTTTAATAACTATTAAGTATTCCGACGAAACAGTAAACACAAACTACAGTACAGTGTAGGTAAAGTGTGGCGGTGTTGTGTGCATTTTCCAGCTCCTGAATTCATTCAGCATTTTATTTTTCCATGACAATTCTCAACTTCCTAAGAGGCCATGTCCTAAAAGAAAAATGTCACATGACAGCAAACTAAGATATACCTGAATATTACTTTTTCTTATCGTTCAACGAGCTCGAAGTGCGAAACTTAAAACATCAAATTTCTGCAATTGACTTCAAAATTCTGATGACACGGTCCTCCAATTCTCAGCAAATCTAAACAAGTTTTCAATCTTGCCATCACGTTCCATTAAAGTTCATTTGATTAGTCCTTTAGGATGAGCACGAAGTTCCGCCGTCAAAATCTAGCTCGACACGACCGATACGAAATGACTAAACTAATCTAAACTCACTGATTAAACTCACCGCAGCAATCGATGCTGCCGTGAAAGAATTCAAACAGTCCTTTACGTCCGCGAAACTTCTTCACTGCGTGCACAAAGTACCAGAATGCATGAGGATCTTTTGTCGACATCACCGTCACTAGCTCGGCCACCATCAGTTCCGAGGTGGGAAACAGATGGGGGTTGGAAATTCTCTCGCAGTCAGCCAGATCACAGATGTCAAAATTTCGGAGATAGATGAGAATTTTCCTCACGTCGTGAGCTTGCAGCGAACTCTGGAAGCGGAGTAACTCTGTGTCAGGGCCAATGCTAACGAGGGTCTTGTATCTTGAGATTGCTGCATGTTCCAGCTGCGCTGCGGAGTTTCTAGACTCCAGAAAATTGACACACTGCTCGAGCTCGAAATGACGATTTGGCAACGAATAAGATTCAGCCATGTTATTTCAATGGAGATGTTGTGACGGACAAGAGAACCCCAAAAAAATCACAAAACGTTGTAACTAATATTTTACCGACTGCAAGGGCTAATACCTGCGACACTATCCGCTATATTTACTAACTCGAAGAACGTTCTTTGACAAGGGGTTCAACAAGGTGTTTGCGAGTTGTTGACATCTGTATGCATTTATCTTTCACGTATGATCACTTCAGCGGCATGAAAATAGGTTAACCCATCAACAATGAGGTAATCAACAAAACACGCTCCAATTGGAACTCTTTGTTCCGGGTCTGTTCCGTTAAAGAGATCAGGGGGGACACTACTGCATACGTTTCAGGGCTGTGGTGACCTGTTATAATACCGGTTCAGAGTGAGAATACACGACCAACACTTTTTGGCTCATTATTTGCTACTGTGGCTGCTAGAAAAGGATTATAATTTCAAAATTGCTATGTGAAAAGCTTCTACGAGACCTAACACCTATCAAGAGTCCTTCCCATACGCCCAAATGTGCGACCTCCGTGTTTTGAGGTTTGTTTACAAAACCACTGATTTCATACTTAATGACTCGGTGGTGTCACATCGAAAACTGCTCACGCTGTGATTAACCGTGTTAATTCGGTTATCCGTGAAAAGAGAACCACTGAATTCGTGAACTATTCATGATATCACAAGAAATACCAAAAACTCCTGTAAGTATATTAACAAATTCTGCCGTCGAAGTTCACTGTACATGTACCAGAGTTTAATTAATTATGTATGGAGAGTCATTGCAACGCTTCGCCGAATGAACAGCAGAAGACTGAGTGGTCTTTTACCTAGTCGTCCTATTAGCCAAAACAAACTTCCTTGACCCACAACTGGCGCAGTAGCAAACATTTTAAGTGAAACAAATCTCGAAAGATATCGAGAGCAAACAGCACTACATTGAAAATCTGCTCCATAGCTTTTATTTGCAAAGTCACACGTAAGACTTCAAAGACAGACAAAAGGTCTGGTTAAAAAATTTATATTATGAAAAGAGTAAGAAACCTAGCCTTTGAAATGTTGCTTTTACTATCTGGTATAAGAACGAAAAAAAAACATATTTTTACCTCGTCCGTTGTTTATATCATTGGAGAAATTTCCCAGGAAGTCATCATCACTAATGATTACATTCGTAGAGGACTTTCGTCAAGATGTCGAATATTCTCTTACAGCGCGTAACAAATTGTCTGACAGAAAGAAAATCAAAGGTTCACCTTTCGTTTGAAAATTACTTCCTCGTCCGTTATGTATACCAAGAAATTACCCAGGACGTAAACACTACAAACAAATAATTACATCATTTGTTTGTTTGTTTGTTTGTTATTTCGAGAATTTTAAACTTCGACGTGGCCATTTCCTTTATAAAAGCGTTTTCGAGTGTCATGTCACAGCTCTTTGGGGCACCGCAGAATTTTGAAGCCGCTGATTGGTGGATGTAGTGGACAGTCAAAATCACACCACAACTGAACGAGTAAACAGCTTATGACGTCACGTCACACCAGTCGCGCTTTGGTGCCTCTGCACAAATTATTCTACTTAAGTGTTGTTTGTCTTATCTGAATAATTTCTTCCAGCCCACTAAACTCCTTTAGTTGCATTGGCGAACTCAAAAAGTTTTCTTGTTTTCCTGGTATCCGAAAAACATAGAGCTAAACTTCACTGTGCTTTGACAATGTTACCACAAGAAATCGAGACTTGTTTGACGATATGCACGAGCAAAACACAAGAACAATAAGTTTATAATTGTCTAAGACTCTCGCTGATTGGCGGATTTCGTGGACCGTATAATCACCTCGCATCAGTGAATGCAATAGCAGCGATGGTAAGCATGAAAAGCACATGTCCTTTTCATTCTAATAACTTTGGGTTAGTCCACGAGAAATGTTGCTAAGGAACAAATACATTTTGGATTCTTTGGAAATTGTTCATTTTTACAAGTTCGTGTTGACTCGGACGGGGTTTCTAAGAAATCAAATGAGTAAAGTAAAACAAATAAGTTGGCAAGAATTTAAGAAAACGACTAAGATTATTCATTACCTCAATAAAAAGTTAATCAAAGAATGTTCAAAGCGAATTTTACTCCGAACTGAACAAGATATTGTTTCAGGGTAGTTTAGAAATGATGCCACATCAATTTCTAGAGAGCCCAACATTCGAAAGATGTTGATTGGTCGATTGAAAAGAAGGTCGAAATCACACCACATCCGATCAAAAGTGGTCATGAGTGATGTGACATCACGGGCTGATGACGACAAACAAATGGCGTGTCACACCAGTCACGCTATGTTGAACACGGCGAACTTAATTCACATTGTTTTAATCAAAAAAGTTTACATACGAAGAACATAAATTTGTTAAGAATCTTTAACAAAAAAGTGTTTAAACTTTACTCAAACTTTCTTTGGCTAGTTTATCTTAATAGTATGACTCCATTTGCAAGGAAGACAGAACTGATAAAACCAAAATATCAGCTAGGGCATTTAACTTTGATGAACTAACAAATTCCTCTAACAAACATTACAATAGATGTATGGCAGTCAGTTAAGAGAATTGATATTTTGGTCTGTGAAATTACTTGGTACCTGAAGCCTGTAGTGTCCTTACATGGATCTATTTTGCCGCCAAATGGATTTTCAACTGTCAACGACGCAATCGTATCTTGCCAAAGGTTTTCGTGAATGTAACCAAAACTTCCTGAGTGATTTATTTTAGTCATATACGCACTAAGCCCTTATTACAGCAGTGTTCCGGTAATAGAATATTGAACGCAAGCTATCGAAAAGCTACGCGTCTCCAAGCTTGCGTCTGATTGGCGGATAGAATCACATGTTGGATCACACCACTGGGCAGTTACAGCGCTAAGCTGTGAGTCCGCGAAAGGAGCTTAGTAACTTTATTGTGAGTTTTTTTGACCGCGTGCAAAGTTATTTTTAAAAACTGAATGAAAACCTGAAAAGAGCCGTTTACTAAGATAGAAAAACACCAAAAAGATAGTAATAAACCATAAAGGAACAAGGATGGTTAAGGATGAAGAAGATTGACCCGGATTACAAACAAAGAATTTGAAACGCTCTGACAAACGTTGAATTCAGCCGAGTAATCTTACCATTTTACTGATATTTTTATAGTTTTGGATCCGATCGCGAATTCGGGCGTACTTGCAACAGACTACAGAAGAGTTTCGTGTGTCGCGAAATGATTCTATACCATACTCAGCAAAGTATTTCAAATACGGCAACAATGTAACTTCGCTTTCGAAAGAGGTAAGAAACTTTTCCTCTAGTAACGTTTTTAAATGCTAAACGTTTTTCATATTTCTCAGAAGCGATTTTCATCAGAGTCAAAGTATCATAAATGACATTTACGCTGTTCCAGAAAATATCCATACCCACCTCCCCCTGGAACAGCACATTGCTCTATTATTTTCCCCATACACTCCTTATTTTTTTAATAAGAATATTGTTTTTCTGGGCGAGGTTGGATGTTCTTATTTTTCAGCTGATTGTAGTCTTGTGAATATTCTTAGATTATAGCGTACAGGCATGGCTGTTTTCAAATGTATTTGGTGTCTGGATGGTCTGCATGTAAGTAATTTTGAAGCCAGCTTGTGGGGGCCAAAGCCTGATATAGACTACGAGAAGTCCCTTTTTCGTTTAGTCCGTCGTGCGTGACGCGAAATAAAACCTGAATGAGTTAAAAATGGCCGCGCGAACCTCTGGGGTGAGAAGGATATCACGTGGGAATTTCACGCGGACATTCCTTCTCGCGGTTTACTTTCGCGTCACGCACGACGGACCAAGCGAAAGAGGGGCCACTCCTGATCTAAACCTGATAACATCATGCACATAACTTTTCGCAGAAATGTTATTAGCGTCAAACATATGGATAGTGCTGTTTTTGTTGCTTTTTAACTTTGGCCAGTTTTGCCGTTCAGAGAAAAGAAGAATTGCATACGGTTTAGTTAAAACATAGAATTGGGTTTACAAACTTTCAACACACAAAATTATGTCCTTTTCAAAATCTCAGCCTAGGGATTATTCTTAAAATATTCGTAAAATTTGAAAATTTTCAGCTCAATACCGTGATAAAATATATTCTAAAAACAAAAAAGAGTGTATGATA
>CM042758.1:16215463-16254170 GCA_022496165.2 Catalaphyllia jardinei | reverse complement strand
GTGATAAAATATATTCTAAAAACAAAAAAGAGTGTATGATATCCAACAAGTCAAAAAGGAGCAATCGTCTGCTATGATGACTAAATTAGTAAAAGATATAATTTTTTCCTACATTGTATTAACATTTTATTTTAAACTCGACGCATTAGCTATTTGAGCTAGGAATCTAATAAGCTCCAACTGATCGAGTATAAATAAAACATCTATGTATAGTTTTACCCTGTCTATCAACCCCTGTCTACTTGAAAACATTCTCATTTTCGCCTGTTTTCCTATCGACGTAATTGCCAGAACATTAACTATTTTCATTCTATAAAGCTGGTTTTCAAGTGATCTCCCCCCTTAATGTCAGTTCTTCCATTTGAGAGTCTAAAAAAATACAGTTTTAGCCCAAAATGCAAAACTCAAACTTTTATTCTAAATTTTCAAAATGAGCCCGCACTATATTGCTGGCTTAACTGAAGTGGTGTTTCAACTGACTGACCTATTGGTACAGAGCTTGGATCAAAGCTCATTAAAAATATATTCCATTTCCATTACATGTAATCGTAAAATACGATGCCCTACATACAATAATCTGTGTAAATGGGTTACTACACTTTCAATTCGCTTTGAGAACCAGGACAACACAAAATCATGATATAATATGGTTCTCCTCTCGGAATAATACAGTGCTATTATCTACACTGATTTCATATTTACAGTAAATAATTTCTTTCAAAAGGTAAACAAAGAGGAGATTTTACCAAACATATAGCTTTTTGACTAAATATAGTTTAACTTCAAGAGAAGTTTATCATCAGATAACAACGTCTCACTAAAAATTCCAGTCTTCTAGTTTTTTTTCCTTTCAATTCATCTACGACCAAAGATAAAAATATGATTATTTAACAGCTGTATGGGTATGGTACAAATCAGCGGTACTTCATGTCTGCTATTATGTACCTAGCGTGTTCAAACTCATCAGCAAAACTGGTATAAAGTATCACATGCGCGCAGAGGGCATAACACAGGAGACGAATATTAGAAAGAATCGAAAACGAGAAAGACTGATTGAAAACCAAGAGGGGAGTTGAAACTCAAAAAGTGATCAACATGATTAAAAAGTTGCAGTAAATAAACAAAAACAGAAAGGCAAACTCCGGAAGTGGATGAAAGATAAACAAAGTGACCGCTGACAATGCAGTAAAGGCAGTTTTGTAGGCTCGTTTACGCCTCGTTACCACGTTGAGCATCTGTTCTGAGGCCACTGTTGGCCAATCCTTGGTGTTGACGTCATCCTTTACTTTCTTAGGTTCGCATTTGTCATCGGCAGTGTTCTTTAGAGGTGAACCTAAGAAGGAAAACGTTTTTATGGTCAAAGTCAACCTTTTTCTCTGGAAAAACAGCTATGGTGTAATGCATAGCTTTTTGAGCTGCGTCTTTATCCTTCTGATTTAAGTCTCGTCAAGCAGTGTGTGAGTCTCGCCAGAACGTTTGGGAGAATTCAATCATTGACCAACTCCAATCCATATGGTCGGTTTTTACAAATTTCCTAATTCTTCCAAACTTCCCCTCTCGTTCATATGGAGGAATAATTCAAATTAGAATATTCAAATTAAAATAAATAGAGCGTTACTAACAACGTGTCATAATACAAATAATCCAAAACGAAAACCAGCCAATCAGAGTGCATGAAATATAGTCATAATTAATGTTACACACCTTCAGCATCTCTGTAGTGCTCGTCCCCAGACTCTTCATCTTCCCCCGGGGGATAGCTGACGTGATCAGCTTCTCTTGAGCTAGATATCTTTCTTGTCGCATCTGTTTAAACAAATTGAAAATTGAACTATAGACTATATTCGTATTCACGGTATTGAGCTTGCAATAGAGGCTCATTCGGGTGAATTGTGGGTTTTCACAGCCTTGCATATGGCTGGCGCGCGGGAATTTTGAACTGATCAATCAGGATTTAGCAGGCGGGAAAATCTTTACTGTCCTGACGTTAATGTAAGTTAAAAGAGTCTTAAAGGAAAAGCATTGAAATCAGGACACTTTTCTCGCTAGAGCTGGCATTAGCTTTTAACGAAAAGAAATTGACAATGCCATATCAGACTGTAAAAAATGAAAGATAGATGAAACATTTTTTGTCTCCAAGCCTCTAAATTGGCGCCAAAAATAACTGTTATCGTGTCGTTTGAAAGGGACAACTCAGTTTTGACTGCCGCTCGTATTGCGTATGCAAGGATGACGTCACTAATTCACATTTCACTGTCACGATGCATAACAGCAGCTGAAAATTAATATTCATACAAATTTTCGCTCCGAATGGGTTCTTGGTTTTGCATTAGACTAGGCTTGAATAGGCCATTTTCGAGTTCCCTTGCGCCTCTTTTTCAAAACGAATCTAAGTGCGAAACCATTCCTATGAAAATGACTGTGATTTGCATGAAAATGAAACTGCATGCAGAACTAGTACTCATTTTCATATGAAGGTTTCGCACTTAGACTCGTTTTGAATCAGAGGCACAAGAGAACTCGGAAATGGCCTAGTTCTAAACTATTGCTTGACGTGGGATTTACATGACGGCCGAAAGAGTTGTCATGTTGGTTAAAAAACGGCTTATTTCTGGAAATGTGGCTATCTGAACAGTTCATGTATTAGAAAAAGTATTATTTTAATGTTTTTTAGTTCCTCGAGAGATAAACTCGCGATTTTGTAGCAAAACTCAGTAATAGATGTTTCTGTTGGTTTCCGGCGCCATGTTGGTGGCCATCCGGATGGGCACGAGCAGGGCGTATCCATACAAATCTCTATAACAGGGTCGTAACGAGGTATATGGGATCAGGGATCAAAGGCCTAAAAAGGGCCGGGATCAGGGATCATAGCCCCGGGATCTGGAATCACGACGCGTGGGATCGGGATCAACAGTGTTTTTCATGGAATCAGGGATCAGGCTGTCCTAGATAACCATTAAAATATCACAATGCGCTTTTATTGTGATTTAACAGCTTGATTGATGTTTTGAGATTGCACGATTTATTTCAAACTGCATTTCATGGCATTTGATTCATTGATTGATCTGTTGATCGACGAACACAGTACTGTTGTGGCTAGTCACGCAATCGTTAATAACTTTTTGAAATATTTCGTCTCACTCACTCTGTTATGTCATATAATATGTCATATGACATGATTTGATCACGTTGGCCCTTTGTTGGATGTTGTTGACCTTTCGACTTCGCGGCTTAGCGCTATTATAGCCGGGTTGTACTCGAGAGATTCACCCGGGGAGATTCATTACATCTTTTCAGTTACATTCAATATATCAATTCTCCATGGGAAAAAGGAAGAAGAAGGACACTGAGAAGGACGATCGCTCATTAAGACGGTAAATTTTGATTTAAAGCCTTTTTCAGCTGTTTGCTTGTTAAATTCTGCAATATTTTTGGCCAAATGTAATTTCATTCATTCCAGATCACGTTCTTGGTCACCCAAACGATACGACCGAAGCTCAAGGCGCTCATCGAGCAGGTATTAAAGTGTAATTTTTCTTGGTGTGGTCTGACTGAACGTTGGGATAATAATTGGCATAACTACATGCGAAATTGTTTTTAAAAAGCGAAAGAACCAGCCCTAAAACTGATACTGAACACGTTCTGCTGACATTAGCTCCAGGAGGGAATCAGGAGTCATGCGGAAATTGTTCAAACCCCTCTTCAAAGTCTTCAAACCATTCCATGTATTTCATAGTGATAAAATGGTGCCCTTTTTAGCCGTTTTACATCCTTTTAAATTATAGAATTGCTACTCAAATCAGCATCAAATCCATGGTTTCCATTTGGCACGCTTCTAAACTTAATTAATAACATTTAATATTTAACGTGTCGAGCAGGTCTCGGCGGTCCAGGTCGCGATCACGTACACGAACCTCAACTGCAAGGAAGCATCATCACCGTCGCTTTCATGGGAGAAGAAGGTAAAGGTTGTTTTTGTTATTTTTTATTTCCATATTTGCCACGATTTGTTAACCTTTTTTGGAGCTGAAATACGTCGCATGAATAAGAAAGATATTTGAAGCTAGGTTATATTAGTTTGGGACGTCAGAGTTCGTGAGAGAGGGGAGGGGGGGGGGGTCTGAGGGAGCCTGCGTTCGAAAAGGAGGGAGAGGGAAAAGCGAGAAGTGCGCGAAGCTGTTCTCATGCTCTTCTAGCTTTCCACGCTCCCTCCCCTTTTGAACAGCCGCCATGCAGGCTAATCTTAGCACACAATATGTCTGTGCGCGGCTAATATTAGCTTGTTTCTACTTGATTTAGGTCCTCGTCATCGTCCAGCTATTCCCCCGAGAGAAGGTAATTGCAAGTTTTACTTAGACTGAAAAAGCTACAACGTATCACATGTAGTATATTCTGTTGTTGCTAAATCTTTATTAAGCCCAGTCCATTAACTACCGTTAGGGTTGCTTGAGTAGGAAAATGTAAGTTTGAAATAAACGTAACAAACTTGGATTACCAAGCTTGATGCATGTATACAGAAATATTGTTACATTCGAATGTGCATTTCATACCCATTTCAATGGCTCACAGTCACATTTTTTTCTATTTAATAAAATGATTTTGGAACAGGAAGGAGAAAACAGAAAGGAGGAGGGAAAGGCAAAGTTCGATGGAGCAGTATGCTGTTTACAGTAATGAAAAGTCGACAGCTGTCAGGTAAGAATCAAACACCTTTTTACACTGATTTAGTATCACGGCAGTGAACGTTGCTAAGGCATATTTCTATGTCGAAGCTGTTTTATAGACTGGTATTACAAGCGATTAATATCTCCATTGATTGTACATCTTGCGAGTAAAACAAACTTTTACACGCTACGATGCCCTTTTCATGCTATGGTGGGTCAATAAATTAACGTTCTGTTCACATATGCCATTTTCCACACAGTGCTACTCAGGTGTCTTCTATTGAAACCGTAATCACAGAGGAATCAAAAGCTATACGGGGCATTCCAAGACAAGATTCAGGTGAGTTCTGCTTTTATTTATAAGTTTTAAGTTGTTATAAAAATGGTAGATCTTTCATAATCCAAACACTTACGAAAAACAGAGGTTATTGGTAAAAGTTTCACCAAATGTTGTAATCTGTAAACAATCTTAGATAAAGCTCGATGTTAAGTGGTTGTTTGCATTATAGTTAAATGTTATATTTAAATTAATTTTACACTGAAACGACTCAAATAACAAAGCAATCGACAAAGCCACTATTCTGCGGTTTTTGGTTATTGCAGCAGAAACCTCCGTCTCTGCGATGCCCATTAAGCTACTCAAATGGCCTCCCACTGTTTCTGGAATGTTTGCAGCTGACGCAAAAAGAACCCTAGAATTAAAAATGGCTCCCACAGCTCCCTCCTTAGATGAATGCAAAGAAATGGTCAAACAGGCTTATGGCAATATGTCTTCCATCAAGATTTATTACCATGACGGTTTTGAAGTAATGCCCATTGTACGAAAAAAAGACAATCTTGTGAAGTACTGAACAATTTTCGTGCAAGTTACTCGATTTCTTTTAACTATCGAGTCATGATTGAGTACTGAACGATAAATTTCGTAAAACGTTATTTATACCAGGAATCTCCTGCAATTCACTGTCGTGGTATATACTTAAACAATTATTTACCTCATAGCCGGTAAAATATACATTGCTGTTCATGTTCACCTCCAGTCCCTTACTGAGTAATTGTAAAATATTTTACATTATTGATTCTTTTTTCAACCAATAATGATCGTCATACACAATTCCCCTACATTGCAAGAAAGAACAGTAACGAAGCATTAGATCAATCGATTTGTAAATTACTATATGTCGATGAATTAGACAGAATCACGCAAGTTTTCCTTGATTATTTAAGCACCTAAAAATACTTACAATTAGTGCAGTGTCCTTTCAAGCGCTGATTGTGAGACATTGAGGTCTACAATGGACGAAGTCGAACAGGAGAAATGGAGATCAATCGAGTTAATTCAGGTAGGCATCTAATGCTTGGATAATTATAATTAATAACGAACTTTGGGAACAGTGTTTTCCTTTTAAAAGAAATTACAGACAGTTCTATCTTCCACTGGCACGATTACTGTCGTTCAGTTATCAAGTTTTTATGAAATTGAGGCAAAACTATGAGGAAAATCTCGTGGGATCAACAAATTTTTGCGGGTTCAGGGATCAAAATTCTCATCGTTTTCGGGATCAGGGATCAAACTTTTGGGTAAAAATATGGGATCATTTACGAAAAAATATACCTCGTTACGACCCTGCTATAAATTTGGGTAAAAAAGAATCTCCACATATCTTGCTTCAGAAAAATTGCTGTGACTTGAATCTTGGCGAGAGCCTTTGCATTTTACCTTCTTTCTTTTCCCAGATTCTGGACTTGATCTATTAAACATTTTTGATTTTTATTTTGAATGGCGTGACACTGAAAACCAGCAATAGAATTAAAAGAAACCAATTCTATTTGCATTTTAAGACTCCCTGCATTGGCCTCAATTCCAAGCTAGTTCCAGTCCAATGACCGGGAATACAAATACGGCCTATCAATAAGCGGCAGAAGTGTTGAGCCACTTCACAGTGAAATTCTATTTTCATTTTAGCGTCTGGGAAACATTTCCTTCCCCGCTCCACCCAAACAAAGGTGATTTTTTTCATCACTAGTGATGGATGGATGAGATTAACTAAAAACTATTCAAGTTGTTTCATTGAGTGTCTTCTGCATAGCCAATCGCAGGTCTTTTTTGCTTTATCTTCGAGTTCTGCTTACGGCGATTCTTGGCTTTTTGAACATCTGAGGAACACGATATAAATCTTTCACTAAGAGTGAGCACACAATACAGACAGTTGCCGCGTTCTCATCCCCAGTTTCCACGGTCTACGCGAAAAACCCCTGTGACTATGACCCCAGTTTTGTCAACCAAGAACGGCTTGCATTTTATGACTCAGGCTTTCTTACGGAAGCCCAAGTAATAACAAAATATAAAAACTTCTGGATGTGTATGAAATAGAACAAGTCTTTCTGAACTACGTTATGGATATCCTACCTGAAACAGTGTCACTTACTTCTCCGTGCTTTCCTTTTATTTTGCACATTTCTCAATGCTGCCGTGGCTGATAAGTATATTTCCTCTGCAGCTTCCTTCATAGCTGTCTTCATGGCTGAGAAAACAGGTGTGTCACTCTCTAGATCTGTGCATAGCAAAGTTTAAAACTGTTATCGACGACCCAACCGTCACGAAAAGTGATTTACATGAGGATGTCTTATTTTCTATAACGACGAACCAAGTGAATTCGCCTCATTAATTTCTTTTCGAGTCAGTGACTTCATATACTGTTCCTAGACATTGACCAGGAAAGCAATCAAACTTACTCACCGCATGCGAAACTTTAAAACCAATTAGAGCGCGTGTTATATTACTTGTTATATATCCCCCCCCCCCCTTGTGGAGGTCTGGGGGGGGGGAATTTGCGTGCCTTTGTGACCCGGAGAGCTAGGCCAGCTGGAACTTAGGTTCCTGGTAGGGTCTCCCATGCTGGACAGGTCAATGGGTAGAGGCCTAACGAACAGTATCACCTCTCTTATCGTAAAAGAGCTTGGCCCAGGACTAACAACCCTATCTATAAAAACAGGTATTACGAAAACATAGACAACAACTTCAAGGCAGCAAGACTTGGGAGATGAGGGGCCCTTGGGCTAAGGTTGTATAACGCAGGGCAGCGAAAGCCGTCAGGAAGCTGTAATGCCGATTCCCCCAAGAGGATCACTAACATAGCAACCTGGAACATCAGGAGCACGTTTGAAGCAGGAAAAGCAGTACAGGTGGCACAGGAAATGGACAACTACAGGATATCTCTGCCTGGAATATGCGAGACGCGGTGGAAGCAGTCAGGTCAGCTACAACCATTACCAGGTCAGACAATATTATATTCGGGTCACGAGGAGAATGCGTATCACACACATAGGGCGTGGCCATCACGCGTTCCAAAGAAGCACAGCGCACACTCATCAACTGGGAAGCAGACAGTCCACGGATTGTCACAGCCAGGTTCGCCATAAAAAAAGAGCATCAATATTACTATTACACAGTGCTATGCCCCTACGAATAATGGTTTCGATTAGAAGGAAGAATTGACCATGTGAGAGAAAATCAGACTGAACATGTGTCGATATATGGTATATGTCGAAAGTTGAGGCAGTCTCGACAGGATGTGAGAGTAGAAAGAAAAGCAGATGTTGCATCAGATCACTATATAGTTTTGGCAACACTTAAGCTACGCGTGAAGCGCTGCAAACAATGCCACTAGAACAAGGTGTATTGTGGACCTATTGAGTGACAAGGAGACAGTAGATAAGGCTCAGCGCAACCTCGCCAATAGGTACTAGGTGCCGTCGCAGCTTTATGATGATAAAAACATTCGGCCTGAGGCAAAATGGAGTCAGACCAAAAGGAATTATTCTGGATAGGATGGGGAAAGCAGTAGACGATCAATTGCGGGACCGACAGGCAGGTTTTAGAAGGGAGAGGTCATGCACTGACCACACTGCCACACTTGGCATCATATTGCAGCAATCGTTGGAACAACCTCGTTCTCAGGGGTGGTAAGATGAGAGACCCTGGGAACGAGGTTGTCGTTGGAACCATCTCATCTCTCTGCATCAACTTTATTGACTCGTTTACATATCTTGGCCGGAGGTGCAGATGTCAATGTGGACGAACGGGCGAGAATTGACAAGACGAGGGTAGCATTAAACATGCTCAAAAACATCTGGAGGTCTGAAGAAATCAAGACACGAACATACATACTACGCATCTTCAATGCCACTGTAAAATCAGTTCTCCTCTATGGATCTGAGTTGTGTAGGTGGAAAGGAAAGGCATTCCAGAAGATTCAGACTTTCATAAATAGTTGCCTGAGACACATTTTTAACATTTGGTTTCCTGAGAAAATATGCAATGACGAGCTTTGGCAGCGAGGGGAACAGCAATCGGTAGGTGAACAAGTTTGGCGAAGAAATTGGAGATGGATTGGTCATACCCTGTGAAAAGCACTAAGCAACATCACCCGGCAAAAAGGGGAAACCCCAGAAACAGCTGGAACAAGCTGATAGGATACTATTGGAAAGAAGCTGAACGGAAAGCCCCAGTACGAGTTTGCTAGGGGAGGGGTTGTCGATGGCCTATGCTCCACCTAGAGCGATGGGCCTAAGTAAGTAAGTTATAACATAAATATAACACTTAGAGAGGGAGGCACATCCACAGTTGTTACCAGGCCGAAATCAAGTCCAGGCCAAATTGGTAACAGGCGGGCTCTCTCACCAATACGCCATCACCGCTCCACTTGATTAAATATGACATCGGATTTGTAGCGGAGTACCATGGGTAAGAATTTTTGGTTAAACCATCAAGCGAGCGTCCGTCCGTACACACTCTAAAAGGGGGGGGCGAGTCTCAAGGGTTTCCTTGGCGTGTGTAGGTGATACTGCGCTTTTGGAAAGCTTGCGTTTTTCTAGCGGAAAATAGCATGAAAATCGCAGTAACCAGTTTTTTTAACGAAACGATTGTTTTCGAATACACAAGTTTTCCATTTAAGAGAAAAGAAACTCGTTCCTATTGTTATTTCAACGAATGATAAATAAATAAAGGGTGAAATAAGTAACTGGGCAGCTCCGCGTTTAGGCTTGGATATAATAATAATTGTTTCTTTGTGTGTGTTACGCACCCTCCGTATCTGTGTAGTCCTTATCACCAGGCTCTGTAGCTTCATCCAAACAGCGCTCGGCATGTTCACCTTCCTCTGTGTTGTATATAGTGTTTAAATTGGTGGCATCTAAGAAATATGTAAGACAAATATGGAAAAACAGGAATCAATAACTTGATTGCTACATGAAGAAAGTTTTCTCAATTGCTGTAATTGTTTTTCTTCGTATCTACCTTACACAAACCACTATACATTGATATGGTCAGAGAGAGGCGCTGTGTGAAATGTTTTGCTCATAAATACAGAAAAACGCTAGGGATGGGGTGGGGGCTGGAACCCAGACCTCTCTCTGTCAAATCTTTATCTGTCGTTCGCACTTTCCAACCTTGTTCCAGGGTCTCTTGTCTTCCTTGAGTAAAGTGAAAGAAAGTACCAATTGAGGGGTACTGCCACAACAAACAAGCCAGGTATACATGTATACCTCGTTTCTTCCTTGCCCCTTTCCCGTTCCAGGCTCTAGCCGGACAAGTGGGTGAAAAAAAGCAAGGACCCTGGAGACGAAGTTGAACACATCCCTCACCAGAAAGGAGTAACCATTTTCCACTCACCTTTCCTTTCATTACATCTTCCCTTTACTTTCTTCACTTTTTCCTTCCAAGCGTTCTTTAACGCAGACAAAGCTTCTCTCCCTCGACCTGGGATATAGGTTATTTCTGAGATGAATATCTCAAAAAGGGTTGGTTTTAATTTATCTAATTAAATTAAATTAAATTTCATTTCATTTAATTTAATTTAATCAAGGTTAGATAGAGGCATGGTGCCGGCGCTGTGCCGGCGCTTTGCCGGTCAATCTGAGGTAGGCTTAAAACAGAGTACCAGACTCCTCAAAAATAAACCACCTATTATTACATCATAAATAAACCTATAGAACTAATTAAATGAATGGACCAGTAATTTATTACCATTTGACGTCTGATGTCTAATTAATAATAAATGGCGGGAAAAAACAAGTGATAACAACAAGTGATAATAAAATTCTAAATAAAAGCCATAAGAATGGTCCGTAAAAAGGTTAAAATCCGGTACGAGACAAACTAATAGGGAACGTAAGCTCTGACGACGGCGACGGCAGGGACAACGCCTAGTAAAAACTGGACTTAATTTTTACTCTCGAATCTCGTAAGTAACTAAACCCGTTCAGAGCGCATATCGGTCTAAAAACCTGCTCAAACTAAATATGTAATGCCAGCGATCAATTCCATAACGAAATCTGAAATATTTGCCGTAGGTACTCCAAAATACGCAAAACTTGGTCAATTCACGTTGTTGTTTGGCAGAGAACGGCAGCGAAATGTACAAAGATTTATAACGCACGTGCACAGCTATTGTTCTGCTCATTAAACCTTTTGTTTGGCGACGTTCCCGCTGAGGTTGTCGTCGTGGTTTGCTTAAGTTCCCTATTAAATATTAAATATGAAACCTATCGAATATACATCATTAAAAGATGAAATAAATAATCTGTTGCACCAGTCCTAAAGCGCGCAGGGAACATATGAACCTCCAAGTTAAAGGTAGTTACGGTCCACATTTTAAAATAACTACGTACCGTTTAAATTGAATCATTCTAGTGTAACTATTTTCTATGCACATGCAGCAATGTGAAGGATAAATCTTTAGACATTTAAAACAAAGCAAAGAACCCCAATTTAGAGGTTTTATATAGCTTTCATAAAATTAATTATAAATCTACAGATACCCGATCCTGACGACTCTAGTTCCTCGTCTTTCTCTTTTTGTCTGATTTCTCTGCACACTACAAAATGAATTGAGAATTAGTGAAAGACTGTTACACTCCCCTTCTTTCTTGTTTCTAGAATACATTGCACTTAAAGACTATGTACTTTGTCGTTTGCGAGCGAAAGAGCTTGTCCTGAGCAAAGCCTACAGTAGCCGTAGTTCTTTTCCGAAAAGACTTAAATCAGCAGCAAGGTATTTGATAGTTAAGCCAGCATATAATGTTGATTTCTAATGCATGGGGCCGGTATATAACTAGCAGAAAACTTTGTCACTCCAGTATCCAAGTTTGTCAAAGATACGTTTTGTTTTTTCTCCTCGTTTCCATCCCAGCATAGCGTCCACACTTCGCCTAAGAAATGATTTGATTTTACGGTTACACCTACCGTCCACACTAACCCATCACGAAAACGGAGCTTTCCGAACACGCTCTGCAGACCGATAGAATTTGAAAACGCTGGATTTGCATTTCCTCGTGGACGAAACACATCTTGAAAACGGAGCTGTTAGACAGAGATTTCGTCAAGAAAATCTTGTGATCTTCCTGACTGAGTTTTCGTCAAATGCAAATTCAGAATGACTGGTGATGTTTGCCTGTTTTAATACCTATGGCATGGTGAGAAAAGAAAACATTTGATACCTTCTCTAGGTGAAAACCCCGTTTTTGAATTCAATTCCTCCAGCGTTGTGTGTACGGTTTGAAACCGGTTGCTACGACGTTAGGGAGGACTGAATTGTAGTAGGTGCATGTCATGAATTTTTAAAATACATAGGTTTCTAAAAACTGGATCAGTATGTGCATAGAAATGGGTTTTAGCTATGGTTCTCACCACTCGTTTCTGAAGAATTTCAAGACGAACAAGGTTAGATTTGCAAGTGGTGGCCAAAACTAAGTTGCAGTAAAAAAAGTATGGGTAGACTAGTGAAAATATATAACATTCGTAGAGAATTTGTCGACAAGTAGAAATTAGATTTGCGAATTATTCCGATAGACTTTGAGACTTTGTTAGCCACATGTGAGATTTCGGACTTCCAGTTTAAATTTTCATCTAGGATTACTCCCAAGAAAATTGTTTTTTAATCATTTATTTAAAGCTCAATATCATGACTTTTACATTTTTTACCTGGTTTAAGTACCATAAATTCAGTTTTTTTTAGGTTTAATGAGAACTTATTAGCCCCAAACCAATTATTAGCTCCAAACCAATTAAAAAATAAAAAGATAAACAAATACAAAACAACATAAACAAAACAAAATTGTGATAGCGTGTATCAGTTTGTGAAATAAATAGATTTGTTTATATTGTCAATTGGAACAGTGAGGCAATATCAAAGCAACAATCTATTTACACCAGGTAATTTATTCTTAATGACTACATCTGTCTACTTTTGTTTTGATCGATACGCAAGGGCAGGAATCATAGTCCATTAATTTCCCCTCCACTGACTTCGTAGCTTTTATGTATCCAATAATTCCATCAAAACAAGACCGGCCTTCTCTTCAGTGATGAAATGTAATACATGATACATCGCTGTATCGGCTAAATGAACATTTGCAACTAGAAACATTTTCCTGTGGAAGATTGTTTACCGATAGTGAATCGCCACCGAAAAACCAGAAAATCGGACCACCGAACCACCGGACCACCGACCACCGGACCACCGGACCACCGGAAGATCGGAAGATCGGAAGATCGGAGCATCGGAACACCAGAACACAGGGACATCGGACCACCGGATCACTGGACCTTCAAAACACAGGAACAAAGGGACACCGGACCACAGGTACCACAGGTACGAAACTCAAAACGAATAAAATAATAAAGAAACTATGAAGAAATTACATTTAAGTGATAGAAGTATAATTATAGTTCCAGGAAATCATTATGTAACATCATGCTTATTGTCACAAATGCGGAAAGGTTCTTTTTAATAGCGCATTCGGAAGTATGAAACACGTTTTTTAAAAGCAGATGAGTTCTAACATTAATCTAAAGAAAAAAATAGCTACGCTAGGTAAAGGAGCTGACATCACGGTTTGCGCTTCTTGGAAAATTTAGCCTGAATTTTTATAAGTTCGTCGTTTGCAATCTCTGTGAATCTTCTCCATCCTTAACCATCCTTGTTCCTTTATGGCTTATTATCATCTCTGAGGTGTTTTTCTATCTTAGTAAACTATCATTTTCAGGTTTCCTTCAATCTTAAGGTAACTTTTCACGCGGCCAAAATACTGACTCAAAATGCATTATCTAAGTTCCTTTGACAAACGGGAAATACGTACCGCAGCACTGTATTGGTCCATGCAGATGTCGATATAAAGGCTCTTGTTTAGCTTCGAACGAGTGCGCCAGATACCAGAAGGCGTGAGGATCTTTTTGTGCAACAACAGCCAGCAGTTCTGTCACCTTTCTCTCCACAGTTGTGAACAAGACGTTGTTGAAGATTCTCTCGTGATCACTCCAGTCAAACTGATTATGAGCGCGCATATACCTCAAGATAGAGTGCAAGTAATCATCATTACGAATTTTGTCCGGAATAACGAGAAGAAAATCATCAAGGCTTCCCCTATCAGAGACTTCAAGGTACTTTTTGATAATCCTGTCCGCATTGAGAGCGAGCGAATTTTCCTTTTGGAGGAATTGCTCGCAATCTTGGAGCTTCGAGTGTGTTGGCATTGTTGCTTAGCTCTGCTCGCTGGCCGAGGTTCTTGAGTTGTGGTGCAAGACATCTCGCTGTAAATCAATTAAACATTCCAAAACAGGAAGTCAATTACCTAAGTTCATTTACGTCATGGAAAGGTCAATTTTAAGTGAATATCCACCCGGTTCAGTGACTTCGCGAAACAACTTGCTTATAAAGCCTTTTTTTTGACGATGCAATTTCAGTGCGAAACAGAATTGCGTCAGTATACAATGACTTCACGAGCAACAACCTGCTTAAACAGTTGTGTTGCCAAAGATGGTTTACTGCCGTGTTTGCTGTTTGCTTCTATGTTTATGCATGTTTGTTTACGTTTACAACGTTGTGAAGCAAAAACCACTAACGATCTCTTCATTTCACGCAACAGTAAACTTAATTTGTATCAAAAGTATTTGTTTCAGATTAGTAAATTCCATTTGAAAACAAAAGCTCAGAAGATAATGAATTAAATTAACTCGCCGTGATGTACACACATACAGTAGCTCACGTGGTGACACATTTTAAAATCACCATTTCCGTTTAATAGTTCAGTACTCAGAAATGTGTTAGACTTTTCAAGATTCGTTTGAGCTTACTTAAAACGAAAAGTCACCACAAACCTAATTAGGAAAACTTACCGTGTTTCTAAAATGGGATGTAATTTTAGGAAAGTGGTCCGATGAAACATCGATCAGTGATTGGTTTATTCAGTCACCAGATTCTTTGCTCTGCATGCACCACGTGATCATGCATTTTTTTATATTTATCGTGTAAATGACAGGACTGAAGGACAGTGGTGTACTTGTCACTGAATTTAGTAACGATAAACTTTGGTTAACAGGTTGAGTTGCGTGTCCAACGCTCACTAGCTGTCAAAGTTAGCTATATTTTTAGCCAATTAGAAACGATGCGATAAGAAAAACTTGTGTTTTCCCGCCTCTGACACTAGTTACATTCACTTCACTTAATTCTGATTGGGCAAAGACATTACAATGCTAGCCTATGAACAAGGTCTCTCTCTCGGCCACTTCACTGTCAGCCGCGGTCAGACCCATCCAACTGGAGCCTGTAAGTAGGCTATTTTAATACGGCCTCAGTGTTGTAAAAACAAAGGCATATTTACTATCAATAGCTATTACCTCAGTGGAAAAATATGTCCAAATCTTATTGGTCTCTTTTCCGTTACAGTTATTTAAAACACCGCTTGTAAACCCGGAGTAAGGCCACACGGAGATGTTGCCTCAGTTTTCTAGATGGACTCCTAAATTTCCGGCCGGGTACCGGTTCAGGGTCGATCCGGGGGGGGGAGGTACTCCCTATAATGGCCTATACGAGGAGGCTCGGCCCGAAAGGGGTGCCTTTTTCACGCTTCAGGTATATAAAAGGGTAGGGATTTCACAAGATGAGGTATATAAAAGGGTAACTAACTGCAAGGGACCGCATACGATAACCACTACAAAGGTAGGATCTACAAGAGACCTGATCAGCCAAAATAAAATATAAAGGCAATAGACTGCAAGGCTGATACTACGTGAAAAACGTTTCGAGACACCAACATGACCGGAACCGATAAAGCAGGATCGCAACAGTGGACAGCTGTTTCGGCCTTCTTGGGCCTCGTCAGCACTGTGTAGCGAAGATATGTAACGCCAGCCAAAGAGCCAACGCACATAAATTGCCTTTAATTATAATATTTCCAGTAGACGCCACTTATAGCTTTGTCAGTATATTCACTCAATAAAAGGTATATAAAAGGGGTACCTTTTGTGCCAAAATGGTATATAAAAGGGTAAGGGGTTGGACCTCGGGGCGGAGCCTCCCTGTATTAAACTTTGTTAAGTATCCCCCGGGGGGGGGGGGGTTCGATACGGTGGCGCTTCGGCCGGTGTCGGTTGTCGGTTCAAACGAAGGATGACGTCCAACAGATAACTAACTATACATTTACTGTCCAGTAGACAGACAAGTGCCAATAATAATCACCGTGCAACAAAAAGCGATAATAAACCACTCAAGTAAACAATGTGCAGGGCAAATACCACGAGAAACTCTTTTTTAATTTTTATGACGCTCCCAACCCGGTGTCATCTTCTTAGCTTTGGATTAGGGATGAGACGAACCGAGTGTTATCACAATGCTGTTCTCAGTTTAACGTGAACGAAAATTCGATCATGCATAACTGAGGCAACAGGCATCTCGCTGTAAATCAACTAAATATTCCAAAGCAGAAAGTCAATTACCAAAATTCCTTTACGTTATCTAACAATGGAAAGGTTAATTTTAAGTGAATATCAACCCGGTGCAGTGACTTCCACGAAACTGCTTGCTTATAGTACATTTTTTTGACGATGCAAGCCGCGAAACAGAACTTCGTATTCGGTGATTCATGAGCATCAACCTGCTCAATCAATTTTTGTTGCCACGGTTTTGTTACGCGGAAATGTGTCAGACTTTGCTTCTATGTTTATGCATGTTTTCGTTTCCCACGTTGTAAAGTAAAAACCACTTACGATCTCTTTCACGCAACATTAAACTTCCAACTGAATTTGCATTAAAAATGCTTGTTTTGAAATTAGTGCGTTAATTCCTTTCTAAAAATAAAAGCTAGGAAGATGATGAATTAAATTAACTCGTACTGTGATGTGCAAGTTGTCTTTGAAGTGGTGACACATTTGAAAATCACCTTATCCGTTCAGTACTCGGAAATGTGTCAGACTTTTCAAGATTCTTTTGAGCTCTAAATATAATTTGTAAAACTAAAAGTCACCACAAACCTAATGAGGAAAACTTACCGTGTTTCTAAAATGGGATGTAGGATTAGGCAAGTGGTGCGATGAAAAATCGATCAGTGATTGGTTGGTAGAATCACCAGATTCTTTGCTCTGCATGTACCAAGTGTTCGCGCATTTTTTAATATTTATGGTACAAATGACGGAAGAAGGACTGTGGTGTCTTTGTCACTAAATTCAGTAAAGATAAATTTAGGTTAACAGGTTGATTGCATGTCGAACGCTCACAAGCTGTGCTAGCCGATCTCAGGAATTGTGGTGTATTTTTAGTCAATTAAAAACAATGGAAAAATTTATCCAATTCTGATTGATCTCTGTCCATTACAGTGTCGGTTCAAACGAATGATGGCATCCATCAGATAACCAACTATACATTTATTAGTTCGTATTGTGTGATCGTCCGGGTGAGAATAGTTCTGAAAAGAACTGTTGTTTATTGTCCAGTGGGTAGACGAGTGCTAATAATGAAAACCTTGCAACAAAAAGTGATAATAAACTCCTCAAGTAAATAATGTGAATTCAGCGCAAGCTCTTTTTTAGTCCTTAGGAGGGTCTCCACTTGGTGTCATCTCCTCGGCTTTGGTGTTATTTGAAGGGACACAGACAGCTTTGGGACCGCGCTTACCGGGACACTTGTTTTCTCACTTTGAAAAAAGTTTAAACAACCTGGAATCAAAGTTCATCTGGAAATCCGCTCCAATTTTCCCAGTATTTTGCTTGATTTTCATTTGTTTACTGAAAAAACCTGTTTTTGAGTGTCCTTTTGCTCAACCTATGATATTATTTTTATCATATCTATATCTGGTTAAAAACAGTATTTATCGCGTCTTCGTTATATGCAAATAACTATGAAATGGTATCTAAATGCGCATGTTCGCCAGCTGACCGTGTCCCTCCATTGATAGGGCAGATAACCATTGCTGCAGCATTGCCGGGATTTAACTCGCTCGGACGTTCGGTGACCCCTTTTGTTGTTGTTGTTGTTGTTGTTTTTGTTTCTTTTTTATTTGGATCATTTTCTCTACAGCATTTAAGATTATTTACGCAACAGATCCACTTCTTAAAAAATATGACTAAAGTCGTTACCTCCGTTGACTCACCTTCGGTATTTTTAACTATAAACCCCTGTAGAGCATGCTTAATCACGTGCGCCAATTTTTTAAAGTCAGGGTAGTTTTCCACACGCCTTATCTCTGAAACAAAGTCGGTGATCCTTAATATTCTTTTGCATTTCTGACACAATTATCATTATGTGACTGCAGTGAAACTTGTTTAAAAAAATCTATCGAGTGGACAGTTTTCGTGCGAACGTCCTTAATGTGAACAAACATTGGATCATAACTGGCATTCAAGGAAGAAGACCGATTTCAGTTCCTGTTGTCTGTATTTCTAATGGATAAATTTCTCTGCGATCCTGGACTGTGATGCCCTCCTTTGTAAGATTTGCTATAGAGATGATGCAGAGGAGACTGGGATGTTTCACTGCTGGGGACGAACGGAAAGGATTTCAATCAAAAACCTTTTCCCGATTGAGATAAAATGGCTTCACCTCATCGATTGAGTCCAAGATTCACAAAGACCCGAGGAGGAAAAGTACTGAAGCAAGACTTCATGCGAACAAAAATTTATTGAGTGATCACGCCTTCTCAGGAAAACGAACAGTCAAGAAATCAAGGATTCTACTTGGAAACCTTTGAATCATCGAGCGATTACGCCTCCGGTGTGTAACGGAATACGGCACTGAATGCTGGATCGAACAAGGAGATCGAACTAAGATGCTAATGCAAGCCGCCAGAACAATGTATAGAAAAATCTGAATAAATTTTATCCATTTTACAGCCCTAGTACAAACCTGGTGATCCTAACAACGTATTTAATCATCAAACAAGACTGCACTATTTATGCTGTTGACTGTGGAACTGAGTGAATGATTTCTCGATACAGAAATTTCCGCAACATTCGTTCAGTCGCCAAACAGAGTAAAGCCATCGTGTCAGAGGCAAATTGTCATTACCGATCACCAAAGTGCTGCTTTCCATATCCAATGCCAAGTTCTTGCACCATGAAAAGCTGTGATTCGATGATGTCTGATAATTGAATCATCTTTGTAAAGAAGATTGAAATGATTAGGAAGTTCGTAGACACAAAGTTAGACATAAAAAAATTATCCATTTGGACAAATGGTTTGACTTGTCTGAGAACGACGCTTGGATTTGTGACCGCGCCCTTCTTTGAGAAGCCTTCGTCAAACAAAGTCGCTCACAAGTTCAGCTGCGGGAGAAAATCTTTGTTGTCGTTTCTCCTTTACTCCAGAGTTAACCAAACAAGCAAAACTTCCGTTGTTATTGGCGGTTGAGTTTAAGAGTGACGGAGTCGAGCCGCCGAACAGAATGGAAGCGGAACGTCCTAGGTGTCTGTTTCCCGCTTCCATGTTGGCTGTTTTCATTTGCTGTAGCTGGCCGTACAGTTTACGAATCTCTTCCTGAAAGTCAAAACATGACGAACTTATAATCAGTTACCACAAGTTGAAGTTTGTCAATAAAGCCCTGATTTGCAACTGGCCACTCACACGAGACATCCATATGGTGCTGTGTCTTTAGCTTTAATAAAGAAAAGACTGAGCAAAGGCATACCAAACGAAAGAGGCCGTGACCGTTCGAATGAAAGCTACTGCGTAGCAGTTTCATGTGATAGTAGGGACTCTAAGTAAATCGCTACGGCTGACGCTGATACATTCTCGTCCCCAGAGGCCGCGCTCCTATTGGTCAACACCAAGAATCGGTAAACACAATAGGTTGAGACCAGAACCAATCAGATTTGCCAGACTTGACTCTGAGCATGCGCAGAGTGACGGGAAGTCCGTGAATCGCGGACTTCCGGTGTTGGACCTGGCCAGAGGTCCCACAGCGGTCAAATGAGTGCGCATGCTTAAGCCGGGCGCGCGCGTGGGAATGGATTGTACCATTTCCATAGAAACAAGCAAGCTCCAAAATGGTGGCAGATTTAAATTTCGCGCTGTGTGTTTCATTTCGCAAGGATAAGCCGAAAACAAAACAGCTAAGGTTTTTACCTTAAACACAGCTCTAAAAGGGGCGTCTCTTTTATATATCTTTTTCAACAAAGAAACTATCTCTGCAACAATAGTGAATTTTCTTGTCGAATTTACGAGTTCGTAGCGAAACATGAAGACTTGTGTTTTTATTACGATAGTTGCCGCTGGTCTCGCTGGCGGCAGATTTTCGGATGAGAAAGGCTGTTGCCTAAGCAGTAAAACTCGGGAAAAGAACGTTTGTAGGGGCAGGATGATTCAACTTAGTACCGAGATGGCTCGAGTGGCGGAGATTTTGTGGGATAAAGAGGGAAAGTGACCGGAAGTGCTTAAATCACGCGCGTGTTCACGCGAGTGCCCAGTCGTTTGACCGCTGTGAAGCCAGAGGTCGCGATTCTTGGTGCTGACCAAAAGGAGCGCGGCCTCTGGGGACGAGAATGGCGCTGATGCGGCTGCTGGAAGTAAATTTACCCCAAAATGAGACACTGCGCATGTACGTCGGTTGCATTCAGCCGTAGCGTGGACTACGTGAGTCGGAATGTTTTGTCGTAGTGGCTACTACGTCAGGGCTATTTCGCTTGTCCGGCCCCTTTCAACGGACATCTCGGCATTCTAGGAATTCTGTTGGATACTATATCCTTTAAAGTCAATTTAAGTCAAAGATTGTGTCAAGGTCACCTCTCATAAGCTTGTAAATCCGCCAGCGGTATCATGAATTTACGATAAGTTATGGCAAAGTTGTTGGAATAGAGAAGTGAGGCTGCAGGTGAAATATTCCTGTTCAGCACAAGACTGTTTGCTTTGAAGGTGTAGTAAAGATGTTTTATATCTGGATAACTATGCGATGCTATTTTGCTTATTTGAGTATTGATATATTTATGTCCTTCACTCGATATTCTTTGAGATATTTTCTCTCAAATTAATTATATATTTCACCCATCAAATTGTTGTTATTGGACAAAGTGTATAGCATTTACTCTCGCTGAGAAATAATCTGTTCGTCTTAGCAAGATGAATAACGGCCAATGTCCTTTGAGCGAACCCATTTGGCTGTGAGAAACTAAATAAGAGATTTTTAACTCCTTAGCCATGTTTCTGACATCTTTGTATTTCGCTTTCGCAGACCACCGAGTCGTACTCTCCCCAGACCAGTCACGGCAGCCATAGTAGCAACAGCTGTAGTGATTTGCCTAAACTCCGTAGTCATGTTGTACAACGCAATTCTAGCATGTGCCCTCGCCATTCAATTGAAAGCTATTGGTTCTAACTTTTACATCTGTGGATGAAACCCTAGTGTGCGACCATTCAAATGAAAGCTATTGAGCAGTACTGTCATGTGGTGATGTTTATTATGCTGTACAAGGTGGTTCTAACTTTCAAGTCAGATGGTCATTGGACTCCTAGTGTGCGACCATTCAAATGAAAGTACTGTTTATTATGCTACACGAGGTGCTAAAGTAAATTTCAGCAACATACCGCAATGCGGAGAAAGGTGTCACTGTAATACATACCAACTGAGTTTGCTGCACTTACCTTAAGGTCCTCGTTTTCAGCGCTCAAGTTTACCGTCCCTTCTGAGGATTGCCCTGTCATGTTAAGAGCAGCCCCCTTTACGGAAGCAATCCGACCACTTGTGTCAAATACGTCGCCACGCCCCTTAATGACACGAACGATCTTAAAAGAAAAACAATCAATATATATTTAACATTGAAGTAGCTGCAAAGAAGGTGGACTAAAATTACACGAGATGTTTAGAAAGAAAAATACATTAAATGCTGTAACAGGGAACATGCTATGGGTAAATATGTTTTATCAGCTGTAAGGCGGTTTCCATGAATCTGAACGGGTTAGCAGCCTAAACATCCAGGATCTTTTTTCATCCTCTGACGACACCAAGAAGGGACTCTGATCTTCTAGAACAATTGGACATTGGATTAAAAAAAAATACAGCACTAACAAAACAGCCTGCCTCGTATTCCGACGGATGAACTATATCGGCACATCTGTCAAAGGGCTCGAATTCGAAACGATTCCTTGAAAGAACTTTCAAGGACAAATGCTCTCTAGTTAATTTGCGAAGTCACTTTTAGTTTCTTACTGGAAACAAATACGTACAGTCTAACGAGGAATACTAGCATGTAAATCATGTTGGTTCCTTCAGAAGGAGGGCCTCACGAAACAAACACGTGTACTAGACCAATTCGAGCTAGTTAATCGGATACAGGACGTTTTCAGAGGGGTCAATGGTGTAGGTATGAATAGCGTACCTAGGAGAACTCCAACAGATAAGCCAACACAGGTTCTCACTAAACGAGTCCATACCTTGGGAACGAATACGAGCCCTAGGAGAACAGAGACGCTGAGCTGCACTCTAAAGAACTCCAGGAGGTAAATCATATCAGGTCCTGCGAGGTCCCCAATGAAAAGTCTGTAATGAATTGTGTGAAGAAAGGTTACTCTTCCGAAAAATCAAATGCTTTAAATTACAAGTTACATAAAAAAACAGATGTTACTGGAACAACGTGTAGATTAGTTCAGATAAATTGGCCATTGCCCTCTGGGTTGTGACACACCACTGGACAGCAAGTAGTCTCTCTCTCCGCGGGAATGAACGCAAACGGCGCCCGCGTTCTTCGCGGATCGCGGCTTCGCCACATGCCTCCGTTAGTTTGTGTTCTTTCCCGCGAATTTTAGAGCAAAAGATAGACTGTTGTTCGACTTTTTTTCAGCACCTAATTCGAAGCCCACCACAGACTAGGGATTTAGTTGTCGAAAACTATTTGTGATCGACAACTAAAAAACGTAGTCTGTGGCGCAAGTTGTCGACAACTAAACCCCAAATTATTAGTTGTCGACAACTAAGCAGTTTACCTTTTCGAAAAGGGAAAGTGCCTGGTTGTCGACGGCCTCATTTTTAGGCATTTTTCTAGTGTTAAAACTTTTGTTTTAGTTGTCGACTACTTTTAACACGTTAGCATGCGTAGTAAGTGCCCAACCTCCCTGCTTATCGGTTGGTTGCTAAATCAGTATTTGAGCGCCAGTGTGTAGAATCCCTTTATCGGACTTATTTAGGTTGGTGAATCGAATGTCAGTAACACACTCTCCTTTTGTTCAATTCAGGCCTTGAGGAATAGGCATGCGAACAGCGATTTTAACTTAACGGAGGGCAAGTTTTATCAACTGGGTACAGGAAGCGGTTTTGCCTACCCATAATTCACTGGAGCTACTTGGTGGCGCGCGTGGCAGATGGAGATTGGGGCGAGCTATAATCTTCTAGCTATATATGGCGCATATGAAATTTAAATGGAGCTACTCGGCGTTTGAATGGTGTTAAATAGGGGGCCTGGGACGCGCAAATACAATGCATTTCTCTTGTAACTGTCTGTTCATAATTTTTTTGGTCGTAGAAATTGTTTCTGTTGTTTTGTATCTGCGTTCTGTCAGTAGTGTTTAAAGCGGGAAAAATGTTCGTTATAAATTATGAAGTTGAAGTAAGCAAATTTAATTACGCGGTCATGGTTTTCAAAGTTTTCAGTTTTGAAAAGAGTTATCGCAAGATCCTTGAATATAGTTTGATTGGTTTGTCTGCGAAAAGAGCTTCATTTTGGAAACAAAAATCCAAGAACACTATGATCAAGCCGCATTTAGGCAAAATGGAGGTTACAGGAAAACTTCCACGTGAAACGTTTTGACCGATCCCGTAACGACAAAAGTTTTGAAATTGACGGCAGCACAACAGTCACTTGCGTTGTACAAAAGAATAAAATACGAGAATTATTGCACTATGCAACGAGTATTGAGTAATAACTCAATAACGTTGCCATGGGAACAGGCCATAATAGCACCAAATAGAGCTGGTACCTCTATTACGCCTTTCACGCTATTGGTTTAATGCTTGAGATTAACAATATTGTGCAACAGTGGAATACTTTTCCTGGGAGTGTCTTTCGGATTTTCCAAGGATTACAACGAAACTTATAGCCTCTCATTGAACTATTCTACAGCTGAGGCACTTTTTGATTCTGCATTTAAGGCGGTGGGAAGTTTAAGTTCATGGAATAAATTTTAGAACGGAATTTCTGCAGCAGGTGAAAGCATGATTCTACCAATAACGCACACACTGACGTAAATCGTGGTTAATGAGGCAAAGATTTGCGTAAGTAACATAGCGCTGCACAAACAAACGTCAGTCTTGAGAGGTTATTCAAATTCTGTTTCAGAGCTTGTCAGTTCATAGCAGAAACGTGAGGTTTTCTGCATTAAAAGACCCAAGATAAAGAATCCTAGAATAGCGTCGAAAAAGCCAAAATAACTTTACATTGCCATTGTCGATTATGTTATTTATTTAAAGGAAGATTCTTCACAAAAAGTACTGGAAAAAGCCAATTCCGTGTATATCCAATAAAATCAAAAAAACATAACTACTATTGTCACAATAATAAATTTCTCTTTCTCCGTTTCATTAGGCGTTTAACTACGTCTTAGTGAAATTAAAATGCAAAAACAATTTTAAACGCCCAGGATCAATCCTTTGGTAAAACCTATAACTCTTGTTAGACTTTTCAGTTGCAATTCTGGTTTGGGATAGAAAACTGCACTGCGTTTAGTTACCTCGCTGAATTTCTGCCGATCCTTCATTCATTTCAATAACCATGAACGCAAGAAGTGAAAGACTTAAAAGAAAGGAAAAAAACGGCGAGAGCTTGCACAATACGTCCTTTAAAATGTCCTTCATTACCATTAGCGTTCAACTTGTTGTCCTTGTCGGCGCATGACACAATATCACAAATGAGAAAGTTCGCGCTTGCGTCAAGCAATGAATTATAAACACTACCAGAACATATGGCCTGTCAGAAACAGACGAACCACCTGGTGTGTTTTGTTTAATAACTGGCTCCGGCGCAAAAATACAATACAGTGTGTGGCCATGAGATAATGGCTTGAGCAATTTAGTCATAGACAATTACACCATCAACAGTTTTCTATCTTTCATTATTCATGCAAACAACCAGAAGTTGGAGATAGCAGCGAGGAAGACTGTTTACGCGCGATGAAATCATGCTGTCAGAACAAAACTAACAGGTGAAAAATTCGAAGAATAAAACCGAATTTATCATCTAGTTCAAAAAAGCCAAATAAACAGGACACTTTTTTCTTCTACATCTATAAGAGGCCGGAATAGATTAATGGACGATAAAGTAGTTACATGTGCTTCAAAAACCCTGTTACTTTATTGCGAAACATTTTAACTTTTCTTTTCAATGTGTCCGATTATTTTCTTATTTTCAATATGTCCGATTTCTTTCTCGTTTTTGTGAGTCATTTGTAACATATAAATAGTTTTTAGACCAAGGGAATTTGAAAAAAAAAATCGAAATAACACTCAAAGATTAAATTGTAGCAGTCTTTTAGTAAATTTACAACAGTCAGTCTCATATCTGCAAAAATATATATATATCTGCAAAAGTTGGTATGCATAAGAAGGAATTGATAAAGGCGTTATCAGATACAATCCACGCTTCACAAACTGTATACCTTTATTCGTTTCACCTGGGACAGGGTTGAATTTTATCACACAACTGGTTTTCAGAACAAGTCTATGCGATTCCCCGTACATCGGACATGCCACTGTTATAGCTTTCCCACATAATTTCATTCAGGAAAAAAATTGTTGATGTATTTCTTAAAGTTAGAATTATTTTTTGTGGAGTGTAGTGAACAATTAAATACATGGAGCCCACCAAATGTCAAAACATAATTGGCTTAAGGAGACGGCCTCCCCAGTTATCCTCTTCAGTCACCCGAAGATCCAGAGACATATTCTCCGTACTGACTCCATACATTTCTTCTAGTGTAAGCTAGGAGAATTTGATGGCGAGTCAACATTTTATTTTTGCCATTACCTGCCAATTGAAAATGTTAGAAGGTAATCATCAACAGGGTTAAAACCCTGAAATCCTTAAAGAAGCTCCATTTAAAATCAAACCGAATAATTTTACAAAAGAATTTGTTCCTATTATTGTTTCACGCCGCCGAATAACTATTTGCAGATTAATCTTGTAACAAATTCTCTCATTAGTCCGTACACATTTTTTGTTAAAAATAAAAAGGTGGATTTTGGCTTATGCCATGGGTTTAATTTTTTGATTACTCCCCTGATTTTCATAAATTTTATTACTGAATTTATGTAACTATGTTGAGAAAAGTTCAGACGATGATACAGTAGAACGTGACACAGAGGCACAAGAGTACGTGACGAAAACCATTTGAAAGCGCAACTTTTAGTCTTATGCATGTTGGCTCCTTTTTTTTAATTTGTCAGTTCTTGGAGAAATTAGTTTCTGATCTACGTACTGAAAAACATGTATTAACTAATTTTGAAAGCTGGCAATTTAATGTTACGCCCATGATAATCGCATAAAACCGAACCAATTTTTTTGCCTCATTTAATGTACCTTCCCTTCTCCAACCGATTACACCAGCACCAATAACTGCACCAATATCGTTTCGCAAACCAAATCTCCAGAAGACGATTATTTCAACTGTAGATGTTCTGTTTGTTAAGGGAGGGAGTGACAAATGAAAACACGTCATAATAAAAGACAAAAACAGAAAAATCTTGTTCACAACTGAGTGAAAAAGTCAAGAAAGATATTAGTGTAATTGTGCTCCTGAATTGCTTGTCAAGTTTAATTCAAACCAAGGGTTGTCAACCTCCAGAAAAAATACATATATTTATATAATAATTGTAGGAACAGCACTAAAAAAAGACATCAGTTTTGTTAACTGCATGATGCCCAATAGAACGGAGCTGAATAACTTAAAAATAAAGCCATTTGCTCGACAGATAATAACACATGATACTGATCTTGCAAACGGAGTTTTATTATCCACAATAGATCTATACAGAGAGGACTGACTTGTCATTGCCAAGAATAAATAGTTACAAAGAAATACAACAGCCAGACCATCAAATATATTTTCGTATTTTTTGACAATTTTTTAATCAACGATGTTACTTGTATGCAAATTCAATAAATTTTTTTCGCTTCAATTTTCACCGTTCGGTTTATTTCGCTGTGTGGCAAATATTGTAAGTCGTGTAGGGGTGATTTTCCCCGCGGGCAGTCAATTGGTTTCCAACAATTTTTACTTTTCGTTTTCTTTTATTTCTTTCATTTATTTATTTTATTTTTTCGCGCGAATGGTCGCTGTGATTCTATACACCGAGAAATTCTTTCATTGCTGCAATTGTGTAAACTCGGAAATAATATCTTCGGTTATAACAATGAACATTTTAAAGACTGGTTGATGGGAAAATTGTGTTTCTCCCAATGAAAAAGCCAACAAAAAAAACCGTGCGCATTTCAGTCATGCGAAAAGAGCCAAGAAATAACTTTGATAAAAAAGTGATTCCTCGCGAAACGACGGTTCGCGAACGAAATTGGCGAACGTTTCGAATTCTAAAACGAATGAATGAACATATGCTGTCTGTTTGTTTAAAAGAAAATAGAATTCTACATTACACTGTATGAATATTAATGAAACAAAGGTATATTTACATCGCCTAAGTTCACTGCAAGGGCGCATTTGTTGAAAATTCAATGGTTTTCTCCGAAGAAGACCCTATTAAAGAAATCCATTCTTAAATTGAACATTGCTAAATAGTTCCCCCTGATCGCTCCGCTATCGGATCAGTATTCACTTGTACAGTGGACTGGCCATGTGTTTTTATTATATTTCAGCTTGGAGAAAATCCAATCGAACGACGGTCTCTTGTTTTGCGATATCCGTCCGCGAAAATCTTCTACTCTAGCATCGAGCTTCTGCCGTACTGTGTTCATCGATTCCCCCTTTTTCTCGCGAAGTCCACAAATTTTTGTCTGTTTGACGGTTCACCCAAAAAGCCCTCCAGTCAAAAATCGCCAGTAATTATGAAAGCCACAAAAACACATCTCTCCGAAACGATAAATATCCACTAACCAGGAGCAGGATCTGATGAAATTGCTTCGCGTTGTCAATTTTATTTTCGCCGTGCGCTAAAGCGGACCCAGTAGGACGGGAACAAATTTGACGCGTCAACTCCAAATGTCGAGTTCTTTTTATGGTCTGTTACACCGGTACACTTCCAATGGTTTCCAACCCGGTTTTATATCACATTGCTCGATGCCCCGCTTGACAGTGACGTGACGGTGTCGTTGGCTTTTGTTGGGTTCTCTAAGGCTAGAATAATGTCATGATGAATGTCAATATGTTTCTTGTGATCCGCGTTGCTGGCTGTCTGAAACACCTTCAGTTCGCCGATTTCCTGTAAAAGTTTCAAAGTTTCCTCGTTAACCATTTGTATCGTCGGCGCTAGCGAGGATTTCTCTTGCTTTATCGTTTCCTCCGCGTTATTCGAACTCCTACCAGATGCGGCTTTCTTCGCCGGCGCGGTTTCTTGCGGAGAAACTTCGTCGTCCCGTCTTCGAGATGGCAGGCATCCCATTATGCCGAGCTTAAAACACTCTCGCATCTAAAGAAAAAAAACATCGCGATAACACGGCATTAATATTCAGTTTTGCCGCCTTAAAACTGGCATCCCAACAAGGTATCGACCGATGTTAGCAGTTGCTCCGTTGATCAGGCCGCATTTAACATTGGATAACATTTAATTATTAACTAACGCAAACAGACGCATTTGATGACATGTGACGTCATTTCGTGCTGTCAGAGCTCAGTTTCTATTCCCTGTTGCAAAATAGGTCAGTACTAGCAATTTATTTCTCAGTTACATTCAATTCCATCGAACCGAACATGAAATAAAAAGGCTATCAGGTTATCGCATAGAGCCTCTATCTTCCAGCGTAAAAGGTCAAGAAACAAAATAACAGAGGATACAAATTAGGTGTCACAATACAGGCCGATATTCAAATTGCTTTCAAAATTTTCTGAAGCTAATATGACCAGAAAAGGACTAACGAGTCTTAACTATGAACAGCTTGCCAGAGGGAAAAAATTAACGAAATTGGAGCGCATCCACTGACAATGAATTTGTTTGAGTTGAATTAAAAATATCAATGAGTAACTTGACAAGATTCATAGAGCTTGTCGTTCACAGACACATGTGTAATCAGGGGCAGATTAAAACCGCAAACATAATTAAACTCACATCTGACCTGAGTGGAGTTGTATGTTTTCTACAAAATTTGAACGCTTTCTCTCACGTTAATTTGTTTAGCAGCGCAAAACGCTCTCGCCGTACTGGCTGATTAAATTCATACAGAATATTAAATGACATACAGTGTTAAAATTAAATTATGGAAGGCAACAGTCACTCTACTTACCTTTCCCATTGTGTGATATTCACTGAAATAAGCTAAGCTTCTGTTCGTCAAAATCACTCAAAAGAGCAGCTAATGCATGCAAAAGAAATCGTACAGGTTTTGAACGCGATGAAACCTGGAACAAACGCACGACGTGCCTTCAAGATATGTCTGACTCGCTATTTCTCAAGTGAGTGGGCTTTTAGAGGACAACAATGACGTCATCAAATGCTCACAGCCAGATCGATAAACACTTATATCGATGTTACAATCACGCATTGAATACACTTCACGCCTCTTTTCTCGCCTAAAAATAAGACCTGCTGAAAGCACGCTGAGCACGGAAGCAAAGGTATGTTTTCAAAATAGATCGATCATTTGGCTCGCGGCAACTGTGAGCACAACGTTGCTTTGGGCACGGGAGATTTCTGCTCTCACTGAAGTTCACGACGTGTATCTGAATTATTCATCAGTGGATAATGACACTTTTAGAGAAGATTATGTTTATGTTTAGCCGAAATATAGAAGGAAATGCAATATCTAGCCGTTATAAGCCCTCAATTGAAAGGATTTATCGCTAAGAAGTTAGTGGGCTGGGGTTAAAGTTGCGATTTCTTTTCGAAACTAATAACTTTTCGCAGCATGGCTGTCCGGCGTGTTTAGTGTTCGCGTGCTTTCGCGAACGTTCGGTCAGACACTCGATCGATTCACTGATGACGTACGACAAAACAATTAACTTCGTCAATGGCTGATTAATCCAACATTAAGCAACATAATCTGCTTTACTACTGAAATACCTTCAGGGCAGCAGCGAGGCATGTGCATGTGACCGATATAAGGTTAGTGACGCATTTTAAAACATGCGCGCGTGTCTAAGAGCTTACTGAAATATCGTCGGTTCAAGAACTTTTCTTGTCAATCGGAAAACCTGCTTGTAGAAAAGTTACACAATTTCTATAAGACGTAAGTGGGAGAAAAAAAAAACGTGCCGGGAAATATGTCTGACGTCGCGCTAGGCATTGCATAAGGACGCAAGGGAAAAGTCCCTTTTAGGAAACACGAAAACGTCTTCAAATATTGATTATACAAAATCCGAGTAAATATGTGATCAGCGGTGAAGTTTGAGGTGATATGACTGTCATATACGGTACGCTTAATCAAACAAACCATCAACAATTAACACAAGTGCTAGAATTAAATCTAACTTCTAACAAAACAAAATCATTCACAAGACGAACCAGGAAACCCGGGTAATGACAAGTGAAAATGAAACGGACGATGACACGATGACATGACATGACACTTCGCCCACGCTCGTAAACATTTTGCTTTCTCATCACGCTTCCAACAATCAAGCAACGAACGATGATGAAGCTAGTAGCACGACAGCTGGCGTGGGTCGCTCAGTTTCCGTTTGAGAAATCAAAATCCTGCCCACCCACATGCACGAGTTCGCATATCAGGAAGCATGTAACACTTACGTGGTGGAACTGAAACGCATTGAGGCCGGACAAAAAGAAAGGAAAACCCAGTGCTAGTGGAAGGAAACCAGCCTATGAAATAAACAGCCTGGATGTTTGATCGGCGCCTTTGTGCTTCGAAAATCTAGAAATGGAGTAATAATGATTCCGCGGCGCGCAGATAAACGAACCAAGCTTCTATTAGTTAAATATTTCTGAGAAGGACTTAAATAACTTTGAAATTTCTTGAGGTCCTACAGCAATCGCCATCTTTAGTTGAACACCCTATATTTTACGTTCGATGTGTTAATAACCCGTTCTCTGAAGTATAAGGCGGCTGGGCTCTTTTCCTTTGAGAGAAAAAAGAGAAAGCTTTCTTCCTTTCTCTATCTCGGATTTTAAAACTTGATTTGTAGGTAAATGTATATTAAGAACCCATTCACAATCACTGTCTGAAAACACCTCGCGTTCAATTGGTTTCTTACAATGTTTATTGTGATAAACAAGTCATTTACGAGTCCATTTAAAAGTCTCTTCCTACACTGAAGCGGCTTCCTCATTCGAAAGGAAAAAGATTACAAAAATATACATCAGGGCGGACAATTTGATTTACAACTGTCGAATTCGCCAAGGCCAGGAAACAGGGCAAAGACCGTCGACAACAGATTTCAATGAAGGCACCGCAAAAGAAAGAGTTAGTGACAGAAAACCGCTATTTCCTTTTCGACAACCACAATCAACACTCCCTTAAAACACTCAGTGATTGTTTTCTTTCCAAACTACAACGGATAACAGATTATTTATAATTTCTCCGATAGGTACTTTCCTGTTTAAGATTTTTGAGAGCAATTGCGTGCACAGATTCGCTTAAGCGATATAACATTTCTTCAAATAAATCTGTGCCACTATAATTGTTAATGGCTAATACATTCACTTCAAAGTTCAAACGATGATTTTGAACAATCCATATACCCCAAATAGGCCACGCGCTTGCCTTCAGATCGGGAAGTATGGGTTCTAGTGATGACCAGAAAAATCACCATCCATTTTATAGGTGAGTCATATGTGAGTAATCTATCCGTTGGATAATGTTATCCAACCCAAGTCTTTCAATAACGTGATAGGAGACTTAGCTATTTTTAACTGAACTAATATCAAGAATTTATTTCTGAAGAGTTTTATTTTGAGCTTAGGACTATCAGAGCAAAAAGGGTTGCAATTGAAAACAGATAAAGAGCGAATTCCAGTCGCAGTCGAGCAATCAGAAGCTGACTACAAACGACCAAAGACAATACTAAAAGCTGGTATTGCCCTTCACACACTATGTGCACGTGAAAGAGAGAACGATTTGAGAAACACGCTACGAATACAACGGAGCATTCAGCATAAAATATTGAAGCAAGAAAAACTGATTAATACTTTGCAATGAGATGAAACTGAGCGGAAAGCCTTTTTCTTCTTTTTTTCTGGTTGCTGTTTAGTAATTGCCATACAAACACTAGTACAAAAAGGGTGATTGCGATCGATGCCTTATTGCATTGTCTAGGGTTGTGCATTCACTTGGCAAAAGTAAAATTCAAAATACAAAAAAACGCATTTTAAAAAAGAGATCTGACGTGATCGCACAACGTAGTTTGTTGAGCAACCTTAACCGACTGAGGCAAGATTCATTGAAAACAACTGATAATGTAAATGATATTTTGTCTCTTTTAAATCGATCTATGAGATTTGTTACCTGTTCGCAATCTAGATCGCGTGCCAAACTGCCAAAAGAATTCCAATTTTCCCAATACCTTTAATACCAAACCAGGGGCTTTCCCACAGACAGATCTTAAAATAAATCAGCTGTTTACTATTTCAGCCAGAAATTTTATCAAAAGGATCAACACTTCACTTACACCTATCCAACAACATATATTGCATTAATGAATCAAAGGAAAAAAGCCGTTAGGGAGTAATAATAGATCGTTTCCATGGTAACACTAACAAACAAAACATATATTGATATTGTGATTATTTTCTCAGTTGGAAAAAAACAAAGAATTAAGAAAACGAAGACTTCTATACACATAATTACTCCGGGATCAACTGAAGATGTCTATTTCGTGGGCCGGAGTGAGATTTTAAAATTATGTAGGAGAGTTGAAAAACGTAATTTGTGACCAAAGTAAAATTATCTAGCAAAAGTTTCACGTCATTATTGTTATGCTGAACAAGGTAGAGTGCGCGCACTATTCAAAAGAAAATTAGTGAATATCACACCCATGTTGTACAAGGTTTTTTTCTAACTTTTACGATTGTGGATGAAACCTTAGTGTGTGACCATTCAAAAGAAAGCTATTGAGCAGTACTTTCATGTGGTACTGTTTATATAGTTACTATAAATAATTATGTTATAAAGTAGCGAGTCGATTATATTTTCTCAGACAACTGAAGAGAGCGAACATTCCCGCCAAAGATCTGCTAGTCTTTTACTTGAGCTGTATCCGCCCAGTGGCGTAATACGCATGCCCGGTGTTTCATAACGCGCTTCCCGCATATTTATCCGCAGAACTGGAACAGCTACAGAAGCGCGCCATGCGAATTATTTTCCCGTTTGTATCATATAGCGACGCATTACATCAAGCCAACTTGGAGACGCTCTCCCAACGCAGGCAGTCTATCACAACTAAGCTTTTCGATTCCATTACTTGTAACTCAGACCATAAATTGCGTAAGCTCTAAATGTCCTCCTGGCTAAGACGAAGAGACTTAAGAACACTTTTTTACATAGGAATTGTAATTAAATTTTTAGCTACATAAGTATACATTTTTATTATATTTTTATTTCATTTCGTTATTGTAACGAGATTAATCTAATTCAGCTTTTGGCTGCAATTTTAATCTGAATAAACTATCTATCTATGCTGTACAAGGTGGTTCTAACTTTTAAGTCTGGGTGAAAATCTAGTGTGTGACCATTCAAAAGAAAGCTATTGAGCAGTACTATCTTTCATGTGGTACTGTTTATTATGCTGCGCAAGGTGGTTCTAACTTTTCAGTCTGTGGGTGGAAATCTAGTGTGTGACCATTCACAAGAAAGCTATTGAGTAGTACTTTCATGTGGTACTGTCTATTATGCTATACAAGGTGGTTCTAACTTTTAATTCCTCGGGTAGCAGTACTTTCATGCGGTACTGTTTATTGTGCTGTACAAGGTGGTTCTAACTAAGTCTGTGGGTGAAACCCTAGAGTGTGACCATTCAAATGAAAGCTATTGAGTAGTTCTTTCATGTGGTACTGTTTATTATGCTGTACAAGGTGGTTCTAAAGCCTGGTTTTCACTAGCGACGCAAGCATAAGCACAGGCACAAGGATCAAATTTTTTCCTTTTTCTTGTGCTTGCGCTTATGCTTGTGTTCGCTTGCGTTGTGTGAAAACGGTGTATTATGCTTGCTCTTGCGCTTGCGCTTGCGTCGCTAGTGTAAACAAGGCTTTACTTCCAAGTCTGTGGCTGAAAGTGTAGAGTGTGACCATTCAAATGAAAGCTATTGAGCAGTACTTTCCTGGTACTGTTTATTATGCTGTACGAAGTGGTTCTAACTTTCTAACCTGCAAACAGGCTCCTGGCGAGGACGGGAAAGAGAAGAATAAGCGAAGCGATCGGGGCTTCGCTCAGGCTTACCGGAAGCCAGTTGGCAGGCTAACTTTAGACAAAAGGTTCTAACTTCCCATTTCAGTCTGAATAAGCCCCTAGGGCCGGTTATTTAAACGAAGTCTAAGTTAGACGTCGTTTAAGGCTAAATCGAGGTTTAGACAATGTCTCCATAAATCATGGCCAACCAGTGTCTAAATTGCATTATTTGAACGTCGATCAGACGCAGTTTTCGGAGACAACGCTTAGACGTCTAACAAGTCTAGCTATTGTTTTGACATCATGCATGCGTGCTCCTCTCAAACGGGAACACTATTGTCTTGCTATTATTTTCTTTAAATAAAAGGGCTGCGTACATAATATAGAATGAGGCTGTGTAGGAATATTTTCAATTGATTTTACTTGCGTTTTAAGGAAATGGAAATTGGGCTAAAAAATAACTTGAAACAAGCTCAGAGGTTCACGAAGCATATAAAAATACAAATCAAGAAAGAAATTGACTCCAAACAAGTCCAATAGGCGAGAATCTGCCAAATTAACGAACGACGTTAAAACCTACTTCTGAGCAGGTATAACTTTTTATTGTTCCTTAGTGGGCGTTTAAACGCAGTCTAAACATTGTTAAGGTAGAAAGACGTTCAAATAATCTGTATTCGTTGTTTAGACAAGGGTTAGACGACGACTATTGTAAACACTGTCTAAACTTCGTTTAAATAACCAGCCCCTAATGTTTAACAATTGAAAAGAAATTTTTTTTCAGCATAAGGTGCTCGCTAGTTTTACAATTCTCCCCAGGCGAACATTCTGTAAAGTTTGTCACATTTTGTACTAACTCCAGCAGACACTGGACAAGAGTTTTAATAAGCGTACCATAAGTCGTACAACCTCGTTCCCAGGGTCTCTCGTCATACCGCCTCCTGGGGCGAGCGCGAAGGCGGTAAGACGAGAGACACTGGGAACAAGGTTGTAAGTCATAAAGATCTGCAAACCACAGTGATAACTTCAACTATTTTCTCATTTTCTTGCATTGTTTTGTTCAGGCATGTGGTCATTATTTGGCCGGAACACTGCTGACGCATTGAAACACGTTATTCGCTCAAGTCGCTCTAGGGCGAACAGCATATAAAGTTCTGTGTGACTCGTCGAGATCCGCGCTCAATATACGCGGAACAAGAAACAAATATATCTATCAGTAGATTAACTGGACTGACACAATTCCGAAACTATTTTCAACAAGTAGTTCATTAATAAAACAGGAACCGTACCAGCTCAGTGGAACGCAAAATCCTTCTAAAAACCACAATTAATTTTGCTAATAATAGCTATTGATATTGCAGCTTTCCACCTTCAGTATTGAAGTTTTATTATGAACTCAGATCTCGTTGAGGAAACAACATTTAAAACTATAGACTATACAGACCTAAGGAAATACCACGTGTTTACAAAAAGGCCCATTAGAATCATTCTAAAAACAGACGTTTTTAAGTATTTGGCGCACTTAAACTTCCAAACAAAACACTCGACCACCATTTGACCTCATACAGTCCCCAAGACAGCAATTAATCAAGAATGATCACAAACGGGACTTGAAATGGTTTCTATGACGCACATTGTGGGTTTCAACATTTCGAAATAGCTCGCTCGCCTTGGCCTTGCAAAAACGTACAATTTCAACACCTCACGTACTAAATCTTGCCTGATTGTATGTGAATTTCTTAAAAAGAGTTCGTTTGAGATTTACGTCCTACAAAATACTCACTACGACAAGCAGATCTCGTATTAATAATGTTTGCTTGCACAGTCTATTCCGAGAATTTAATTTCAACAACGTCAACAAATTGAGCTATTTTAAAAATGTTTTTAGACCCTCCATTTCGTTTCAAATTTAGATTTTTATTTTTATCCAGAGGCAGTTTACTTAATGTAAAACATTTTTTGACACATTATAAAAGCAAATGAAACAAGTTTGTGGTTGTTCCGATAATGGCAAACGCCTTTTCTTTAAACAACAATATTTAAACTCACTATGTCTTTCCCACTGAAGGATGGGCCTTTATAGAAAAATGACTGTGGGGGAGGAGTGGGATTTTTTGGGTTCACCCTCTCCTAACAAAACGTGCTTTGAATTCTAAGTCCATTTAATTTCGCATGGCAAACAGACCGAAAACTGCGTTTAAGATCACTACAAACCGTACGGATCAACAAACCGTCGTACCTCTGTAAGACGTCATTTATATATACATCAAGTGTCTTTAATGCGATGCAATTTTCTGATCGTATTTGGACAGAAAACAGTCTTTTACGATCTGTTCAACTGTACGGATCGTAAAATGTATTTTCGAACCGTATACGTTTGTGGATATTGGCCATGACTGTGGGGCCCTGGTCTATATCAGGAGCTCTTGTCTATCCCAGGAGCGCCTAATCTATTCCAGGAGTTCCTGGTCTATTCAAGAAGCTCTTGTCCATTCCCATTCTTTTTTCTGGCTTTCGCTACCATATACTACCTCTCTACGAATGGACAAAGTACAAGTGCCTTTTGGTTTAACATTCCCAAATATTAATTTACTGCGACAGCGTAAGCGAGTTTCAACGTTTCAAAAAAAAAAAAATAAAACAAGTCAAATCTCTTCGATCTGGCTTTAAAGGTCTTCAACTCTGGTAAAAAAAAAAATGACAGCTACCAAACAGCCGGATCTCAAAAAAATATGGTTGAATATTCTAATTTGTCTCAGTCTCTACAACAACAGACAGTAAGCGACAAGCTAATTGTTTAGGTCCCCCCCCCCCCGCCCCCCCCCCCCCCCAGTGGGTACTCCCTTACATTGTCTACATAGGTATGTGCGGTCCCAAAGAGCCGGATTTTTTTAGCTGAAGGTCTGAATTAGGCAACTGATTATAAGGCAGGTCTGAAACAGGTTATTGATTTAACGATCAGGTCTTCAATAGGGTATCGAATTTTTGGTCAGGTGATATATCGGGTAGGGAAAACTCAGAGATTTCGGTCTCGAACAGGGGGTGCTTCCCATTATGCCAAAGATTCCGGAAATTTCGGTCGGAATTGAAATGGAAAGGTCCGTTTCGGTTTCTTCTGACTGGAATATTCGGGATCACCTCTGGAGGTGTTCAACATATTTCGGTTGGAATATTCCGAGCGAAATTCGCCGTTCCATTTTTGACAAACCGGTTCTTTGCCCAAATTAGGCAATTCGGTTAAAAAATTTAAAATGACAAAAACCATTTCTATTGGTTGGCCCGGTTTAATCGGAATATGTGGTTCCATTTTCCTCATGTATTCCCACTGATCTCTGACCGGTCAGTTTGGCATAATGGAAAGCACCCAGGGTAAGGTCTTTGGGAAGTGGGCTGCACAACCCCCCCCCCTCCTTAAATTTCTGGGAGTACCCCGCCCCCCTGGGGTAAACCACCAATCAAATTGCACTATTCACTTCACGTAAACAGCGCTTGAAACATAAATATAAAAGTCATGCAATTGTAACATTCACTGCTTTTACCAACTATACCTTGTTATCTTGAGGAAAAACGTGACCACCGTTAAATTGTAGATTGACCAGCTGATAAACTTGCTCTCGTTGAAGGCTGAGGGCGCTTTCCTGACGTTATAACACAAGTGAATTCCCCAAAACAGGAACAACATTTCAACTGTAAATACACAAACATTGTGATCAGTGCAAGCGAGCGGGATCTTTTACAATTGAGAGAGCAACGTAAACAGTTCCGAAGAAAAACCCAGGGAAACGAAAATTATTTGAGGCAAAGATGAGATAGAAAAACGAAAATAATTTTAGACTCAAATAAATGTTGGTTTTTTTACATACTTCTCAATATGCTTTTTCATCTCATTTTAGAGTGTGGTTGACTAGAAGTTAATCAGAGACACTATTTTGTTCACTGTTATTTCAATTTGTCCTCCCAGTTAGTACTTATAAGTAACTGAACGATTACACAAACTAATAAAGTTTAATTGATTGAAAGGTTGATTGATTGATTGGCTGATTGCTGAGTTGACGGACTGACAGACGCACGGGTGGACTGATTAGTTGACTGATTGATTGATTGATTAATTGATTGGTTGGTTGATTGATTGATTGGTTGATTGATTGATTGATTGATTGATTGATTGATTGATTGATTCACTGATTCATTGATTGATTGATTGATTCATTCATTCATTCATTCATTCACTGATTCATTGATTGATTGATTGATTTATTGATTCATTCATTCACTGATTCACTGATTCACTGATTGA
>CM042758.1:16200378-16202878 GCA_022496165.2 Catalaphyllia jardinei | reverse complement strand
CTTAAGTTAATTGAACATTAGCATGAGTTAGCTCATGAAGTTTAAAGCTTATTAACTATAGATGGCATCTATAGTTAGTGAGCTTTAAACTTCAGGCGGGAGACTTTTCATGATAGTAAGCAGAGAAATGACATTTGGAATGAAAGGGATGATTTGAAATGCATAGGGGTCCTGGGATCTATGCGTATGTGTAACTGGCGTATGTGACAGGGAGAGGCAGAGAGAAATAAAGGAGAGAGATTGGAGAGAGCGGCGGAACCCGTTCAAAAAAAACCTAAATCGTTTTATCTCAACGGAAGCCATCTGCGACAAAATTCTGATCGACTAATCTGGACTAAAAATCGTATGTACTGTACGCTCTGAGAACAGCCTCTCATGAAAAGCTACTTATTCAAGCTGTGAATCCAACTGTGTTTTATTTTAAAAAAATAAAACACAGATGTAACAGTGGATCTGGTATAAGCTTGTGACGCAGCGTCATTACCACATGTTTATTCACGCCATAGACTCTAATAAAAGTAAATGATGGAGGAGAAAGAAGAGTCAAAATTTCGAATTTTTCCAGCACTCAACTGGCACAACGACTGAGAAAGAAGATTAAATAGTGAACAACCTAATCGATTCTATTTCGTCACCACTGCCACAGGGATCCCATGAGATTGCAACACGCATGCACACATCAGTGCTTATCGCTTCGCGCCGTCAGTAAGAAGCAAAAAAATTTGCTGAATGGGATTTGCACTTTTTCTTTTATACGTCGCTTAAACTGTTCTCAGAACATTAATTTGAAAGGAAGAAACACTGGTCCAAGGAATATGAGCGGTGACGACCACGGAGTAACAGATTCCAGTTCAGACTGTAACAGAGATGGCGAGGAAAACGGCTCGACCGAAATGGCGGGCGTTTTGCGGAGCTTACAGAGCTCGCTGAAACAACTCGTCAAAGCTTCGCAAGCTCAAACCAAAGCCTTCAATAACTTGAGAGAAGACATTCTTCTCCAGCCTGATCCAAAAGAGGAGGATAAGGACGTCGTAACAGATGGGGCACCCAATTTAATGGACTTAACCACGGCCACAAATCAATTGCTCGACTCGAGCAGCGGCCAAAGTCCAAAGTCCCTGCCTAACAATTTTCGACCTGACGAAGGGACAAACAAAGATATCCTAGATAGCCTGACCCAGGCTTTAATGCCAAACAGCAAAAAATCTCCCGACATCGAGGAGAAAATTGCGTGTCTTGTAAACAATATTTTGACCGGAGAGTTGTCACAAGATTCAGTGAAGGAACGAGGCGAGAAGTATCCGCCTCCAGCAAATTGCAAATACCTCACCGCAACCATGGTGAATGAAGAAATTTGGGATCTGTTGTCTAGAAAGAACAGGTCGGTGGATTTGGCTTTTCAACGTATACAGGAACCACGTATTCATGGGTTATCCTCACTAACAATCCTAGCCGACCGGCTATTCAAAGATATTCAGAGCGCGAAAACAGTGAACGCGCGGGAAACCCGAACACACGTGATGGACAGCATTGCCCTTTTTGGCCATGCTAACTGGAAGCTTAATATGAAACGGAGAGAGATCATTAAACCTGATCTTAACCCACCTTACACTAGATTGTGTAAGGAAGAAATAAAGCCGACAACCAAATTGTTTGGCGATGACTTATCCAAACACCTCAAAGAAATGTCTGAAGTGAAACGAGCCGGGCAACAAATGAAAAAAGCGGGCAATGGATCAGCTCACACCGCCAAAACCTCAAGTCTCAAAAACCAACGGTCTAAACCTTACGACCGACCACAAAACAATCACTTTAATGCTTTCAAGCGCCGTCCTTTTTTAGGACATGGCCGGCCATCAACTCAGACCAAGGCAAACAACCAAAAGAACTCTCACAAGTCAAGACACAATAGAAGAACAGGTAAGGGAAACAGTTTCTGCTACAAGTATTAATTTAGACGACCTGCACAAAAGGGTTGAACTTTTTAAAGCAGGGCAAGTGAGACACCATTTGCCCTTTTGGGAATCATTGACTAATGACCCAGTTATCTTGGATACCATAAAGCATCATCATATAGAGTTTAAGGCTGAGTACCCAACACAGACAGTTCAACCTAATAAAATCAATTTCTCAGTTGCTGAAATCATGATTATTGATGCAGAAATTGCTAATCGTGTTAGTAAAGAAGGTCTTCAGGTCACCAACTGTGTGCCTGGTGGTTTTATTTCGAATATTTTCATTCGTCCTAAAAAGGATGATGCTTTCAGGATGATACTCAATCTGAAACCACTCAATAAGTTTGTCGATTATCACCATTTCAAAATGGACACATTCCGTACTGCCCTCAAACTTATCCGACCTGGATGCTTTATGGCATCTGTAGATCTCAAGGATGCCTATTAATCCATTCCCATAGTAGAGGAAGACAGAAAACTCCTCATGTTTCAATGGAAAGGGAAATACTATCAGTTTACATGCCTACCTAATGGTCTGTCATCTG
>CM042758.1:16192878-16195378 GCA_022496165.2 Catalaphyllia jardinei | reverse complement strand
AAAATGTCCAGGAAGCCCATTGAAAAATTTGAATTGAATCCTAAAAGATACCACTTAAAACAGACAAGGATGATTAACAGCCACTCTTAATGAAAGAAGCCCACACTGTCTAACAGACAGTACTCGAGAGACTATCAGAAATTGAGCCTAAAAACATATTAAATAAGAACATTTTTGTATTAATCAATTATTTGAGCGCACCCTAAAAGATGCTTTGACAGCTAAAAATACAGTAGTGGCATTTCGTCATGAACATCTTAAGTTAGACCAGAATCTTTGATTTATACCAGTCCTCTAAGCAGGATGACATTTAGCATTTCTGACCTTTTTGTGTGGGGTCCCCCTTTCTGGGTTTTGTAAACCCTTTAGGCAGGATACAGATAAAAGAGGTGAGGTTGATAACATACCTTTATCACCCAGTCTGTGTGTCCATATCTGGTCTGTAGGCACTGTCCAGATGACAATTTCCATATTCTGAGAGTAGAGTCAGCAGAACCACTTACAATTGTGTCCACTTCATCACAGTAGTCAACTGTAAACACTTCAATCAAAGGTGAAATGAACGACCCTCAGAGATCGATATACCAGGAATTTTTTACAGTCAAACCATGATTATCCAGAGCTCAATTATCCGGATTTCTTGATTAATTAGTCACATTCATTATCCATAGAAAAGCTATCTTACGCCAAACTGAACAATAAAATTTCAGTCAGAACTGAATAAATGAAGTTGGCGATAGTGAAGGTCTCTTTACTTCTGATGTCAGTGACATTTTAGAGCTGATGATGAGCTTCCGACTTCATTGCAGTTGTCAGGCGAACTGTTGAATGCTTCAAAAATTGTTTGACATGGATGGAGAGACAAAACAATGTGGAAGCTATTCAACTTATGCAGCTTTGAAGAATGATGGAATTAGCGACATGTACAGGCTGTAGAAGCTTGAAGCAAACTGATTTACTTGAACATTTTAGGCAGAAATGACTTGTAAAACAAATTGATTTACTTGCAAATTGTAGTCAGCAATGGCTTTTGATTGTGGTTCATTCTTGCATGATTCTCAAATAAATGTTACATTCAGTGTTTACTCATTAATATTCATATTTCCGATTATCCGGACTCTCAATTATCTAGACTATTAGGGCCAGTGCCCAAGGGTCTGGATAATCAAGGTTCAACTGTACCAAGATTAGTTAGCAGGGTCAATATCCTCAATTGATACTTTATTGACACTCCATCAACACCTCATTTGACACTATATCAACACTCGATCAACATCTCAATTGACAGGTAAAGAGTCAATTAATTTTTGATCAACGCAACTATCAGCTAACTGTTGATTGAGTGTCAATCAAGCATTGATCAGATGTCGATTGAGGGTATCGATCAACACTTGCCTACAAATGCCTTTATTAATACACATGATCCCATTTTTCTGGAATTTTGGAACCCTATCAGGGTTTCATATTATTCGCCTCCACTTTATTTTACTTGTAAGAACTGAACTCAAAAGATCTGTGCTTCAATTCCACCAAGTTTTAGAAAGCAGAAGACGATTTGAAATTGAGCCATCCAGATTATAAGTCAGACTGCACTGAGGCTCAGACTACATGTACCTCAATCCATTCCTAAATATTAAATTGTAAGACCAGATTAGATTCTCTCCATCTGTTTACAGCAGCTGTCTTTAGAAAGGTTGTCCTACAAAAAGCATATTTTGTAAGCTTATATGCAGCAACCTTGAAGGGTGTTACAGGTAATGGTGCTTGTCAGCTGCTTGATTGAAGCTCAAGGTGTTTGAACAGCATGATAGAAGGGAACAACACAACCACATGAATTTATGCTTCCTTCTCTCGTCTCACCGAAACACTATGAACCTTAACCTAGCAGTAATAAACTAATCACTGCCCATAATACCAATAAGCTATGTGTGTTGCTTTTATGCTATTGTGGGATAACCCTTTTCAAAACAACTGTACACAGACACAATGTTTTCTTTACCTGCTGCAGTGTGTCCCCTGAAGTACTGTAAGTTCTCCCCTGTGCTCCAGTCCCACATGCCAACAGTATTGTCAAAGGATGCTGTAATAACCTTGTGGTCATCGAAGCAAATGTCAGCACAAGTATGAGCTTTCAGAATACATTTACATTGGCCAGTCTTCAAGTCCCACAGCCGGACTGACCTGTCATCTGACCCTAAATATCACAATTTCTGAATTTTAGTTGAAGCCTTCAGTTTATATCCTGTTGCATGATTGAGAAAGTCACAAGAGTGTACTGAGTAATGAAAAACTATGCACTGGTCAATACTGCAATTAGAATGCAAAATGTATATAATTTATATTGTTGTGAACTGTAAGAAATACAGCACTGAATACCATAGACGGGAAGAACATAAATTTTTGCACCATACTTTTGCATGTCAATGTTACATATACCTTTAAGTTACAAACTGGCACAGAACCTTGTTTAAAGTATTGATCGCTGGAAAGAGTGTTGATT
>CM042758.1:16181672-16192778 GCA_022496165.2 Catalaphyllia jardinei | reverse complement strand
GTTCAGGCCCAAACTTTTTCAGACGAATGGCCAATGCAAGATCATAGCACTTTTTTGCCTGCTCCAGATCACCCAGGTTCATGTGAGCATTAGCCAGGTTGTTGTAAGTAGCTGCAACATAAACATGCTCAGGTCCCAGCCTTTTTAAGAGTATGGGAAGAGCACGGTTGAAGTACTCTCTTGCCTGCTGTTGGCCACCGGCACTTTCGTACACATTACCAAGGTTATTTAGAGTCATTGCCACATCAAGATGATCAGGACCTTGCTTCTTAAGGCGTACGGCTAGTGAACGATCTTGATACACCTTTGCCTGCCTCAGATCACCCAACTGAAGGTGTACATTACCGAGGCAACTGTAAGAACCTGCGACGGTGACGTCTTCTGGGCCCTGTAATTTCAGACGAATAGCTAATGCACGATCAAGATGCTGTTTTGCCTTCTCCAGTTCACCCAGGTCACTGTACAAATTTCCTAGATTGTTGTAGGTCACTGCCACATTCCCATGCTCAGCTCCTTCCTTCAAAGCAATAGCCAATGCATGATCATAACAACCTTTTGCCTGCTCCAATTCACCCAGCTCGCTGTGAACATCTCCAAGGTTATTATAGGTGGTTACAAGATCACCATGCTCAGTTCCAAGCTTTTTCAGACCAATCGCCAATGCACGATCAAAATACTCTTTTGCCAGCTGAAGTTCACCCAGGTGAAGGTGCACGTTGCCCAGCTTATTGTAAGTAGTTGCCACATCAACATGCTCAGGTCCGAGTTTTTCTAGACGAATGGCCAGGGCAAGATCATAACACTCTTTTGCTTTGTCCAGGTCACTCAAGTGATTGTGTACGCTACCCAGATCGCTGTACACAGTAGCCTCGTCAACCTCATGTTTGTTCTGCTTTAAGTTGGCAACCTTTTTCAAGACATCTCTTAATTCCTCTGTGGAAAAATCTGTCTGATTTTTGATTGCTTGAATTTTGTCAGTCGGCAGACTAAGTGCTTGGAAGGCAACATCAACTCTGCTGATGGCATTTTCAAATTCTGCAACAGTGAGATATTCTTGTGGCATGTTTGTAAATCCTTCTTTTCTGAACTTTTGGAGATCTTCCACATTTGATTGGATTGCTGGACTTAGACTGTGGATACAGTCAGATGAAAGGATGGCATAAAACAACATGGTGCAATTCCATTCTGCTCTATTTCCATTTACCATGATGGTCAGAAGATGGGCATGTTTACGTTTGTTATCAGGGGATTCTCCATTCCAGAAGTCCAGTCCATTCTTAAGCTCATCTTTCCATTCTCCCTTTGTGCCCTCGTAGCGATTGTCCCATTCTTGTTTGAAGATTGATCGCAGGCCATCAGCTAGGATGTCAGTCATGACATAACAAATCCTATAGTAGTTCAACTGCTCTTTAGTGTACTTGACTGCAGAGGCCATATTCACCTAGAGCGTCCTTTTCCAGATGTCTGTTAAAACAAATTAAAATGTTATGCCCTGATTCAATTGAGTGCAGACTATTATACGTTGAACTATGGTATCCCTCAGTTTCTGTACCAGGCCTTGCATTAGGAGGCAAACTGATTGGCTGTAAGGGTCATTTTGCTTGCCATGTTTGACCAGGCATCTAGATTTTAGAGGAAAGGTTTTCTTGTAAAGAAGTTCAGTTCCCTGGGTTCAGTTCAAAAAATTCTGTTCACCTGTGAAAAATGACTCTTCGTGATCCATGACTTCAAAGGTTTTGCTTGACCCAAGAAGAACTTGAACTATTAACCGATATTCGTGATTTCACTACTCTATTCTACATGATTTTGAGACGAGAGTCCTTTGAATATAAGAGTCGTCTAACAAGAGTGATTTAGGTATGCGATTTACAATATGGAGACTTGGCCTTAACCTTTCACGATTTTGCTTTCTTTAAACACTTTTCCTAGTGTAAGAGCTGGTTATTAAAAAGAGTAGATTATTTGCTTATTCTCCTGATTCAGGAAAATGAAATTTTGATATCTGTGATCCGTGATTTCCTATTTTTTTGGTTCATGAACCAGAGACCCCCCTGTACGACCCTCTATGAAAATGTATGAAATGTTGCATGATCTGTTGCTCTACATGCTTCACACAAGGGTGCGATACTTGGTGTGTAACTTACAGTACAGACCTTCACCCTCACCCTGACTTACTGCAAGCAGAAAACATATTTTCAGAGAACCAAAAGAGCTGGGGGAAAATATCTTCGAATATGAATGAGAACCCTAAGTGCATTAGTCCCTTGTCTTTGATTGACGTCAGCTTTAAAGACCTTTTAGGAATCTCCATTTTGCTTTATTAATAACATAATTGTGTATCTCTCAGCCTCCGCATGCCAATGAAACTGACAAAAATATTTATGGTGGCAAGCCCCATGCTTCGTCTAAGTTCAAGTTTTTAACTGTATATCATTTCAATAAACAGAAAAAACTTAAGCCTCTTCAAGGGTCAATGAATCGATCGCTCAACCTCATCCTACAAATTCTGTTTCGTTTTTTTTAGACTGCACGTGAACTCGGACAGAAAAGGTCAAGAGCTGCCGAGTACTCACTATTTAGAAGTTTTCGTAGTAGATCAGCAAACCAGTACTTACAATCAAGAAACAGACGAACTGATTGATGTTAGAAAAGGCCTTGTTTGACACCCATCAGCAACATGGAGAGCCTTTAGAATGCAAATTTAGTTAGGACGAATGAAAGGATTGTATATCGCGGGAGCCATTTTGAATGCGCAGCCATGCCGTGCACACACAAACAGACCACTCTGTGAGTTCGAGGGATTGGTTCGAGATTGGCTTTGGGCTCGTCACGCAATCTTCCTCCCCCACGGGGAGGAAGATTGCGTGATGAGCCCAAAGAACGTCTGCGTAGGAGGCTACAATCTTGGACAGAATAAAATGAGAAATGAAAGTACCCCTCCCCCCAATTCAATGATGTGCTCGCGCAACAACGAAAGCGCACCATTTTTTCCATCATTGAATTGGGGGGAGGGGTGGTCTTAATTTCTCATTCATTTTGTCCAAGATTGTCCGAAGGGTTTCAACGTGACAATACAAAGGGAGCCGGTAATTAGGCACTAATATGTCAACACATTTATTGGCAGTAAAAGGAAGTGGTGTCTGTCGCAGTCACGCGCGTCAGAGCTCAGTGGTAACGCAGCTAACCTAAGTTTAGGTACTACAATTAGAGTGTATTTTGGAAACAATAAAAAAATAACAACGCTATTCTAACCACATTTTTCCAAAGCAGTACTGGGATTAATAACGAATCATATTAGTGCTCGAAAAGCTCAGTACAACCCGCCATTGACAAAAAAGAACAGTGCACGAAGCACTAAGCTTCAATCCAAATTCTAAAGACTTCTTCAAATTTCACATTAAGCGAGTATTAAGTACAGAATAATCTATCGTATTTCGCAGGAGCTGATCAATAAAACTATAGAGTCTATGAATAGTCGTATCACTGACATAATAAGAAACAATGGCGAAAGACTGAAGTCGATAAAAGTACCGCTCTCTATAGGCACTCACCAGGCTTGCACTATGTCAAAACGATGCTTGCACGTTTTTGTGACGGTTTACGAGGTATTTCCTACGATTTAAGGCTGGTTTTGAACGGTTTAAGACGGTTTTGGACGATTTTGGCAATCAATGAAATAAAAACTGAACGAAGAATATTATTTTACTGCCCTGCTACAAAACCGTGCTTAACCGTAAAAAATCGTCAATAAAAACTTGTAAATCGTTGAATTTCATTTCAACGCAGATAAAAATCGCGCAAGACCTCTTTTTTCTATAGAGAAAACTATTCTACAGATAGAAAAGACTTCAACAGACAAATATCCAATAACGGTCTGAAAAGTTAAGGCTCTCAAAATAACAGATTGAGGAGAGCGTGATGGTTGAAGTGGCGCATTGGATTGGCGTGTATGTCGCGGTTCAAGGTGGCGTGCATGAACTCTCTCGGGTTCGAGACCGATCTCCTCTCCTGTTATTTTCATTTTTTTTTCTTTCTGCGGGTAAGTTGAAATGTTCTTTTCTTTCGTCGTAAAATCTGCGGGCAAAGAATGCCAGCAAACTACGCGCCATTCACTCCATCTCACTCACCTCAATGAACCCTTCCTCCGCGTATACCACATATTGCCATCTCGTCAGAAGTGCCCAAAAAATCAACCGGTGTGAAGGAATCGATAAAGTACTTTTAGAGGGACCAAAATTCAAAGTTAAATTCGGAAAAACTAAGAAAGCGAGCTTAATCAGAGATGTGCAACGCTTAATATTTTGATTCCCGCGCGCGCAACCGACCAACAATTAATATATATATATTCGGCTTGGTTAAAGAAATAACTTCGCTTTTCAGGCCCAACACTTCAACACGCACTTATGCATATTCAATTTTCATAATAATAAAGTATATGACACACCAAAAATAAATCAGGTTGTGATTTTATGTCAATCCTGCTTGAGTCGCGCACAGAGTTCATTAGATCTTATTTTGGCTAACTTCTTTTTCTCTGGTTATCGAGTTTGCGACAACAGATAAGATGGGATCTGCATAGCAAATATAGCTTCTTGTAACGCCAGTGCGGCCCTCGGATATGTTCGTTCCCGCAGATGTTCTTAGGCTTGTCACGCGTTCCTCCCCACGAACCGTGGTGGGAGGCTACTGTAGGTTAGAGAAAGTAGCGTAATAGTAAATTGGCCTATTTTAGGATCCTCTCAAGAATGATTGCGGTTGCGTTTCATGTCTATCATACCGCCTAGCTCATACCTTTTAGGCGGTATCAAGAAACATAGAATTTGTCTTTTAATATCACCTGGGGCCCATTTCTCGAAAGTCCCGGTAACTTAACGGGCCCGAAATCACATTTTGAATTCAAAGTCTCTAGAAAAGTAGGATGTGTTCTGAGCTCTAATGAAGTCCATTTTGTTTCTTTAGTTAATAACTTTACTGCATAATTTTCAAAACGTTTGAAACTTTCATCTGGAATGGAAAACAGAACAGCTTACGGCCAGGTAATTACCGGGAGCTTCGAGAAACGGGCCCGTGGTTACTTTTGATTTTAGTTTAGTCTTCATTGTTAATAACATGTATCACGGTGTGATAATAGCTAGTTCTGAGATCTGCTACTTCCGGTAATTAACGGCCTCCAGCCAAACGTTTTCCGTGTATTTCAGTTAGTTAATATTGGTTAATGTCAGTAAACTTTTCCCCATTTTCAGGAGAAAAGAAACCTTCGAGAAATCCTGTTTTCCAATGGGCCATTTTCGAGATGTTAAAATTTAGCTTGGCAGAGCCCTTCCCATCTCCAACGGCGTGAAGCAGGGTTGTGTCCTGGTACACCCTCTCTTCAGCATCTTCTTCAGCATGATGCTCAAGCAAGCAACTGAGGACTTGGATGTTGACGAGGGGGTGTACGTCAGGTACCATCTGAATGGCAGTCTCTTCAATCTACAACGCCTCCAAGCCCACACCAACAGAGGCAGGAGAGGCTGATCCAAGACCTTCTCTTCGTGGATGACGCTGCCCTTGTCGCTCACACAGAGCGAGCCCTTCAACACGTCACCTCCTACTTTGCAGATGCCTCGCGGCTGTTTGGCTTAGACGTCAGCCTCAAGAAGACGGAGGTTCTTTACCAACCAGCCAGCTCCCCATAAAGAATATCGACGCCCCCCGGGGGGGGGGGGGGGCCACATCAGCATTGGCGACACTGAACTGAAAACCACTCAGCAGTTCACCTATCTTGGTTGCATCATCCCGTCCGATGACGTCTGATTAAATTGATCGACAAGGAAATAGACAATAGACACCTCTTTTGGCAGACTATACAAACGTGTGTGAAACAACAAAATTCTGAAAAGCAAAACAAAATAAGATCCGTGCCTATAGGGCTGTTGTTCTCCCCACTCTTCTCTACGGCTCTGAGGCCTGGGTCGCCTACCGCAGCCACAGCTGCCTCCTCGATCGCTTCCAGCAGCGCTGCTTGCGCAACATCCCCAACATCCACTGGAGCGACTTCATTACCAAAGTCGAAGTCCTGGAGCAGGCCAAGGTTTCCAGCATCGAAGCCATGATCTTGAAATATCAGCTCCGATGGGCTGGTCATGTTTCCAGAATGGAAGACCATCGCCTTCCAAAGATCGTCATGTAGGGCTGCCATCGTGAGGGAGGGGCTCCAAAGAAGCGATTCAAGGACAGCCTCAAGAAGTCGCTCACCACCTGCAAAATCGGCCACAAGCAGTGGTCTAACCTTGCTGCTGACCGTGTTGCCTGGCGCCACACAATCCACCAAGCTACTGCCCAGTTCGAAGCGGACAGAAGAAACTCAAGGACAAGAGACAGAGGAGGAAGGCCCGCGCCGCCTCCACCACCACACCAGACATTACACTTCCCTGCAGCCACTGCTCGCGGCCCTGTCTCTCCTGCATCGGTCTGGTCAGCCCAGAGTGTCCCTGCAGTCGATGATAACGTGGACAAACTTCAAAAATCTTCGTTCGCGAAGCCAAGCCATGATGAGTGAGGCCTAGACTCCCCAGAGGACACAAACAAAAGAGACTCAAAAGAAATAAATTACAATGTAACATGGTCATTCAGTTCCCTTTGTGTGTCATCTAAGCCTCGCTGCCAAGCTGAATTTTAATACATCGAAAGTGGTCTATTAGTAAAGGGGTGTTTCCTCCCAGCTAATAAATTTCGAAACGTGAATAAAGTTTCGGTACGTATGCTGTCCCCTGGACAACTTCCTTATGGATAGAATGAACTTATCCGAACCATTCATAGAAAATGTTACTGGTGAGCAAGGCGGCAACATTTTCCATTCAAATCTTCCGGCTAGTTTTTTAAAAATTCAAATCGTCATAAAATCTTCTTTAATGCCAAAGCCCACAAACTTGGCCATTTTATTTTGAGTTATTTTAACCAACGACAAAATTACCTTTAAATTGAAGGAAACCTGAAAATAATACTTTAGAAAGACAGGAAAACACTAAGGAGTTTATAATAATAAACCATAAGGGAACAAGGATGGTTAAGGATGGCGAAGATAGACACGGATTACAAACAACGAAATTTAAAAATTTAGGCTAAATTTTTCAAACCGTTTAACCGTGACGCAGCTCCTTTAAAGTTACAGCCCATAATTTTATGAAAAGTAGGTCGCGTGATAGCTTAGCTGCAAAGGGCCTGCTATTGGTGCTTTTTTGCTTTCGAGCGAATTAAGGCAGAGCAGCAGACGGAATCACCGGGGACGGAGACCGTGTCCTGTAGAATGCCTGGCACCAGTCAAAACCGTACGGCGCTGCCAGCTGGTAGCGAAAACCGACCTGCTCACAAAAGGTCTTAACCCGTCGCTAACAAGCTTTTAACGCGCTGTAAAATCGTATAAGAGACGACAACAAGACAACTTAGGTGAGTTTAATGGAAAAATGTATTCCCAATTTTGAGCAGTTTTAAGTGACAGAAGTATTTCTCATACTATCTCTTAATTAAAACGAAGGCCGTGTCTAATTATTAACTACCCTTTGTATATTTCAGTATAATTAAAGTTAAACTCTTAGAGAATAAATGTCCATATTATAACCACATACTGAGCTTGGGCTACCTGTGGTCATTCCAGACGAAACTGAGATACAATCTCACCAGCAGTAACTACAATGGGTGGTTGCCCACACAGCGCTTTTCGTGCATAGTTACAAGCAAAGTTCCTCGGCGTCTTTAAAAAACCCTGATTGAGGGTTACACGAAGTATTTCAAGCAAAACTAACATTTTCAGACTTAGTGGACTTCTTCACTGTACAGTTTGCTCACTCAGCTGTCAATTTATAAACTTCAACTTTATTCAGCAGTGCATGTTTAGCTTTAAATGATGTAACAGAGAATTAACTCTGAAGTGTAAATTTTAGTGCTAATTTAACCCATGAATAACCCACTGGGCGTTAGCCCTAGTAAAGGTAATCAGGGAACCACACGAGGTAAAGAAAAAATCTTTTGACCTCGGTGGGAATCGAACCCACGACCACCGGATTAGATCTACCGTCACTCTGCCGACTGAGCTACGAGGTCGGACAGAGAAAGTCGAGGTCGATTTAGCTGGTGAATCGCGGCGAAGAGAAAGTAAGGGTACATATGAATGTTGTGCCGCATGTTTAGCTTTAGCCCAGCTGACTAGTCCCCAATCTTTTTCATAAAGTGCGCGGCATTGCGCTTGATAGGAGTGGACGGTGAGATGGTTAGGGAGAAGGCGATATTAGGAGTCTCTCAGGTTTTCTCCTCTTTTTCAGCTCCTTTCCATCACCCCTTGCACGCTCGGCTCCCCGACCTTGCGTTTCCCAAATCGCGCCGTACCGCGCGATCTATAAAGGTGACTGGGCCGAGTCGGATAAATCATTGCATTGTGCCTGTAAATGGGCTGAAAGATTAAGGAGTCTTTGTTTAAATATTTTCGTTAATTTTTTATCTTTGCCCCACGAGCGTAGAAGCAGAAATTTTTTGACTCGTCATGCATTCACGCAGTCATAAAAACGTCGTTTACCTTTTGGAAGCAATGCGGGACGAGCCAAAAGAATATCTATAGCTCCTGTAAGGTCAGAAAAATATTAACTGCGGTACCTCTTTCAATTTTGCACCTGAAGAGCTAATGAAAAATTAGCCTGGGAGCAGGCTCGCCTTTGAGTCATGCGCGCGAGCGGCGAAGCAAAGTAATTCAGCGGGAAGGAGTCTGGTTAAGAGGCGCCAAGCTAGAAACTTGTGTTCCAACGAGAGTCCCGTCTAACCGAAATATTGGGCATTAGATTTACCCTTTTTAGTCGTCCGGTCAGCCTTTCATTGGTTTTATATAATAAAAATTACACCACTTTGTACACAGCAAAATGCCGTCTTATCGCAAAGTTTATGCTAATGGCGAATCAAATAAGATATAAACGAAAACATCAACAAAGGTTTTACCCACATCCGTACCCGTAACCAGAGCCACGCTTTCTTTCAGGCACGTGGTATAGCTCACGAGCCCAAAATTAGAAGCACGCTTGCAACCCGACTATTCCAGCCAAATACACGCTTCTCCTTACGATGTATTTAGTAAGTAACTGAACTCCTTACAGAATGTGTTAGATATCGTTTTAGGGATGGACCATAAAATTTCTTTCGGGAAGTGGGGCAGGGGCTCAGTGGCCGATCCAAACCTTGAGCAGGGGGAAGGAGTGGTTTTGTTTTGCTTGCCCTGCCAGCTTTTGCTTCCTTGTGTGACGTTTTTCCTTTTTTAACCCAAAATAAGTGGGGAGAGGGGGGGCGGGAAGGCCTTAGATCTGCCACTGGAGTTGATTTCTTAGCAAACTCTCCTGCAAAGATAATGTAACAGAGAATTAACTCTGAAGTGTAAATTTTAGTGCTAATTTAACCCATGAATAACCCACTGGGCGTTAGCCCTAGTAAAGGGAATCAGGGAGCCACACGAGGTAAAGAAAAAATCTTTTGATCTCGGTGGGAATCGAACCCACGACCTCCGGATTAGATCTAATGTTACTCTGCCGACTGAGCTACGAGGTCGGAGAGAGAAAGTCGGGGTCGATTCAGATGATCGTGGGTTCGATTCCCACCGAGGTCAAATGATTTTTTCTTTACCTCGTGTGGTTCCCTGATTCCCTTTACTAGGGCTAACGCCCAGTGGGTTATTTATGGGTTAAATTAGCACTAAAATTTACACTTCAGAGTTAATTCTCTGTTACATCATTTGTGTTCATAGTACTACGCGGCACAACATTCATATGTCTCCTGCAAAGACTTGATCGCTACAATCATTGCACTGAAAATTGCACATACCATATGGAGATCAGTTTTAGCAATTAATGCAATATTTTTTTTTACGCAATGCACTTACTAAACTATATTTATAGTTAGAAAGATGTCTGAGCTTAAAGTACAAAAAATACACAGTATGTAACACCTTAGACTGGTAAAATGTATCAGACACATCCTGATAGAAAATTGTGCTCATATTTCTGAAAAGCTAATGACTCCAAGTGGAAAACAAGTCTACAAATTGCGGTAGAAATTTTCGAAAACGTTTAAACCAACCCTTAGAACGAAGTAGACTTGCAGACATCGTTCGACTTCATCTTTACTGAAAAAAACTTCTGCAAAATTGTAAAATAAAAATTCATGAAAAGGATATAAGAAGGATATCAGAAAGACGGTTCTAAAAATTTGAGTTACACTTGTCAGAAATGGTTTTGACCTTGAAGCTCTGCGCGGAAGGCAATCCAGGGTCGATTGCCTTCTCCTGTGATGAGTAGTTTTTCTCCAAGGCCCTAAAAGGTACCGAGGCAACTCATTTTTGTTACGAATTTTCACCCTTTAATGGAAAAACCCGACCATGCAGCCCTGATAGCGAAATGAATAATGAATAACTTTATTAACGTGTCAATCGTTCTAGTTTTTACAAGTAAAAACTAATTGGGGACACCTACTTAGAAACTAATTAAACTAAGAAAATAATAACACTAATAATAAGAAGAAAACTATGTACAAACAATATAAGATAGATAAAAACTAAGCTTTACATAACTTACAGTTTTCACAGTTATTTTTCGACGTAACATTTGATAGGTCGAGGGCCCTAACTTGATTTTTATATGCAGTTAGAGAATCAGCCATTTTAATTGATTTGTGGAGGTTCCACCAAATGTAAGGTCCCATGTACCTTAAGCTGTGTCTCCCGTATAAGTCACCCCAGACGCGAAACAACTACAAGTGTGAGGTGTTGTTAATTGTTGTTGTTGTTGTTGTTGTTATGGAGTTGTCAGGCATAAGTGTTTTTTATCCAATCCAACCTCTTGACTTCATAAATATATTTACAACTATCGAGAGAACGTTTTCTCCAAAAACGTTCTGCACTTTCAGTAAATTATACCAAGACAACTTTCGGTCAGTCAGTGTTCTCAAGCACTCCAGAATTCAGCTTAAAATATTTCCATACAAGCATCGTTGATACAACTGTGAAGACAGTCCATTATTGCTTTCACCGTCACCTACAGCAGCAGTACTGATGGCCAATCTAGTCTCTTTATCTTGAGCAGCTTTGTGTTTCAT
>CM042758.1:16165729-16181572 GCA_022496165.2 Catalaphyllia jardinei | reverse complement strand
ATCTGAACCTTACCACGAAAACAAAAACGCACGCTAGAAAGATTTTTTGTCAACTCTGATCTGAGATGTACATTTTTGCCAAGAAACACTTATCAAATTGTTCCTTTAAGACGATACAATGTATCCATTGCGGCTTATTAATATTAACTCCATGTGTTTGGTCCGGGGGGGGGGGCACTCCCGCGAATTTAGGATAGGGTGTGCCACGAAGGTTCTTGAATCCTTACCCTATTTAAGGACTAAGAAAGCGAAAACTGATTCCTTTTAAGGCCAAAAACCCACAAAATGACACCCCATTCAAGGCTATTAAACCACTTTTGCATAATCATTTTGTTAATACTTAAACGGATACATCAAATTTAAGAATTAACATTCGTTTATAATTTAGGATGGCGTTTTCACACTCCAGTATTGTATAATACAATTTAACTACCCTATCTAAGGACCACACCAGGAACACAGTAACAAAAGGGTTAAAAAAGATACCCTATTTAAGGACCGAGAACCTCAAAAACTTTACCCTATTCCGTGGCACATACCTATATAGCCCATATATGGAAGTACACCCCCCCCCCCGGGTGTTTGGCCACTGATACCCTAAAACGTATGGCATTCGGGAAAAGAAAACGCACATAATGGGTACCAATGCACAGATTTTTGACACACCTTTGACGAGTCACAGCTCTTAAACGAGCAACATACTGTATGGCACATTTTGAATGACTGCATTATTAAGAACAACTACAAAATATTTGAAAACATTCTAATGTCAAGTGTTATTTCTAGACAATCACCTTAAGGCCACTGCACACTAGCCTATATTAGTTTGTTGGCCTATAAAAAATCCTCACCTGTCGGCTAGTGTGCGGGTGCGCTCACCTCAACCAATTAGGAAATGTCATGAGAGGACGCAAGTGGAATAGGCGCCATCTTGATTATGGATGTCTCTGCCCCATACCTCAACGCAATTAGTCACAACAAAAAGTTGGCTTCAGAGTGGTAAGCTGATGGCCCGACAAATTTTAACGCAATTTGACCCCAACAAAAAATCTGCAGTTCTATGGCAAAAAATTGGCTAGTGCACGGCAGCCTATAGCACCAAGAAATCGAGACCTTTAGGAGAAATCAGAAGTTAAACCAACATTACGGTACTTACAACGTATGCCCAGAGGCCGCACTCCTTTTAACCCTTTACTTCCCAAGAGTGACTTATAGATTTTACTCTGTCTAACACCAGACGATTTTACTCGTCAAAGGGAGAGCCCTTGGGGCTTAAAGGGTTAAAAAACTATCTCCCTTAACCCTTTACTTCCCAAGAGTGACTTACAGATTTTACTCTGTCTAACGCCAGACGATTTTACTTGTCAAAGGGAGACCCCTTGGGGCTTAAAGGGTTAAATTTGGCCAGCAGCAAGAACTACAATCTCTGGGAAGGTCTAATCACCAAAAGTCACAGACTTCCCGTCACTGTACGCATGCTTAGAGTCAAGGCTGACAAATCTGATTGGCTAAAAGTACGAAACGAATTCTATGCGCATGCTCAAAAAATCAGACCCAGCCAGAGGTCGCGATTCTTGTTGCCTACAAAATACGTTTTGGGGTATCAGTGGCCAAACACCCCGGGGGGGTACTCCCATATATGGGCTATATAGGTCTGTGCGGCGGAATAGGGTATGGTTTTTGAGGTTCTAGGTCCTTAAATAGGGTATCTTTTTTAACCCTTTTGTTACTGTGTTCCCAATGTGGTCCTTAGATAGGGTAGCTAATTTGTATTCTATGATACTGGAGTGTGAAAATGCCATCCTAAATTATAAACGAATGTTTGTTCTTAAATTTGATGTATCAGTTTAAGTATTAAACAAAATGGTTGTGCAACAGCGGTTTAATAGCCTTGAATGGGGTGTCATTTTGCGGGTTTGGGCCTTAAAAAGGGTACCAGTTTTTGCCTTCTTAGCCCTTAAATAGGGTTAGGGCTCAAGAACCTTCGCGGCACCCCCCTATCCAAAATTCGCAGGAGTGCCCCCCTCCTCCCCGGGATGTGAGTCCCTGGGGTGTGAATGACCAAATTAACTTTGATATTCACTTACAAGTATATTTTTTTAAAGAGTCATAGTTGATCAATGAATATATTGAAACAAAAATATCTTCAAATCAAATGCTTTCAGGGAGTAAGTAAGGAAGGTAAGACCATCAGTACCTATGATGAGGTGATTCTGGCCAGTGGTGTTTTCTTGATGACCAGTTTTCAGCTTGTGGACATACACAGTTCTGTCGGCATGACCTGTCACTAGTTCCAACATGCCATCACCATCCACATCTGCTAATAATAGAATTTTGCAATTGGATGGAAGAAGTTGGGAGGAAATTGGCTCCAATTTCCCCAGAGATGAATCTGGAGTTATCTGAAAAAAAATTATACACAAGTTAACAACACAATTAGTTGGCAGCCACTAGAGTTTTGGTGACTGCTCACTTAATCAGGCAAATCTTAATAATATTGTAATATTTCTAAGGTGATTGCAGATTTCTTGGCACTTTAAGAGGCACTTATTAATAATAGTGTTCCAGTTGGCCTAGATATCACTGACTTGACATTGGTGGTAATCCTTACAGACGCCTGCAGTGGCGGATCCAGACCTTGAGCTAAAGGGGGGGGGGGGGTCCAATTTTACTTGCCCAGCTGGGGTTTCCTTCTTCAGTCATTTCTTCTTTTTTCACCCAAAATAGGGGGGGCAGCCCCCCAGGCCCCTCCCCTAGATCTGCCACTGACCTGTATCTTTAGCTCCTACCCAAGGTCGTACCTAGGATTTTTTGTCTGTGGGGGCAAACTCCACAAACCTTCACAGGGATCTCCCATATACAGCCCAACAAAATCAAACACTATGTTAGAAAAAAAACTAGTTTTCCTGGGGGGGGCAACGGCCCCCCCCCCCCCTCCTGACCCCCCGCTATGTATGGCCCTGCTACCTATAGTGCCATTACATCATTTCACCATATTTTTCATGTTAATACACATGCCCAAGTTACTCAATTACCTCTATAGACCTTTAGAAAACAGCCCTAAAAAATTTGTGCTGATTGGTCAAAAATAGAGTTTCTATAACTCTAGAGACACAGAACTAGCACAAACTATTGACAGAATAATGTCGCAAGCAAAGAAAATTTACATTTTGATGACCAAAGCAAACAAGTTGTTTCCCTTTTTCCCATCGCAGTGAAGTTTGGCAGAACACAAAAAAGCTGTGAAAATACTCACCTATGGCTCATGTTCCCACAGCATTTCTTGTTCTCCTAAACTTCCACTCGTGTTTCTATTAAACAATTAGATTATGAGCTCGAGATTTCTATCATGTGATAGTGGACAAGGGCGCAGCCTGATCAGTCAACTATCACACATAAAAATCAAAAGTGAATAGTATAAATCTACAAGTCCTTCAAAACTTTATCTAAATCGTCTTCAAAGACACCTTGAAAATGCCAAGAAGTACCATTATTTTGATAACAAGGGCACACTGCTACACTACTCACTATCTATCACAGATTATATAATAACCCAAGTTATTCTCACATTTTGATTGGTTATTGCCTATGATCTATTAGAGGACAGATGCACGATTGACGTCATCATTACAAAGTTTTTCCCTCTGACATTCTAAAATGATGGAAAGTTTTGAGAATTAGGATAATATTTTACGTGACTGGGCAAAAGATAAGGTACAAAAAAATCTTGCTGAGGCATTGAACAGGTTCAAAAAGCCAGAAAACGAAAGATAAAGCCGTTTCTTTTAGAAAATGATACAGAAATAATTTTCTAGCTGCCTCAGTCAGCAGTTGAGCGAGACTAAACCACGCACAAGCTTGGTCTTGGTAAGCTGAGAGCCATTGCTTTATTTCGAATTAACAAACCCAATAAACAAAATGTTTCTGAGATTAATTTATTTAAAAAATTCAACTTTTGCCAGTGTCAAAACAACTGTTGACCTGATTGATGTCAGGAATGAAACATCAAAACATCACTTCTTAAAATCTTGCTTTCCGATGCGAATGTTCCTGTCCGTTTCAGGGCACAGCAGCGAGCTAAGTATAGCTGACCACAGCTCACGGTCAACAGTATCGCAGCTAAAATGTGTCTCCGACACTATATCAAGCTGATTTGAGAATCACCAACCACAGAAGACAAAAATCCCCACCGTCATTTACGCTCCTTTCATTTAAAACTTGAATGAAATGGCCTCTAGGTTGACCGCAACCACAAGTTTTCCGAGGGTATTTTTTCAACTCCTGTAATTTTCAAGGCAACGTCCAAGCTTTTCAGCTCACAGGGCTGCTCCGATGACAAAAAGTGACTTGATTTTTCGCAGTTCAATTCTACTTTCGCTGTAAGTTTTCATTCAACGAGGAGGGACGCTCGAGTCAGGTTTGACAGTGGCGTGATTTTTCTTGACCAATTCCAATCACTTTTCTTTGCTATGTATAACAACCAATGAAGTTGCTTTATTTTGTATAGATCATAGATCATGTCAAATGGCTTTTTTTCGTGCAAAGGCGGGGCAAAGGCAGGGCAAAAGGCTGGCTTTCGCGTTATGTTGCAATATTTTGAAACAAAAAAGGCTGTTCCTTATTATATAAAACAAATAGATTCCATATTGCCATGAGTCTGATTCAGTAATAGATCACAGAAGACGTCAAAATGTGGTAAGAACATCAGTGACACACACTTGGCTACGCCTCGTGTGCTCCTTTTTGTCCTTGCCACATTTTGACGTCATCTGTGATCTATTAATGAACAGACGCATGGCAACATGGAATCTATTTGTTAAATAGATCATGAGTAGCCTAGTCAATCAGAAAACAGCATTTGTGATAGAACGCTAGTAGATTTATACTAAAACTCGATAGAAACACAGTGGCTGAAAAGTTTGTACCAGTGAACATTACAGCCTTGCTTAATTGTTGCTCATGTTTTGTCGTTTTTCATTGTCAACTCAAACCAGTTCGAGAAAAGAAAAGTCTAGTAAATGAAGGACGCCTTTCTCAATTCTTTGATCTTCAAGGTAAAGATACTAATAGTCAGAGCAATACTTGGAACGAGAAATGTTCAAAAATTTATTTCGAACGGCACTTCCGGGAGAAAATAATCATACCTCACAAGTTTGGGAGAATTCAGCATTTTAGGTAAACCCTCACCTACACATGCTGGTTAATTTTAGCTAGCGCATAAAAATAAAATAATAACTTTTAAATGTCAGATCTAAATATTTTAAACAAGAAGGAGACGTAAATAAGTCTTATATAAACAAGAAGAGGTCGATCGGTTCACCAACCCAGATTATATGAGCGTACAGCATTAGTGAATTAAGTGTTTTTATCTTACATAAAAGATTATTATACGACGAAGCTAACTAGCCTGCGTTGCTGACGAATTAAATCCCGGTATAGTGCCGTCTGCAGCCAGAAGCCAGCAGGCTAAAAAAGGACTTTCGAATGTAGATCAAATTTTTCAAAGAACCCACAGTAACTATTGACAACTTGTATTTTCAATATCACTTACGTAAAAAATGTGACACCATCCCTCTGCAGTTAAACAGAGAAGCAGATTTTCACCTTGATTCCATAAATCTCCCACTCCGACACAAGTTATCATGCCAAGATGAAGGCAACTTCGCCATGGTTTAGTTGAACCACTCTTGAATATTGATAATTCGCCATTGATTTGGCCGACAATGAGTTCGTAGTCTCCATCATTATCGACATCAGCCAGCAACAGGCCTTCATTGAACAAATTGTCGGAAATTTCGAGCTGTAGATTCTCAACGAACGAGACCGACCGCATATACGTAGTTCTATTCATAAGTTAAATTTCTACTCCGTACGCGCACTTAAGTCGTACGCGCATCAACCGCCATTTTGTTAACTACGTTTTGACACGCCTCCGACACGCCTACAAATATCTTCCTTGTTGGGGTACTGGTAGGGGACAGATGTCATTTAGAATTTGTCATGCTTGCCACTGCAAACTCAGAATGTGTTGATTTGCCAAACGAAGATTTAAATTTGAAAGAAAAATACAACACTTTTCGTGGATATTTTACAGAAATTCTTATCATTTTCTTGGAACCTTGTGAAAGGAATTTGATTTTGACCTTTCTATACCCTAGAAGGTGTTATCAGAAAAAGTAAAAAGGTAATGAAAAACTCCTTGAAGTGTCAATGAACATTACAAAATGTACAAACGTTTCGGGCAGAGCCCTTCATCTGTGTAAAAAAGCCCATTGTGGCAAGTTGGCATACGCCATACAAAAAACCTAACGGTGAACGTGCGCTTGCACGAAACGTGCGCGCGCGTGAGTCACAGCCATGAAATAGGTATGTGTATGTTAGAGCGCACGTTCACGTGCAAGCGCACGTTCACCGTTAGGTTTTTTGTATGGCGTATGCCAACTTGCCACAATGGGCTTTTTTACACAGATGAAGGGCTCTGCCCGAAACGTTTGTACATTTTGTAATGTTCATTGACACTTCAAGGAGTTTTTCATTACCTTTTTACTGTTTTCATAGTGTCACGCATCACCTTTCAATTTTTTCAGGTGTTATCAGAGCCCGTTATGTACTTACGCTGACCAAAAGGAAAGCGGGATCTTAGGACGAGATTGTTTTCATTTGATTTTCATTCCAGGTTCGTCAGCGTTCGTTTGCATTTTATAGTTCCCTGGAATTTAGGTATGGAGGAAAGTTTTCCATCCATTTTAAATTTAAATGTCGGTGGTTATGTATATACAACGACTCTGGATACGCTAACACGCGATCCAAAGTCGATGCTCGGAGCAATGTTCAGTGGTCGGCAGAACATCGCTAAGGACACGCGAGGAAACTACTTCATTGATAGAGACGGTGCACTGTTCCGCCATGTTTTAAACTTTTTACGGACTTCGGAGCTATGCCTTCCTCAATCATTTGACGAGTTTGATCAGCTTACCGCGGAAGCAGATTTTTATCAAGTAGGAGACCTGATTGAAGCGTTGCAAATTTTCCGGGAAGATCGGAGAAGAAACATGCAGCTCAGCGAAGGTCAGGGATCGCTAATTGTTTCAGTGGACAGATATCGAAATCAGTTATTGTTAAGTGGCCGGGAAGATCTCATTAAAGAAGTCTTTCATGGATATATCAAACAGTCGGAACTCGTATTAACGTTGCTTCCCGCGCGGGGATATGTGAGGGATTACCGGGTACCCTGGAGGCCCGGGGGTTCCGAGTTGACGAAGGCGGATGCGTTTGATCTATTGTATGGACATGGTTTTGTACTGGAGGGTTGCAACGGTGGTGGTAGTGATGGTGATTTAGCAGGAACACAATTCCAAGAGTATATTTTTGTACGGAAAAATAAACTCTGACAATTTTGATTTTTTTCCTTTTTACTATAGAGGGGTACTTTTTTTAGCCCTCCCCTTGTTAGAGAAATAGGAGAGAGGAATTTTCAGAATAGCTGTAATTCTTGGAGAATTCATTTTCATGTAGTGCCAACATTAACCTGAAGAAATGAGATACACGCATGGTGATCAAACTACTGTTTTTAAAATACTGCTTCCATTCATTTTGACAAGGTAAGATTATCCAGCAAGGACAAGACTTGATGACAGTAGTGAAGAATGAATGATAACTGTAACAGTTTTAACTTGCATAGATTGTAGGGAAGGGACAAAAAATTGTTGGATTGAGAAAGTACCCAACTGAAATTTTTTCATCCATCCAGGTCTTCCTTTCCCAGGTTGAGGTATGGCCTGCTCGATTCTCAAATCTACGCCATGCCTGTGCAGTTTGTCAAAATGAGGCAAAGTAAAGGAGGCAACTTGGCTTATAGACGTTTTGCATGGCAAGAACAATGGAAGTATTTTGCATAAGAAAGAATTTTTTTTCCCATAGGAAAAAGAATCTATTGTTCCTGCCATGCAACATGGCTGCCGGGCAAAACGTCCATTGAAAGCTATTAACATTGGGTTAAAGAGCTCTTTAGAAATGGAAATAAGAGTTGATTCCCAGACGCTCTTTTGCTGGTTCTTGTAAGCTTTTGTTCTTTCAATATTTTGTCCATTGCACACTGACTTACCAACCCTGGGTCATGCTGGAAGGCACCTCTTAAGTAAGTGTCTCAGAATAATTTAAACCCCAAGAAATGGAGTACAATGGATGACATGCATTGTGCTCCTGGGCAGCTGTAAATACTTATAATATATCTTAATGTTAGTCCACTTTTTTAGTAAGTAGAAATTTCTAGAATTTTTTAACCCTAGAATTTGTTATCACATAAAGCAATTTTATTTCTTAGTGATGAAATAATAATTCATTTATCAGTGATTTTTAGACTAACAAATATTGGATACCTGTAATTTCAGTAACTCTCGGAATAATAATAATGTGTTATTAATTGTCAATACTTTGATTGATGTATGGTTATAGGGTGCTTTTTGCAGTAATAATATTGTTGTGTATATGAAGTATTTTTACACAAACATAGTATTGTTTTCACAGTGTATCAGGTTCTTGGCCTAAAAGGTCTTAAGGTTTTTTTATATGTTACGAAAGAACATAGTTAATTAACTATGGAAAGAACAGTAATTTAAGATAAATAAAATGTACTGGTAGATCCATTTTGGAAAAGTCGTCATCTTTGCCTTTTGCCAGTGCTTAAAAAGGGAAGAAAGCCAGTACTAGCATCTAACATTTTAATAGATGGCCTGTGAACACAGACAGCTTTCCGGCTTTTGTTTCATTCCGCCAAAACTTCTCAGCTGCATGAAAAAACTCCAAAAATCTCTCTGCGTTCAAGGCTAATGCATATACTGACTTGAAACTTTTGTACAGAAAGAAATGTCATGGGGTTTGAGCTATCAAAAAAACCAACAAATGAAAAAAAATGTTTTGTAGACTTCTGGCAGATGGTTTCTTCACTTAGACAAGTGTTAAGTGATCAAGGGCAGTATGGCAGGAGCCGAGTAGAGAGTTTTTCTTCTTGTATGTTCCACGCCCATGTCTCGTCCCATTCTCCTTTTAGTTGCCTCGCCTCAAACCCCTGGAATTTTGAAAGAAAAACAAACTGCCAGCAGTCTAATTGTTATGTACCAGCACAATCCCCTCTACCATCCCCCTCCTTCCATCTCCACTCTACCTGCCCTTTTTCCCTATTTGTGCCTACATCACAAACTTGAAGTTGGAAAGGTGTATTACATAGTTGGAGGTTAATCAGCAAATTAAAAGACCTACATTTAGCCAATCCGTTTCAATTACTTGTAACATACTGTCAAACAAAGGACTCTCGATCAACTCTTCCTCAGAACTTTAAAAAAGGTGTTTTTAATTTTTTACTTTATTTTTTCCAAACCTCAATTTTACTCACATTGTCACACTTGAACTCACGCGGTGTCGAGCTCTTAGAAAAACAGTCAAAGAAGAGATCCAAACAACGTCTGATGGATGAAGGGTATCCGATAAAACAGGAAAACGTTCATGGACTATTTTTGTGTCTCTGTTACAGCGAACAAAACACTTCCAGTGTTTCCAAGAAACCCTGAAGGGATCTGTTGGAACGAATGGTTAGAACGGGAATAAATCAACCAATCAGAACGCTGCTTATGTTTGCATGATCCAATAGGATAGCGTCTTATAATGAATCGCCTCTTTACACATGGCCCGTTTCTTCGTAACAACCTTTCTTCCCCTCACTCCGTTCGGTCGTGGAAGCTCTGTTTGTTTCGCCTCAAGAACACCACGATTTTCGTCTTTAATGAGAAGAATCATGGCTTATTCTACGTATGAAAGTGGAGCCCCTAATACGCTGGATTTCAGAATGTATTTTCGTAAGTATTACGAAATCTGACAAATTTTTAGACGTCTGTTCTGTCAGCCACATCGTAATGCCATCGCGAATCGAAATGATGCATATGCAAGTGTCATATCACAGAAAGATATGTTGCAATTGCATGTATGAGCTTGCCATGTATATACTAGTTGATGAAATGGTATCCAACTATGCCGATGTCTGAACACACAAACCTTTCTCAAAGTTCTAGCTAGAAAACTTCTTCCACGAGACGCGCGGAATCCAATTTGTTTCAATAATAGCTTTAGTTAATTCGACGGAAATGCGACGATTGAGTCAGACGTTTATTTAATTTATCAGTCCGACTTAATTTATTTCGATCGCGAGTCGGGTTCGATCGCGAGTCAATTCCAAAACACGACCTTTGAACAAAACTCCAAGCTAAGTGTCATGTGTCCAAGTGACCGTGAAGGAGTGGGTAGCTGCATGTGCGTGGAGGAGTTTTGTTAAAGTGTATATGGCAGATTATTTTTACACGTAGCACAGCTGCCTGGTTCCACAAAATAAAAAATACACACTCATCTAGAGGAAAATTTGGCAAGATCATTGCAAAATGTCTTTGACAAGTGTTCAAGGGTCTAAAATCCTGTATTTTCAAGAAAATGAATTTTTCATGAAAATCACCATATTTTAGGGTACCATACCACCTTAAACAATTAAACGACAAGTGTTATTTGTTCAGTTGACATTGTGGGTGGGAGTCAAGATACTCCGCATACCAGGTGCACAAACGGAAAGTGCTTTTGTTTGCGACTTCCATAAAACCAGTCTGTGCCAGTGTCTTCTTTATCTTTATATGCATGTACATGCTTTTTAATGAACGTTAACATGAGCCAAACGAAATCTCAGAATGCAGTAGGTCAATAAACGATTGTACTGCTTTTACAAGAAAGTAATACATCATTAGAAGTAAAAAGAAAATCTCTGCTGATGCCTTAGGAAGCAAGAGTTTCAATTTCAGTGGGTCACCCCCTGCAAAATTTTGACCGAGATCTCGGCGAGATCTCAAAATCTCAGCGGCCAAAAACTCGCCAAGAATCTTGATGAGATCTCAAAATCTTGTTGAGATTCTAGCGGAAATCTTGGCAAGCTCTCAGAATCTGGCGGCCAAAAACTCGCCCAGAATCTCGGCAAGATTTGAAGTAAGATCTCAGCGAGATCTCAAAGTCTCGGCAGTCAAAAACTTGCGGAGAATCTCGGCAAGATTTGCCGACGTATCAAAATCTTGGATGCCAAAAACATCTCACCGAGAAAACTGGAAGATATTTTAAAATGTCAACACTGTTGAGTGAAGTAGCAGACAAAACAAACACACTGAAATACGACTCCTGACTACATGTCAAAAACAACCAGATTTATCGACAGATGAGAGGGTCGGTCACGTATAGTTCAAGAAAACTTAACAGTTTCAGACACGTTCACCTTCAGTTCACAGTTAGCTATCTTTAATGAGAGGAAAATCGTTTTTGCTGAAACTAGAAATAGAGGAGAACTAACCTTAATACTCCGGTCAACTCATGCACATCCTTTAACTCGAGCAAACAAGAATAAAAGAAAATTTGTTTGGCTTGACTACAACCTCGCCTCAAAGCAAATGCCTCGAAAAGGTTTATCTTCATCAATTGCTCAAGATTTGCACTTTGCTAAAAATTGTTCCTTGTACACAAACTTGGCAGTCGTGGCATGTCTTGAAAAAAACAGTTGTACAAGATGTTTACGAATCCTCTTGAGATCACTGACATTCAGGATGAAAACGTAAGAAATTACTTAAACTGTATTTCCTTTTCTTTAACAAAGCAGCTCATTTCATTGTAACTAAGTCCAGCTTTGTACTTTCCAAAACATCTAACAAACAAATTTCCCATGGCAAGAACTCTGAAGCCAACTCTCCTGTCAAAGGATGGTGTGTACTTTACCCCACATGATGTAAGACATCCAGTCACAGTGCCTAGTTAACAATCTTGGTGGGACGTTTTTCCCACGTCTAGTCTGTCTGCTGCCGGTGTTGCTCGAGGAAAAGTGAAAAAAAAAACAAAAAGAAAATGCTACCTCTACAAAACAGAACTGTATTAAAATCCATATGTGCTCATATTGAGTATTCCACATGCTGATATTACCGCTCCTTAACTGTTGAGCACTTTTCTGGAACCAACGGTGAACACTACTTATATATATATATGTCTGGATTTATGAAAACGATGCTAAAGAAATTGAAATGGCTCGCCAAGCAAGCGTTTTTTTCTCGCCAGAAACTATCTCCAAAGTCGACGATATAAAAATTAAAAGGAAAGTCAGTCTTTTTTCTCCTTCTCCACCCGTTTATCTTGCTTTTCTTGCCGTGCTTTCCCTTTTTCCCCTTTACGTAGCTCTTATTTGGCCTAAAAGAGCAGTCAAAACAAGGTGAAATCGAGGTCTTTAGCACTGTTTTCATAAATCCAGACATTATATATATACTTATATACTTCATGGCAAGAAGGATATATATATATATGTATATATATGGCTTCTTCAGTATAAAGTGTACGGCTTCAAATGCTATATATATATATAGCCGGCCTTTTACCTCGCCTTTGCCCCGCCTTTGCACGAAAAAAAAGCCATTTGACGTGATCTATACATTCAAAATGAAGCAGTTTCATTGGTTGCTATGCGTAGCAAAGAATTGTGATTGGTCGAGAAAAATCGCGCCACTGTCAAACCTGACTCGAGCGTCGCTTGTCGTGGAATGAAAACTTACAGCGAAAGCAGAATTGAACTGCAAATCTTGAAGAAAATGCTGGAATAATCAAGTCAGTTTTTGTCATTGGAGCAGCCCTGTGAGCCGAAAAGTTTGGACGTTGCCTTGAAAATTACAGGAGTTGAAAAAATACCCTCAGAAAACTTGTGGTTGCGGTCAACCTAGAGGCCATTTGATTCGAGTTTTGAATGAAAGGAGCGTAAATGACGGTGGAGAATTTGTCTTCTGTGGTTGGTGATTCTCAAATCAGCTTGGTATAGTGTCGGAGACACATTTTAGCTACGATACTCTAATGACAGTGAGCTGTGGTTAGCTATACTTAGCTCGCTGCTGTGGCCTGAAACGGACAGGAACATTCGCATCGGAAAGCAAGGTTATGTATTTTATTTTACCAATTTTAAGAAGTGATGTTTTGATGTTTCATTCCTGACATCAATCAGTGAGTAAACTGTTGTTTTGACACTGGGAAAGTTGAATTTTTTAAATAAATTAATCTCAGAAACATTTTGTTTATTGGGTTTGTTAAATTCGAGATAACGGAGTGGTTCTCGGCTTACCAAGACCAAGTTTGTGCGTGGTTTAGTCGCGCTCAACTGCCGACTGAGGCTACTAGAAAATTATTTCTGTATCATTTTTTTAAAAGAAACGGTTTTATCTTTCGTTTTCTGGCTTCTCAAACCTGTTCAATTCCTCGGCAAGACTTTTTTGTACCTTATCTTTTGCCCAGTCACGTAAAATATCATCCTAATTCTCAAAACTTTCCGCCATTTTAAAACGGCAGAGCGAAAAACTTTGTAATGATGACGTCAATCATGCATCTGTCCTCTAATAGATCATAGGCGAGAACCAATCAAAATGCGAGAATAACTTGGGTTATTATATATATATGTAGGTATTAAAAAAAGTAAGTGCAAGTAAAAGCAAATCTCACCTTATTTATCACTGGTGGATTTTTCCATGTTACTTACTGTGGCCATTTTATTGTCAGGTGATAGTAATAACCAAGCCATCTCTCCCTTCCATGATATCCCGTTGTTTGCCAATGCTGAGGTAGGTTCTACATTTAACAATCATTAACTTTAGTGTACAAAACCACATTAGACCTGTTGTTGTCGTTGTTTTTGTGTGTTTGTTTGTTTGTGTGTTTGTTTTTTCAAAAAATCCACACATTTTTCTCATTAAAATTATGCTTTATATATCAAGGTCATTCAAATGGATATATATGCATATACAGTGATCCATCTACCTGGGCAACAGCGCATCTGACAGGATGCAGCGATACAGATCCGCATAATTTGCTAACATTTGCATCCGCATAATCAGAGTTTTTCCGCATAAAACAAAAAAATGTGCCATATTAGCAATAAAGCATCAAAAGCAAAATTCCAAAGAGAGTCAGAGCATTATTTTGAAGAAGTTTTCCCATGAAACAGCGATGAAAACTTGCCAGTTCATTTGGGATGAATTTTTAACCTCAAGGCCTTTGACCAAAGAGCCTGGTTACAAAGGTATTATGTTTCATGAACGCAGCCATGTATTCTGTGGAGGAAATGAGCTGAAATGCTATATGGGACTCGCTCTTTTGTCTGAAGGACTAACAGTTTTTTGGCTGTGCGAGTCCCTGGACTCACTACTGCCTACCTCTAGCTGGATCACTGGCTGTAGTATTAATATGTACTAAATCATTTATTATTTATTTCATTTTGAATTGTAGAAAACAATCTGCAACATGGTTGTTGAAGTTCCCAGATGGACAAATGCCAAAATGGAGGTGTGGCAGCTGTACATATAAATAAATATACTGATTGAGATTATATATAGAAATACATGTAGCTAACTTAGAAGGTTGGCTCTTAGAGAAGTTACCTACATCTACTAATATTTTGTAAATAAGCATGTGTGACTTAGTCATCTTGGCAGATCACCTGCTAGGACTTAAAGGTTTAGGAAAGCATGCTATAACATTATACTCAAGTTTTGAATTTCTAAATTTTGGTATCACAGATTTCTATAAAGGAAACCCTGAACATGTACTCATATTGAATTTCTAAATTTTGTTTTGAAAGATTTCTACAACAGAAGCCTTGAACATATATAGATATAAATATAAAAGTGTTTTTCTACTCAATATACAGGGTTCGTACGGGTCCTGGAAAACCTGGAAAGTCCTGGAATTTTATTATGGTATTTTCCAGGACTGGAAAGTCCTGGAAAAAGGCCACTGGTCATGGAAAGTTCTGGAAATCTGTTAAACTCAGCTAAAAAATTTGAAGTGTATGAAAAGGCAGTAAGGAGAATTAACATCGAGATCTTGGGAGTGTAGGGGTTAATGTGAATTTTAGAGCCCTTGAAAAATCAGTCTGAGTCCTGGAAAAGTCCTGGAAATTTGTTTCTGAAAAAGGATACGAACCCTGATATAGTTTCATATATTGAGTAAAAAAACATTGTTATTACCGCTCCATTATTGTTGAGCACTATTCTGGATTTATCAGTGTGGAACTCACCTGAAGTTAGGCCCTGATTACATGAGACCAGTACAAACTCAGCCCGGTACAACTTCAGATTGGTCTCCATACAAATGCTTGTTTCTGTTTACATGAAGCCGGTCTGAAAAATCATCTGATGCCGGTTTCACTCATTCCGGTTGCTGAACTGACACAAATGACTCGGACCAGTCTGTTGTCAAACCACAGGTGCAAGTGTTGTTGGACCATTCCAAGATGGCAGATAACAGGAAAGAGTCTAAAGAAAATCAAATTCGTTGGATTTTTAGGGATTTGATGGTTGAGGATTTGATTGAAGCACTAGAAGCATCAAGGACCAAATAAGAAGGTAGAGGTCTTCACTTTGAAGGAGATCTTGTTAAGTTGTATTCAGAATTGAATAAGTCATTGTCAGAGAAATACAAGGAAACAGATTTTTTCCACGCTTTCAGCTGTATTCTTATTAGCAATGCTGCATTTATTAATAAAAGGCACAATGAAGCAGACCACAAAAGAAAAATAGGAACTTCCTGCATGTTTCATGTAACATTCATGCTGATCTGAAGTCTTGTACCGGTCTCATGTAATCACTTCATACTTTCAGACCAGGCTCATGTAAACTTAATCGTGCCAGTCTGAGTCGTACCAGTCAGAGTTTGTTCCAGTCTCATGTAATCAGGGCCTTAGATATATATATAATTTTTTTTTTTAATTTCTAAATTTTGGTATTACAGATTTCTACAAAGGAA
>CM042758.1:16149419-16150988 GCA_022496165.2 Catalaphyllia jardinei | reverse complement strand
ATTTTCTCGCAATTTCTAATCGTATGCTCATATGGATCGAAATTGTTCGCACTGAATACTGTAGCCTGTTCCAACCGCGTGAGAAATAATTTTAACAAGTGTCGATCCCACTTAAGTGGACACTGTAAGAGTCGAGCTTAGAACTGAACTATCCTTTAATCGAATAAGTATGCAATGTAAAGCCCTTGTTGGTGTTATTTTTTCTTGTATCAGTTATTGTTAGTATCTTAATTCGAAAGAAGTTTATTTTCCGCCAGTACCTCAAAATCCCCCTTGGCCTATTTTCATTCAAATCTTTTCATTTAGATTTGTTGAAAACAACCAGCGAGGAATTAAGCTTATTACCGAGGGGGTTACAAGATTTTGAAACCATTTGAAATATTTCCGTTGTACCTGAGAGAATATCGCCATGGTGAAAGTATGACGACATTAAATATCTGTCATGAAACAGCATAAAATAACAGACAAGCTCTCTAACAGGATTTCACACAACACAATACAAGATGCTTTCTTGCGAATTTAAGTTCGCCTGTGGTGAAGATTGTTCTTGAATAGAAAGATATGCACAAAGGTTGACTCAAGGATATATGAGAGATGGAAGGCCAAAGGTGATCGGCTCCTGGGGGGATTTTTACGTCGATGGTAGATTTATACAGGGAGGGGGAAGAGTGCTGAGGCTCATTTTTAACCCGTGAATTGCACAAGCAAAGTTATGGGTTATAGTAGTGGATCAGATTGCGCTAATAAGGGGTTGGTCGATCATCTGCTAACTTTTCGTAACTCCGCTGTTTTGCGGGAGAATATATCGTTTGACATATCTCCATGCATACGGTGGCTGGACTCGCAGTACTAGCAATGCTCAAAACCGAGCGATCCTACCAAGAAGACACGATAATAGTCTAGCTTTCTGATGTTGTGAACATGAAGTCCGGAGGAAAGATCTTTGCAAAAGTTTACTGTCAGAATCTTTATTCTCAGTTAACGAAGCTGAAGAAGCTTTAGTCATTGCGTACAGAAATTTTCCTTTGAAACACGTTAGTGTTTCATTTTGAAAAGAGTAGTTTCTTACTACGCAAAGCTTTCCTTGTGTCATTCATTATTCACGAGATAATTTACGGGTTTGCTCATAGAGCACTTTAATTGAGAGCGAGGCACTTGTTAGTAAATCACTAACTTCTTGGTTTTATACTAACTTCTTGTAAATCTTTGAAGTAAACTTTCTCCTGCCTAGTTCCCGTACGGCTATTTCTTAGACCTTCGAGTAGCCACACTTTTCGCCGCGGACCACGTGACCCGAAACGAATGACCGAGGAGTAACATTGAGGCCTAGGAACTAGGCAAAACTCTCTCTAGATACAAAAAACTGTTGATACTGTTATTGTCGTTTTGTTGCAACTATTTCTTTAGCAGACAGAAATTTTCTAGAGCCAAGAAAGCCTTACAAACACCGAAAGAAAGATGTAAACAAATTATAGACGTGTGTCGAAAACCATTGGTAATTCTTCTTTCAGTATTTCTTTAGCAGATTGTTAAAAGAGGTCACTATATTGCACCGAATGCGTTTTACGA
>CM042758.1:16136919-16144419 GCA_022496165.2 Catalaphyllia jardinei | reverse complement strand
ATCACAACTAATCAAAAGCTTTCTTTCTGTAGAAATAACAACTATCCGTGCTTTCAGTCAAGTTACAACTTGGAGAAGGCGTAGGGAAACAAGAAAGAAAATACGAGAAATACCGGAAGAAAACACAGAAAAACATTTCATTGCTAGAGGAGCGATTTTACAAACAGCTCAAGAAAGGACTCCGCCCGATTCGTTTTCCAGTCGGAAATAACTTTCAACAAAGCTGTTGCTTAGCAGCACGTCGCTTAGAAGCGTAAGACAACCTTCGTAGTGCTCAGGCTTTTTTGGAGTGGAAAGTAAACCAATCAGATGCTCGCTTTTACCTCACGCTTACCTTTCCCCAGGGAATGTACGCGCTATGGTTTGCGATTTATCTAGAAAGCTGTTTCGAGAATGGTTGTCATAAGGCGACAATGGCGAAAGTTATTATGTGTAAGGATGGTTTTGCACTTGATTGATTGAAACTTAAGGTATTTCGGCGTTAGAGAAGGAAGCAGCACCAACACTTGTAATCATGCATTCTCTTTTCTTCTGGCTAAACACCGTGAACCTCGACCAAGTAGCACTTAATTTTTACTGCTCATAATACCAATCGGTATTGTCGCGTGCGCTTTATTGCTGTTGTGGGACAACCTTTGTTGAAACAGCTGTAAACTCACTTAAATTTTGCCGAGTAGCGAACATTTTTCATACAAAAAAAGTGGTTGTTTGGTGGGCCAAGCAGCAGACCCAGTTTTAAGCTCTGTGACCTTTCTGTTTCACTTTTCTTGGTTTGCGATATATATAAATGCTATTACTGTAATATACCATTCGCACAATGCGAAATCAGAAGATATACGATAAGACAGCACTCGCCATAGAGGTTGGTGTGTCTACCCCGGGCTCTCTAAGGATGTTTAGAAAACAAATCATGGAACAGAGAATTAACTCTGAAGCGTAAATTTAAGTGCTAATTGAACCCATGAATAACCCACTGGGCGTTAGCCCTAGTAAAGGGAAACAGGGAACCACACGAGGTAAAGAAAAAATCTTTTGACCTCGGTGGGAATCGAACCCACGACCTCCGGACTAGATCTACCGAAACCACTTTCAAACTTAACAGCATTGCCACAATCAAGCTCGAACCAGGATTTTCTTGTTCTGATTTCCAATTTTTACCCAGCGCATTGGGAGCTCTGTCACCACAGAGCATAAAGATCTGGTTGTATAAACAATACAACGAAAGACCAATCTCGTCACCAAAACCTGCGCGTTTTCCAGAAAATCCTGGTTCCTGTGTCACTGTGTGCATGCGTTCAATAGACCCTTCTCCAAAATGGCGGCCGAAAATTAAAATAAGTTAAAACTAGCTAACATTAAAAATGTATACCAGCACTAAAAAGAACACCTTTACTTTAGTAACCCTGCAAAGTTTTTAGAGCATTTCAGGTGTAATATCTGTTTAGAAAATGTAAGTTGCTTACCCCTGTCTTACAAACGTCTTTAAATTTTTCAATTTTCAACTTACATTTTCTCAGCGGGTATTACACCTGAAATGCTGAAACTTTGCAGGGTTACTAAAGTAAAGGTGTTCTTTCTAGTGCTGGTATACGTTTTTAATTTTGACTTATTTGAATTTCCGGCCGCCATTTTGGAGAAGGGTCTATTTCAATAATGGTTTCTGAACATGTGTGCAAAGGGTGTCTGATGTAACTAATGCTGGCTCATCTTCCAATTTCTCTCTGAGATCTTGATATCTCGATGCTAACACAAAATGACTGCGGGCTCTGGGAGTGAGACTGATTAAAGGGGTAATATCTAAAGAATAAACGTTATGAGTTAGCAGGAGGGATTCAATTGGTCCATGAATTTTAAACCATCCAAGTTTGAACCTGAACACTCATCTAACTAAAAGAGTTAGCAAGTTTTCCACCGTAATCTAGAGTATTTGAATCACTCTAAGTTTTATTAAGATAATATTCTGTCTCAAAGAAGTTGAAAAATCTAAATTATATTGAAATTCAAAATATTGTCTCTATACAAAGATGAAGAATACAAATCGACTTCTTCAATAACTGTAACTATAAATCCAATATCTCTCAAATGCTAAATGAAATTGCATAGGCGGTATGTAATATACTAAGATTATTTACAAAAAATGTGAAGAATGCTAAATAATAGTGCTAAATAATGCTACATGATAATGCTAAATATTGTTGAAGTCAATAATAATATTAATGACTTCTACATTACAATAACTCTAACTGGGATGTACTCGGACAATTACAATGTACTACAGTCTGTAAATAACATGCTTATTTACAAAGCAAGGCTAAAACTAATGCACTGCACTATGACTTTTTTAAATCCAACTTCAGTGTCACCACATTCTTGAGCTACCTATGCTATTTAGAATTTCACATTATGATAAAAACCTCCTGCAGTTTTTGACCTTCAGTTCAATGTTGGTTTCTGGAATTCCGAAAAAATGGTGAGGATATGGCTAAATAATTTATATTGACTGATCACAAACTTGCTTCACAGTGTCTACAGGAAAAGTCTACCAACACCTTTCTTCACTTTATTATCTTCTGTCACTGACAGAAAAAATGATTAACAACAGTTTAAACAAGCACAGTTATGGTCTTTCTGAGTTATTTTGCTCATCGAAAATCACCGCAGCTCATCAAAATTACCTTTAAATTGAAGGAAACCTGAAAATAATACTTTACAAAGATAGAAAAACACCAAAGAGATACTAAAAAAACATGAAGGAACAAGGATGGTTAAGGATAGAGAAGATTGATACAGATTACAAACAAGGCAATTGAAAAATTTAGGCTAAACTTTTAAAACTGTTTAACTCGGCAGGACAGTGACATAGGTCCTTTAAAACTGTAGATGACTCAAGCTTAACAAAGCAAGAGTACCATCTCAGAACTTTTTTTTCTACATTTTCAAAATTTTTAAATTAATTTGATAGTGATTAAAAAGTGATGGAAATGTCATCAGAAATTTTACTAAAAATGCTGAATAAAGATAACAGAATCCATGTTGGTTTTTAAATACCTTAAAATCCCATGTTAGAGCCCTGGGCTTAAAGAACTTCATAACAGGTTTTGGGTGGGCTTATACACAGTGAGGGGGAGGGGGGCTTGTATCCAGGGGGCATGCAAGCAGAATAAAAAAAAATGTTTTGTTAAGATGAGATAAAATGTATCTGAAAAACAAATTAAAGCTAACATACCATTACATTTAGAGTTGGATCACCCTTCTAGAAATGCAAAAGGAACACACTTATACATTAGATAACACACTTATACATTAGACAGGCTTAAATACCTAAGAGAGTTTATATCCGGAATAATATCTTTGTCAGCCGGAAATAAAAGGGCTTATATTCAGGTGGCTTATAAACTTGTGGGGCTTTTATGTGGGATTTTATGGCATGCTATTTGGGGCTCTACTCAATTTGTTCCCTTAGCTCAATGACATATGTGGAAAAAGTAATGCAAAAACTGGTAAACGTTCTGTAAGGCATAGAACTTTTCAACCCCTGAAAAATACGACAGGCATTTCTGCCATTATACTGCCAGATACTGACCCAAAATTCATGGGTCAGGATCTGGCAGTATCACAGGCAGCCCAGGTTTTATAGGCAATCCTAATAACTTTTATGCTGTTGGCCATTTTAGAATGACTTCAGATCAGATGGGGCCCATACAAGCAGCCTGTGTCTGGTAGTATTCAAGTTCAAAATAACTGTACCTTACCTCAGTCGTTGTGTATTGTCATTTCTGCTGCTCAAAATGGCAAATTTGAGTGATTTGGTGGGTTTTATGTTGACTGTTACTACAAGTTATAATAAGGAGACAAGGGTGGAAATCTCATTTTCGACGTCGCTCCGGCATTTTCACCCAGAAATTAGAATCACCCAGCTTCCAAATCGAACACCATTTAAAATCCAAGCATTAACCGCCCAGTAATTTTCAAGAACTGCAGCTTTTGAAGCGACTAGAATGCACAACCGGGATTTTGTGTGCCAAGGAGCAACTGTCACGCTGTTGGCTCCACACTGATTGTATGCAATGTTTAGTATCATCCAAGAAGTGTGGAACAGACAGAGAAAACCCACCAAATTGCTCAAATTCACCATTTTGAGCAACAGAAACAACAAAACACAACAACTGAGATATGTTTACATTCACTTTGAGCTGTACCATAGACATTACTCAATATAAGTTTACAATGTTAACTCGTAATATTCCCATACATTTCTTAATATTTCAAACATACAAACAAACACGCTGCTTGTATGGGCCTGTGTTCAGATCAGCTGTTTTCGACAATGTACGAAAAATCACAAAAATTGCCCTAAAATGCTACATATTTCCAACCAAAAGAATCATCTCTTCCTTCTATTGGTTTATGCAGGTTTTGCCACCTGCCAAGTTTGCAAGGCTCAAGGTCGCTACAGGTTTGCTAACCACAGGCCAAGTTTGTCACCCGCAGGCAGAGTTCACTACCTCGTCTAACTGAGTTTGGATTGGCAGTGAATGAGAGAAATTGAAATAATCCATGTGCATGAAGCCCTACATGTACATCCAGATAATTTTTGTGTCACAAAGTTTTAGTTTCATCGATAATTAATAATGTAAACTAAATAAGTAATGAGTAAGCTGGAAGTTGTGGGTGGTGAACATATAGCGAACTTGAACATAACAGACTCAACAGGGAGTGAAACTGACTGATACCCTTCTATTAATTTTTTTAAATTTTATAACTTCTTTTTCATTTTTTTAATGTATTTCGTTACCTCACTCTTTGCTTTCTTTTCCCATTTTTCTTTTTCACTCTCCTCTAGTTTCTCCCAATATTTTTTTACTTTCTTATTCAACTTCTTCTGAGAGATATCTGGTCGATCTTTCTTGATCTCTTTTTCCTTGCTTTCAGACCAGAGGTTAAACGCTGATTTTGGAGGCTTTTCATCTGGGAAGTGTTCAATGAAGTACTGCGTCATATCGTGATCAAATTTCCTTCTATTTTCCACGTAAATATCCTGATATTTTTTCTTCTTCTGATCACTGAGCTTTTGCCATTTCTTGGCTAATTTTGTCATTAATTCTTTACTACCCAGGTTTGGGTGTTTTTGTGCCAAGCGAGGCCGCTTCTCCTCGCAAAAAATGAGGTATGATGTGAGCGGCGTTTTCGGGAACGTAGAATCCTTTTCTTCTCTTTTCCTCTTCCTAGACTTCCTCTTATCCTCCCTCTCAATCGCCTTTTGTCTAGAATCCTGTAGAATCTCTTTTGCTGTCCTCATTTTCCGAATCTTTGAGGTTAAGGTATTAAAACGTTTATGAACATCGTGTTCGTCAAAGTCTCCAAATGCAACTTCGTTCCACACAATGTCCTTAACATAAAGATCTTTCACTCTTTCAGAGCTTTGCAAGTGATTTTCTACATTATCCAATAACGTTAGATCCTGATCTTGCGTCCAAACTTTAGTTTTTGTATCAACCACGTTTTCACCATTAACGGCCGCCATTTTGGACGCGGACCTGACGCGGTCGCTGATGTTTCGTTCCAGGCTCAACCGTGCGCGAAGCTGACTCATTCTCGATTCAAGATGTCGAGCGGACTCTTCGGCCATGCGGGCAGGTCTTCGTCGAAAAATCTCGTGGAATTTCGCGCTGGGAAGATGTCATTGAGCGGTTCAACTGTTACACCGGATAAAAGGAAGGGATTGGTATACATTTATCAGAGTGAAGACTCGCTGATGCACTTCTGTTGGAAGGATCGTGGCACTGGAAAAGTTGAAGACGTAAGCCAAAAAAATTGACAATATTACTCCTTTGTTCTTTGCTTAGTTCATCTTTGGTTTGATACAGTAGTTTACGGCGTAACATAACTCTTTCAGTTAACTTAGGTACTGTTAAAATGATGACGAACTAGTAGGGAATAGAAAACTTATGGAAAAGGGCAGGAAAATATGTTAGCTTTTTCGAGTTTACTTTGGCACCCGGCATGATTCAGCGAAGGTCGAGTTTAATAATTGAATGAAATCGATTGGTTTACTGTAGGTTCTACGATTAAGTATTAAAAGGTAAGTCGGAACAAAGGACAGTGCAGTAAAGATGAACTGGAAGTAACCTGAAATTTATATTTTATGTTGTTTTCCTGTGAATATATATTTTTAACTAACTGATCGAATACACGACCCTAAACTGCTGTGAGTAGAAACTGCTCTGAGTAGAAGGCATCAAGAGACGACATAATTAATTTTGTTCTTTGTAATTACACTGTGGCATGTAAAAATGACCTTGGAAAATTTTAAGGTCATTTCCCATGTTTTACTGGTGCCCTTCAGAAAAAGAAATTTAGATGCACACTAGTTCCCATGAAACCTTAACAAATGTATGTCTGAAGAAATCTTATTAAATGTGCCTTACGTCAAGTATACAATTTCAGTGAGTTTGTCTTTTAGGAGTGTCAGGAGCAGTTAAACATATATTGACTAAGAGCATGAATTGACCAAGGGTTCTTTTGGTTATTGGATGTCACAGCACAAGCAAAGTGGCTGCACAGTGTTATTCATAAGCCATCAATCAACAAAATTGTGTCAGTCTTTTGTGTCATTCTGACTGGTTCTCTGGATATCCACATCTTAAGTGTTACTTAAATGGGCTACACAGGAAAATAAGTTAAATATGAAAACGTCCCGACACAATTTCCTTTGTCATAATCCATGGGGAAATTTCACACCAGTTTACTCAGGCAGCACCCTTATCAACTATCACATGACAGAAATCTTGAGCTCATAATCTAATAATTATTGTAAATAGAAACAGGGTTTTTAAACCAATCAGCAGGTATGTTTGCTTTGCATTATTTTCTAATGTTATATAAACAGCGCTTGAGACTCCTAAAGTCAAAAGAGGGTGTCGGGGGAATGGAAATTTGATCAACTGAGAAGTGAAACTGTCTTATGCCTGGAAAGTTGTGGGGAAGTTGCCAGGGAGGCAGGGGGTGATGTTGAATCAACAGATAACATACATCATTCAACCAAATCCTCTTCATTATTATTTAATTAATACTGAACAACTTCCTGAACAGGATCTGATCATCTTCCCTGATGATATTGAATACAAACGTGTCAAACAGTGCACAACAGGCAGGGTCTACATCTTGAAGTTCAAGTCATCCACACGGAAGTTCTTTTTCTGGATGCAAGAACCCAAAACAGACAAAGATGACGAGTATAGCACCAAAGTGAACAACTTGCTCAACAACCCTCCCACCCCAGGCTCAGGAGGTGGTGGCAGTGGGCTCCCCCCTGCCTTAGCTGGATTAACTGAGCAGTTAGGTGAGAACTTTTGGATTTCAAATCTATGGATTGCTACAGTTAAGGTAACATCTGTGTCAGGTCAAACAGCTCTCACAACTGGAGCTGATGGATCCTGTTTCTGTTGCTATACTGGGGCTTTCAGTAACATGCAGACTCTAAAATTCAAAGCCCAACCG
>CM042758.1:16129193-16136819 GCA_022496165.2 Catalaphyllia jardinei | reverse complement strand
GACGAAATCATCCTAATTAATTTTACAAATGAATGTTAAGTAATACAACAAACATTTTTGAGTGTTCAAGAATGTCAGTTTTCTAAAACGGCGAATTGTCTTTGCAGCTTTGGCCTTGGAATGTAATTATTGAGCTTGTCCTCTTGTGGTGATAAATTTTCTTTACGGCAGTACATCTGAGACGATCCTTCATCCACAGGTAGCTCGTCAGCCCACTTGAAAAATCTACACATTTCTTTTCTTCTACAAGTGAAGTAAGGTCGGAATGGATTCTTCTGAGATCTTGAGACTTTTAATGTCGCAACGTCCATATGTCTACAATATGGCAACTGTCCACCTTCATGTACTTTGTATTCAGGTATAACACGATTACAAAGACACTGTTGATATGAATCTATACTATCTTCACGGCAGAAGAAGGGACATAACTTCCAGTCCACACATCGAATGTAAGGTATACCCGAAGCGGGTCTGATGACTTCAAGGTCTTTTAGGCAAAGTCCACACTTTGAGTAACTCATCTTGAAACTAACGTGAGACTGCACTCGCAGCACCTTTATACAGTTTTCACTTGTCAATCTTGTTAATGATCATGTCAAACCGGAACTTTACCGGTCAACTTCATCAACTCCGTTAACGATCAAATCTAACCAGTACCAACAGGTTTGACAGAACTGGTTAGGTTGCATAATGATTTCGAGATTTTTTTCTTTTTCATCCTCAAGGGTACTTTCATCGATCCAGTCTTGATCCTCAGGGGCCATGAAATCCAAGATATCTAGCAGATCATGCCAGAGCCAGTATGCGATTGGTCGATATTCATTCTGAGTAACCAGCAAATCATTTAAGCATGTTGTCAACTTTTGATTGTCTTGGAGGACAGTAGGTTCTTTTTTTCGAATTTCATTATATAACAAGAAGGCCAGACAACTCCAGTAGGCCCACTTAACCGTGTCATCACAGTTGTTGCAATGGTCGTCCAGGATGTTTGAAACCATCATGTAGAGTATATGATGATAATGATGAATGAATACACACTCGGGGTTTCCTTATTGTATATATTCCTTGAAGTAGAAACCGGTTTTTCTAGTTTAGTAAGGGTCCCATTGTTTATTGCTTCGTAGTCTTGTCACCAAGGGTGTTCTTGGCTTGTAACGACGTTTTCCAGTTTTACGCTTGGAATCTGGGGGCGTTTCCATCATTATTGCATGTGCTGAGTCCTCAGGCAAAATGGGAGAAGGTGTTTCACTTCTAACGGGAATTTTTGACTGTTTAGTCGTTACTGGCGTCATAGGTAATTTTCTCGGTGTACCTCTTTTTGTAGACTTAACGTCAGATGTCGAGGAAAGATCATTACCGTCGGGAGTTCTCTCTGTGGGAGGCGCTGGCTCTGACTTGGGTAATACCACAGCTGGTTTTACGGTTACTTCAGTTTTCATTTGTTTTGTTAATCCTTGGTACCTTTGCAGAAGATGATCAAGCAATAAAACTTTTTGATCTTCTGGGAAAGAGGAGTCCATGATTTGCTCCATGTCTTGATCTAAACGTGTCAAAGTCGTGAGTTGAGCGGGAGCCGTCAATCGATGTTCTGTTTCGATACTTTGCAATAAATGTTCAGATATCATCACCATTTTTTGTGCGTGCTTCATTTGAAAACCTTTCCTAATAAATCAATGGCAAGGGGAGCGATTAAAGAAGCGAGAGCCGGTAAAAATCCTCCCTTTTGATTGAGCACTTGCTTTTTCTTCTTAAGACTTGGTTTTTTGTGTGTTAGAGGAGCTTTGACTTGTGTGGCTTCAACCGTTTAAATGATGGAGTAAGTATCAACATGTTCCCTTTAAGAGTCAGAGCGGTCTCGCTGATGGCTTCCATTTGTCCCTTGTTAGCATGCACACTCATCGGATTTCGCAAATACTGCTCGCTAAAATACTCTGAGTATAATTTAAACCGCTCTGAGTATTAAAAAAAACTACGGCGAAATACTCTTATACTGCTCGCTAATATACTCCGAGTAATTGAGAGCTACTCTAATTTGAAATCGTACCGAGTAATAAAAAGCTACTCCGGATGCTGAATGCTCGTGAGTATACCCTGAGTAATTGAGAGCTACTCAATTTGGGGTCATCAGTTTGGATTGGCAAAGTAATGAAAAGCTACTCCGGCTATATACTCGAATGCTGAGTATACTCCGAGTAATTGAGAGCTACTCTGATTTGAAATCGTACCGAGTAATTAAAAGCTACTCTGGCGATATACCCGAATGCTGCTCGTGAGTATACTCTGAGTAATTGAGAGCTACTCAATTTGTGGTCATCAGTTTGGATTGGCAAAGTAACGAAAAGCTACGCCTGCGATATACTCGAATGCTGAGTATACTCTGAGTAATTGAGAGCTACTCAATTTGTCTTCATCAGTTCGGATTGGCAAAGTAACGAAAAGCTACGCCTGCGATATACTCGAATGCTGCTCGTGAGTACACTCTGAGTAATTGAGAGTCACTCAATTTGTGGTCATCAGTTTGGATTGGTAAAGTAATTAAAAGCTACTCCGGCGACATACTCGAATGCTGCTCGTGAGAATACTCTCAGTACAATAATTGATAGCTACCCAATTTGTGGTCATCAGTTTGGACTTATTGTACGTACTCGGTAAATAATGTCTCAGTAACCAAACGCTAGTCACTTTCAATAAATTGCTTATTCGGATCTCATGGAAGTCCACATGTAAATCTATTTCATTTCAGTCATTCCATTTCTGTTACTGTTCCTTTCTAACCAGAGCTATACATAGATCCAAAGGGAGAATTTCGTACGCAATGTTCTTCAACAGTACTATTAAGTGATCAGATAAGGAAATTGCTTTTTTGTACTTGGCTCCTGTTGTTCTTGTTTAGAATTGGATTAGTCGTGTTGTATCCTCTAGGGCAGGTAAGAACCGGATTACCTTTACCCTAAACTTGGTTAAGCCCAGTAGACCATGAAAACCTAATCAAATCTGAGTGACGCCGTAGTTATAATGAGGAAGACGCCATTGCTTTACTCATTTGAAGACCGGCAATCGTCGAGTAAACACAAGGGAGTCTATGGGGCATCTTTGTCGATTCTGCGAAAGATCATTTAGCCGAAGATACAATAGAGACCGACACGAGAAACAAGGTTGTCATAAACGTTTAGAAGAGGAGACGATCGAGAGCTATCCAACTTCGTTTGGCCATGGGAAACCCAACAAAATATATAAAGACAGTCTTAGTCAAGATGAATATGATGACGATGTTTATGACGATGTTGATAAAGATGAAACAGAAGTTGAAGAGGAGGATTTTAGTGATAAGGATAGCCAAAGCATGACCAGTGCCGCTGTAGATGAAACAGAAGATGAAGAGGAAGATTTTGGCGCAGAAGACGACAGAAGCACGACTAGTACCGTTGAAGATAATGATACTGATCCCTGGGATAAATTGCGCGAGGAATCTGTGAATGATCTGAATACCGCCTGGGAGGAGCAGGTCGAGCAATACACAACGCAGGGCTTACTCAAGAATGATGCCGAACATCGTGCGTCTAGTCTTCTACTTCCTGCATACAGAAAGAGGCTACGAGTCTTGTATCTGGACTATCTAAAGTGGCATCAGGTCCTTAAAACTGATCCAGTACACAAACAGATCTTGAAAACACTGCGTAGGTTTATGGATGATGAAGAAATGGATTACGCAGAAGCCGCAGAAGCAGCAATTAATAAACGCAAATACTTATTAAACAGATTGATTAAATACGAGGACATAGCTGAAGAAACTTCGAGTGACGATGAAAATGAAGAATGGAGTCATACAACTGCAAGAAAAAGAAAATACCACGAAATCTAGTGGAATGGCGGTGGTTATTTCCCTAGAAATAACCACCATAATAAATATTATTATTATTATTATTATTATTATTATTATTATTATTAGACGTAATCCTTACACGTTCGGACGCGTTCTTTGCTCTGAATCCGACGCTTTAATAAAGCCAAAAGAAAGTATATTTTACTCACAATAAAGAAAACAGTATCTGTATCATTTTTGTGTTTAAGTGTTTCAAAAACCTTTGGCGAATAGACATTACAGGTTGCGTGATTCCTAACCACCAAAGACTTTAGACAATTCTCATCAACCAGTTGATTAAGCAATGTTCGTGCAGAACATGAACCGCGCTCGGCCCATGGCCGCGCTGTTAAAAAAAAAAAGAAACCGTGGAGATTAAGAACCGCGCTCGGCCAATGACTGCGCTATTAAAAATAAAAATAAACTCAGTGCAAAACATGACCCGCGCTGGCCGCGCGGTTAAAAAATAAATAAATCCCGTTCAGAGCAAGAACCGCGGCCGGCCCATGGCCGCGCTGTTAATAAACCACGAGTAGAACAGTAGCCACGTACGGTCCTTTGCCGAGCGGTTAATAACACATACGAGCCCCGCCACATCTCTCCAAAGTCAATAATCACACAGAAAATTGAAAGTTTAAAGAATTTTTAATGAATCGCCACGTTTTTTGTAATGAAACTTTTGTACCAACACCAAAAAGCGTGACATTCTGTAACAGGACAGTGATGAACATTATCATCTGCATGAAAACCGCAACTAGATAACAATGTGTTTTTGGGGATGATGTGTCTGAGTTTGTCGTATTTAGGACAGCCCAAAGTTTCCAGATTGAGACAAGGAATGTTCAGTTTCGTCAACAAATCTTTCTCCACATGTCCTCCCATGTATCCAATCACGGTTCGCTCACCATTGCTGCAATTCTTGTACATCGAGTATATGTCCTTGATCAGTTCACCGAGGACTTCGGGTTTTAGGAAATGTTCAGCCTTAAGGGGTTGATAGGTCAATCCATGTATCTTTCGTCTCACGAAATTCACAGTTCGCTTGTCCTTGTCGCTCAAGTTCTTGTACGGTACGGGTATGAAAAACGCATGGCGTCCATGTTCTTCGTTCCAAGAGTAATAAGCCAATTCTCTGACATGAAATGTCTTATCGAGGAAGAAACCTTCTAAATCTAAAATGAAACAGAGATTATCCTGTAACACCTCCATGTTTGAAAATGAATGAATGTTCACTTGCAAAGGGGTCTTTAAGAGATAGGTTGACCGATCAAAACTTGTCACGTCACTGTACTCGTCGCAGATCTAATTCCCTTCAGAGGGGCCTGCCAACCCCCACCGTCGCCTCTCCATAATATCAGTGACCCATCCTCCATTCCTCTTCTTTTCCTGTTGAAATACACGTTCACGTTCCCGTTCTTCAAGAGTTCCATTTCTCAGTTTTTCAGAATACTGTCGGTCCCCTTCTCTAAATTCGCCCGTCCTTCTCTTTCTTTTTTCTTCTCTTTCTCGAATTTCGGCATTCTGCCTCTCGATTTCTTTCTGCAGGGCCTTAAACAATTCCTTGGGTCGTGGATACCCTTCTCGAACTCCACGGCTGAAAACAGCGCGTTTGACTTCAGGGTTAAAGTGAACTTGTGTTCTCATGTTGTCGAAGTTGAATGAAAAAACCAGGACCTCTACATTCCTTTTAGCGTTAGTTTGGTAGAAAAACAGGACGCAGTCAAACCGGTTTAAATTTGAAGCCTAGACGCTATCAAACTAGTCAAATTTTAAACGTACCAATCGAATGATACATCATTTTCATCGGATTAAGGCACCATTCCTTCAGGTTCTTCCACTCCCGTATATTGGGAAGGAGCCGCCATCCCTGTTCGTACACGTTTGACTAAACGTACCTAATGCAACGCCATGGGTTTTACGATTTGGACTGCCATACTATCAGGAAAATTTTTATCTTGTAAAATTAGTTGTTGTTCAGCCGCCAAGCGTCCTGCTTTATCTAACAAAGAACTTTCCGTTATTTTTCCTTGATAATAGTTAGAGAGCTGGTTAAATTCGTCGACTGGAACCATTACTTCATCTATCTGTAATTTGTTTTAGTGCGGTTTCGTAACAGTCTTGCCAATATCTTGTCCCTTCCCGCACCTTTTCCAGTTCTTTTTTAAGACTCTTCAGGGTTTTTTTTTACCCTCGCCGCAGTAGTGACACAACGTAATGGTTTCACAGACTGGTGTGGAATCTTGTGTCTTCTGACAGGAAACGCAGATGTCACTGTACTTTAAAGCCATGTAGTCTTGGTAGAAGGCATTGCACTTTCGTTGCAAAGTATCAGTCATATCTTTCCAGTTGTCGACTCGCTTGTTGGCCTCTTACAATAACCCAATGAGTCTCGACAAACTAGATTCAATTTTACCGTCTGGTACTACATCCACACTTTCCAGAGGATATCTGTTTTGCTCTCTCTCTTTTAGCGAACACATTTGTGACATTCGTTTAATCCCTATGTACAATTTTTCTTTTGCATTCAACCTTGAATAAAAATGAACCGATTTGAAGTCGGGAAAAAAATAAATAACATAGTGTTCTCACGTAGTTTTTAGACTAGCATCATTGAAACCAATTTCAAATTAATTTGTGCTGTTCTTGACTACAGTTTACACATACGAATGGAAAAAAAAATGTTTACAAATCTTGCAGTTACTTCTTACTTGGCGCAAAAAAAGATTTAAAAATGCACGCCAAACTCTTGTACTGATTTAAAGTCAAGAAATATGATTGCTCTTTCAAATGTAATTTGTGTTTATGGACTGAGGCGACTCCAGAATCTGAAAGTTTCTTTCTTGACCCTCGAGTGAAAATTGTTTGTTCCTCTTCTAAAGGAATGTTATGATCTTTTGTTGTAATAATTAATTAAGAAATAGGTGATCTTTGGCTAAAAAATGTCTTGTTTGAAAGCTAACATCAAAATTATCTGCAAGAGAAATGCTGACTATGTTTTTAATTCCTTGCCAACATGATTACAACTCTAAGAAAACGACGCTCTTAAAATGGTAATTAGCTATTGATATAATTGAAAAGCCATTTTTGACAACCGCTTTGTAAAGAAACGACACCTCGGTCTTTTGTAGTATGGTTTCTATTTTCAATTGATGTAGGTAATAATTAATTTAAAAAAATCTTTGGCTAAGAAACACTTGTTCGGAAGCTTACTGCTTCGTTCAAAAATGATCTACAACTGAAATGTTGACTATTCTTTGTGTCCTTGTCGACGTTTCATTCGTTCACATTTTTTTTAAGTATTAAGAAAACGACGCTTTTAAAACGGTTATTAGCTATTGATATCGACAACCGCTTTGTAAAGAAACGACACTGCAGTCTTTTGTAGTATGGTTTCATTTTCGGATGATGTAGCTTGAGTGTTTTATTTCGCGTTTTGTAGGTTTTATCCACTTGTGCTATCAGTTTAGACGAAGATTTTAAGCTAAACGAACTTCCCTGCTGTGGACAAATGTACCACAGAAAGTGTTTGGACCGGTGAGAGTAATTGCAGATTTAATTTCACATGAATTCAATTAGACCGGCGTAACAAAAGAGAATTGTTCCAACTTATGTTCTTGTGAAGTAATTCGTAAAAGGTTGCTTTATTTTAATTTATAGATGGCTAAGAACTTTAATTCATTCAAGTCGCTCTTGTCCCCTCTGCAAACGAAATTGTGATACGTGTAAAATCGCAAATAAAACACCAATTTAATGTCTGTTATTTT
>CM042758.1:16109213-16121593 GCA_022496165.2 Catalaphyllia jardinei | reverse complement strand
AATCGAACCCACGACCTCCGGATTAGATCTACCGTCACTCTGCCGACTGAGCTACGAGGTCGGACAGAGAAAGTCGGGGTCGATTAGATGGTGAATCGCGGCGAAGAGAAAGTAAGGGTACATATGAATGATTGAGCTTGATACTGAGTTTTGCAGGGAGCTGAAAAGTTTTGGAGTTGAAATCCTAGCCTTTCAATAACTGATTTTCCTTTTGTTGACTTGGCAGTGTTTAACTCTGGTCTCAAGTTTTTGTTTATGTCTCTGTGTGCAACTAAAGCCTTGTGGGAATTTGTATTATGGGCACAAGTACGAATCACTTGTCGACGGCGCGCTATTCACCGGGCCTATTCATCTACATTACAAGTGATCAATATCATTAGACCGGAACATAACGAAAGATTCACTCTTCCCCTTCTCTTATGCTAATTACTGTGTAAAATTCAATTAGCCTTGTGTGTACCCTGTATGTGTACGGTCAGATGCAATTAGTATATTTTTTGGTGATAAAATGTTTGAAAATTGAGAAACGAAATTCAATTATGAAATATTTTCTCTTCTGTAAGGTCTCCATTCATATCAAAATTTAGTTTGGGAAAATTAAATTAAACCGTCAACGGGGTTGACAGAAAAAGCGATTGAATGCAATTGTTTTAATTTGATGATTGTGCAATGACTTGGTTTTCAAGGACAGAATTAGCTCAAATATTGCGCAACTGATTTGATCGGGTGGCAACTTGCAATGGAGATAAAAGAAAAAGGGAGTAAGAATTTTTCTTAAAATACTAAAGCAAGATTGCTGATTAACACTACCTTGGTCTAACTTGCCGAATGATTGATTTGCCAATATTATTTGCTGTATCAAGCTCGCCAGTCGTTTACTATTCAAATGAAGATTTGAACAGTTGTATGTCAACTGCCACTGGGGAATACAAAATCTGCATATGGTAAAGGTGAAGTCTGCTTACGAGCCCGAAGTGACTCATCAGGGTGGAGCTTACCCCGGTTTCAGTAGCATGAAGCAAAAAATGGGGCAATTATCCCCCCCCCCCCCCCCCCCCCCAAAAAAAAGCAATGATGAAGGCGCGAAGGAGCAAAAAACGCGCCATTTTGGCATCATTGAAATGGGGGAAGGGGTGGTCCAGATATTCCATTTATTTTGTCTAAGATCAGGCAGCCTGTCCAAGATCTTGTACAGTACAAAATGGGACAATTATCCCCCATCCCCCACCCCAAAGCAATGATGAAGGCGCGAAGGAGCACAAAACGCGTCATTTTGGCATCATTGAAATGGGGGGAGGGGTAGTCTAGATGTTCTTTTTTTTGTTCAAGATCGTAGGATTATTTCTACTCTTTCCTGGATGGGATGCTGCAGGTCCATCGCAGGGTTATCCTGCAGAGAGCAAGACAGGGCTTATCTGCATATAGCAGAACGCAATAAATTCTCGCGTGCCAGTTGTATTCAGTTTGTCAGAGTTCCATTTATTTTGATTCATAAACTTTTTATTTTCCTACCACGCCAGGAGCCCATGACCACGCTAAATAAAGCGGACAGTTTCAACTTAGATTTTACCATGCAAACATGCCTAACATCGGGAAAACTGACAAGACTTTAAAAATGAATGAAATATATCGCAGGAGTATTCTAACGTTATGGAAAGAAAAACCTCTCGCTGACCAACACTCAACTTGCTTCAGATAGAAACTGAAACATCGCTCACCGACATCAACTCAGCCCCCTTCCCTCCTCTCCCCTCAACAAATAGTGATTTAACCAATCGTATCGTGATACCAGATCCTGGTTATCATCAATAGGAGGTCTACAATCTCCCTCGCTTCGTTCTGGCTTGCCGGGATACTCTTCGCACGCTAGACTAACATTTCAGAGTATTTTTACGGCAATTTAGTTTTCTTTTACGCAGGCCCATGGGTGCAACTGAAATTTTGAGTTTTGTCTCACTGCGCCTCGTGTAAAAGCGGAATAAACCTTGAAATCTGTGTTTAGTCTAAGTTCGGCGGCTGGCTATAAAAAAATTGCGAGAAAACTTTTCTTAACAGCATTTAAGAAATCTTTAAAAAATCTTTAAAAAACGGTTAAAAATACACGACGTTTCGACGTTCTCAGACGTCATTATCAAGTGAAAGGAAACAGTATGAATATTCTTTAAATACAGGGAAAAACAATAGTTCATTAAAAAGAAGCTACAAGCTAAAACAAAGAGTTTAGCACTAATGGAGTCATTCTGAGTGTTAAGGCTAGGCCTCAGTCATGGAAATACACAGGGTAGGGTTTGTAGCATATTTTTGTCCTAAACAGGATCAGGATTTCAAACCCTCGGCGGCACCCCTGTACCCAAACATGGGTCAAGTGCCTCCCCCCCCCCCCCCGGGTCCGTAGGCAATTACGTGATCTCAGCGGAAAGATTTGCGTCACTTTACAGCCAATTTCTGTGAGCAGAAAATTGGAACAAGATCTTAAGCCAAAAGAAATTAAGCCGAGTATTGTAAATCGGCAATGCGTTGTTTTTAAATTTGCATGTGAACTGTGTGATGCAGATTATGTCGGTTTTATAGCCCGACACCTTCATCAACGCATTGCCGAACATAAGTATTCGTCTATCGGTAAACATCTTTTAGAAGCGCACGGTGACAAAAATCTTCTTAATGAGGGCCAGTTTTGTGTTCTCAAGAAGTGCCACGGAAAGTTTGATTGCCTCGTTTATGAAATGTCATTCATCCAAGAACTGAGGCCTAGCCTTAACACTCAGAGTGACTCCATTAGTGCTAAACTCTTTGTTTAGCTTGTAGCTTCTTTTTATTGAACTATTGTTTTTCTCTGAATTTAAAGAATATTCATACTGTTTCCTTTCACTTGATAATGACGTCCGAGAAGGTCGAAACGTCGAGTGTTTTTAACCGTTTTTTAAAGATTGTTTAAAGATTTCTTAAATGCTGTTAAGAAAAGTTTTCTCGCAATTTTTTTATGGCCAAATGTTTTAAAAAGTCGCTTCTTTTTAATAGTCTAAGTTCGCATGACAATAGCCTTATCGAACTTGATCAGGCATATCATATCAAATGTACAAATCTGCACGTAACACTGTACTGTGGCCACATAGAATCTCAGCATCATGTTTGAAGAACTGGCATGGCCCATTTTGGCAATAATTCTGGTAACACTGATCATCGCTCACTACCATGGAGCCAGAAATCTACCTCCAGGGCCTTTTCCTTTCCCGATTATTGGAAATGCACACAAACTGGCTGCCGATTCACGCCATCTTGATCTCATGGAATTAGAAAAACAATATGGCAAAGTGTTTCGTCTGTATCTCGGCAGCAAGCTCGTGGTAGTTGCAAGTGGTGCAAGTGCTATCAAGGAAGTCCTCGTTACAAAGTCGGCCGAATTTGCTGGACGTCCGAGTCTCTACAGCTCGGAAATCTACGCAGAAGGAAAGGCAATTAGTTTTGTGGATTATTCTTCGGAATGGAGACTTCATCGCAAGGTTGCTGCGTCTGCGATCAAAATGTACAATACCAACAAGGTACGAGAGTTTGGTATCAATGATGAATTTGACCTGCTCTTGAAGCGAGTCCGCTCCAGAAATGGACAACCACACGACATCACTAAAGAGATTCGACTGGCGGTGATGAATGTGATTTGTGCTTTGGTGTTTGGCTCGAGATACGAGCTGGACGACCCCGAGTTTACAAAGTTTATGGAGATTAATGACACAATATTAAACATGCTTGCTGCTGGAAGTGTTGTGGACGTGTTTCCCTGGCTGGGGTTTATTCCATTCAAGTCTATTCAGAACCTAAAAGAGAAATGCAGTGAACGGAATGAGATTATCAGTACAATTTACCGACAACATATGGACGCTTGGAGAGTTGATAATCCTCAAGATCTGACAGACATACTGTTAAAGACAAAGAAACAAGCTGAAGACGAAGATTCGTCGATCAAGGGATGCCTGACGGATCAGCATCTCATCATGACCATGAGTGAGGTGTTCTTGGCTGGAATGGAAACCACTGCAAGCACCTTGTGTTGGGCTCTGATGTACCTGATCCACAACCCAAACGTCCAGCAGAGGCTGCATCAAGAGTTGGATCAAGTCCTTGGTCCAGACCGGTTACCGGAACTGGAGGACAAGAAGAACCTGCCATATTTGGAAGCCACCATAACTGAGACCCTACGCCTCTCGTCCATTGGTCCCCTGTCAGTTCCTCATAAAACGACAGTGGACACCACTCTGCAGGGATATAGCATTCCTAAGGGCACCACAGTCTTAACCAATCTATGGTCCCTCCACCACGACCCAGAGATTTGGAATGAGCCAGACGCCTTCAGACCTGAACGGTTCCTGGACGAGGAAGGTAATTTTGTGCCTCCAAAAGCTGACCGTTTCCTCCCTTTCTCGGCCGGGCGTCGAGTTTGCTTGGGGGAGTCTTTAGCACGGATTGAGCTCTTCCTGGTGTTGGCACGCCTGCTGCACAGCTTTAACTTCGAGAATCCACCAAGCTGCGATCTTCCATCTCTGGAGCCTGTTGCAGGCCTTGTCTTGATGCCACGGCCGTTTAATGTCTGTGCTCTCAAAAGACATGCTGTTTAACTTTTGGTATCATTATTTATCATCTATAATTTTTGTTGTTATTGATAGAGCGGTTTTCAATTGTGTCGAAAATGATTTAGCAATTACTTTGGTTACTACGGTTTGCTCTAATTGGTCAGTAACTGGTTTGATGTTGGTTTTACGACACCCAATTGAAAACCCCTCTAAAGGGCTGGGTGGGTTGTCCAGGACGGAATATTCGGTCACGTGACGCATTTAGACCAATCGCGCACGAGCGAAAATATTTGATGGATTATAACCAGTGATTTTCAGGTTAACCGAGGTCCAGACTTTCACTGTGATTAATCTGAATAATCCTGTTTATATATGTCATGGAAATGTTACGGTATTCATGAAAAGTCTGTAGTGTGCAGTCTACATTTTAACCCCGGTCTGCAGTCTGCATTCTTTTTACCAATGACTACTTCGCATGAGTCATGACCCAGATCTCGAAGAGAATGATAGGCAGAGACCAAGCAGCCGACACACATGTGGTACTCCTTGTGGCTCTGACATGCTTGAGGCCGGAAGCCAATGATTTGAAACTGGCTATCCAGAAATTATATGCATATTATTACCATTTAAAATAGCACACTGCATAACAGGATTGTCCAGAATACATAGCATGCTCTAGATTACGATTTTGGAGAAGTTTGAGCTTAAGTTGATTCCAGTTGACAAGTTATCAAACCATTTAATTAAATCTCTGAAAGTCAGTCAGTCAGTCAGTCAGTCAGTCAGTCACTCAGTCAAGGGTTTAATAACAGCGTTTCCACAGAGTGGCTCTTCATCTGTTACTAAGTACATCATAAAATCAATTTAAACATATTAAATATTTACAATAAATTATTATAAATGTGAACACCCTTCGCCTATTTTCACATGTTTCACACAACTATCTCATTGTCTCACTTGGCAAGAGTTTGAAAGGGAATCAATATTAATTAATATTAGGAGATTTTCACATCAACATCATTTATTTACTAATCTGTAGATATTTTGTAGGAAAGTATTATATTTACAACAAACTCACCATTTTGAAATTGCTAATCTTCAATTCAATTTTTTAATGACTTAGAAATTCAGTCTATCAAGTGATTATCATCACCTTATCTCTATTGCAGTGGCTGTATAAAATAATTTGAGGATTACAAGGAGAAAAATAATTCGAAAATAGACATCATGTATCAATATTTTCTGTGACACCTGCCACATATTCTTTATGCACTGGTACTCACTCTATGGACATACTTAATATCTTACTGTAATATCTATCATTTAGATAAAATTTTTCAATCAACTAAATTCTCTCTAGTAAATGTTTCCATGCCCTTTCAACTTGATGTTGGGTATATTCGGGCTCCCACAAGGTGCAGATAGCCACATTGGCCTTCATGACCCTTTCTTCGTTGGTTATTTGTGATTTAATTCTGTTCGCCGCTTGTTCTTGAGTAGTACCGTCTCGCGACAGAATACGTGATAGAGCCTCATTCGCTGGGACAAAAGTCACCCAAACTTCATCGGTAACACTGTCCCAGCCTGCCTCCAAAAGAACTGCGGCATCCAAAACACAAACCTTGAACCCTTCATCTCCATACCTAAGAATTTCTGCTTGTGCTTGTGTCATTATTTCTGGCCAAACAATGCCATTTAGCAATGCCAGCTTGGTCCTGTCAGCAAAAACTATGGAGCCTAAAGCCCGTCTGTTTATAGTCTGTTCCTCTGTTAAAACTCCACTTCCAAAATTCTCAATGATTTCCTTGTATGCTTTCTTTCCAGGTGTGTAAGCTTGGTGGCCCAGCTGGTCACAGCTGATGATGGCAGCTCCTAACCCTTTAAGTCTCTGGCAGACTGCAGACTTCCCACTGGCAATCCCTCCAGTTAGACCAATGACGTATGGCTGACCTTGGCCCCTCTCTTTTCTAACAACAGGCCTCAAAAGTGTCCCTAAGAGTTTCTGTCTTTCCAAAGTAGAGCTCATCTTTTCATCGACGTCATGACATTTTCCATGGACAAGTTCACCATCTTTCTCAACAACAATATCAATCACGTGAACGTCCAGTGGGTTCAAACCTTTCTTTTCTCGCACATCATTCACCATGAATCCTCCTTTCTCTGTTTCTTTACTGACAACCAGGCACTGATACTCTGGATCTCTTCCAGCTGGGCCAACAGGGTCGAGCAGTGGTATGACATTGTGTTCAAGACCTATAAAGGAGACATCATAATAATTATTTTAAAATATATCAAATTGTTCTTGCATTTTGATTGGTCCTTAAATAAAATACTTATGATTGATAATTGGAGTAACGATGCATCAGTAAAACAGTGGATGCATCAGTGATGTAATCTTTCTTTATTCTACAAAGCAAATAGATTCTTGTTGCCATGTGTCAGTTCAGTTATCGATCACAGATTTTGAGAATTTATGTACCAAGAAAATCTTTTTGTACCACTTTTGTATTCTTATTCTCATTTCTAATTCCACATTAAGACCTCATTTGCGATCAATTACGGATTTTACGATAACGGCAGAAATTCTCGCGTGCTCATTGGCGAATTTTTACTATCAATAAGCAGACACATGAATTTATAATTTATGCGATGCGTCAGTGAACGAGAGATGACAATTTGACCATTTGTTTTTGTAAAAAACAAATTGATGTCAGTTTTTAATGCATCTGTCCTGTTATCGACAATGAATTCCGTCATAACTTTGTCAAAGTAGTCTGCAGATCCCCTCGGCTATCGCCTTGTGGATCCAACGGCGTTTTGATTCTTTCATGGAATTCTATATGACACACTCAAAAAAACAAGGGGTAAAAATTTGATCATAGTAATACTTTAAACACATGATTCTTCAACTTAAATATATGCCGATAGTAATGAATCCGGCAAGTATTGCCTGGAAATCCTAGAAATGCTACAATGGTCTGTGATATGCCTTATCTTCAAAACGAGTTTGGTGACGCCCGATTTTTTTTACGTTTTTAATCTAACCTTATCATTTTCTACCTGCAGTGAAAGTTTTAAAAAATCTGTACATGGGAAGTTTTGGGGCACGAACGGGCTAAACTAAAGAATACAGGGCCACTTATTTACATCTCATTGAATCACAAAGGTGCCTATTGTGTTATGCCTCGTTCTTCAAAAGATTTTGACACCTGTAAAACAGGTGGTCCGAAGTGGCCCTGCATTCTGTAGTTGCTCCCACGAAAGTCCTAAAGGATGTTTACGTCCATTTCTACTGCACATCTCTAGGCACACACGTGCCAAGTCATTTTCAAGCATGAGCACTGAGTCAAAAACTAAACAAAACATAGAGCTGATGACCTTTGCATTAACTTGGTGTGCAAATATTTTTGTTAGATGCTTGGTGACCCCCACTTTTTTTTCGGCAGACCACTTCCTTTTCGGATTCTTTCCATTATACTAAAAAACAAAAAAAATCTATAGGTGGGAAGTCTTAATTATTTCCCATAATACTATTAAAATAGGGTCGAATTGGTACATGGATTGAGGTAAGCGTGACTTAGAAGTTGCATTTTTTTAAGGCTAATACTACCTGATTTGATGACAAATGTCACAAAGATCTATCAAGCAGGCCTATATGTGCTGTGTTAAACACACATAACTTACATATGATTCTTCAACTTAAATATATGCCGATACTGTAATGAATCCAGCCAGAATCGCCTCGTGTCACTGGAAATATGCTATGGTCTATGATGCGCCTTATCTTCAAAACGAGTTCGGGGAACCCGGATTTTTTTATTTTTTACGTTTTTAATCTTGCCTTATCATTTTCTACCTGCAGTGAAAGTTTTAAAAAAAACTGTGCGTGGGAACTTTTGGGCGTGAACGTCCTTAGTGATTTAAAAATTCAATTAACTTACTCAACAGTTCGATTAGTAACGTCACGTTTACACGTAGTCTGTATTTTATCGCCAAAAAACAACTCGAAATTAAGGCTTAAGGATTATACAGCATGCATTAGAAAAACATGTGAATGTAATTATAACTAGTTTCATTAAAGAATACATAAACGCATGGTCCGGCAACTACTTGACAAATATGAAAATCATAAACTAGGTTGGCTAAATGGGTAATTTAGTCACATAATCTTTCACTGACTGTAAACAAGAAATGACAATACCTGGCTTTACATCATCGATAAACTCTTCCAGCTTTCTTTTCCTCTCCTGAAAAGACTCGATCAGTTCCTTTAGGATCTTCCTTTGCAGAAGCGGACCCTCGCTAAGACCAACAGTGATTCGTTTATCACAGATTAAAGAAGCTGCAGCGAGGAGAAGCCGGTGACCGGAATGCATATGGTCAAACGTCCCTCCCAGAACAACTTCTTTGTATGTTTGCAAGCAAGCACCGTTGACATCGAGACTACGCTGCGTGCTTGTTATTCCATCGTTGATCCTTTCTTCTTCGACTTTCAAATACCGCAACTTTTTGTCGAGATCGGAGAGCTGAAAACGCCTTGTCATCCACTGCTTTAACTCGAATAGACCTACGTCATTCGACGGATCGTGTCCGAAAACATCACCAACAAATGCGACCTCGGGCTTCTTAAAAAGATGTCTTACTTCTTCGCTTTTGTTGTTGCTCGAGGTCAAAGTCCGAGGAAGAAGAACTCGAACGTCAAGCTGGCCGGTTCTTGAAGAACTGCTACCGTAAACATCGACCAAAAGTTCGTACAAACTGCGGACGTGGTGGCACACGTAATCAGGTTCATAGATGTCAACATACAAAACTTCCTTGACTTCTTTAGACACTTGCTTCAGTAGGGCAGGTATTTTGGTTTTAATGCAAGAAGGAGATAACACCAAAAGCCCGTAACGAAACATTTTTGTCTGGCTATTGTGTCGCAATAAAACTACGGTCTAATACACTTTTAGCTTCGATGCGCGCTACATGTAACAAAATGACACGTAATTGAGGAACTGGATCTAGGTAAAAACGAGTAGCACACGAAATTTCCACGAAGATGCCCGGAGATGCACCATCGTAAATCGATATGCAATCGCATCACCTAATTGAATCTCGTACCATTTGTGAATGTAATTTTGAAAGATCAAAATACTTGTACTTATAACAGCACGTTTTCAGCCCATACAAAGGCGTAGGAAATTGAAATGGGACGAAAAGTGACTTTGGCAGCTTGTAGCTTGAATCAATGGGCCTTGGATTTTGAGGGAAACTTAAAACGAATTCTTCAAAGCATCAGCATTGCTCGAGCACATGGGGCAAGTTATAGGCTAGGGCCTGAGCTAGAGATACCCGGCTATGGCTGCAATGACCATTTCTTAGAGAGCGACACGTTATTGCATTCTCTTCAAGTGCTTGCTTTGTTGTTGAAGTCTCCAGTGACTAAAGATATTATCTGTGATGTGGGAATGCCGATAATGCATAGGAATGTCCGCTATAACTGCAGAGTTATCTTTCTTAATGGAAAGATCCTTTTAATCCGACCAAAGATGATGCTGGCTTGTGATGCTAACTACAGAGAGGGAAGATGGTTCACAAGGTGGACTAAGGTGTGTTTCGAGATTCTAGCTACAACTATGGTTGTATGAAAAGAAGTAACTGTTTGTCAACCTTCCCCATGTGTGTCTTCTTCCCCTCTCCTCCCAGTTCTGTCCTATACCTCTGGATCCCCTCCCTTCCCTTTTCTGTAACGTGCATTCCCGGTGTCAACAGGGAAGGAGTAGGGATGGTGAAAAAGGCCAGGAAGATCAGGGTGAAGGAACTCTCAATCTTGCTCCCAGAGCCCACATGCCTTTTGGTCAGCACCAAGACACGGAGCTCTGGAATAATCAACAAGCTCGTTCCCAGAGCCCTCATGTGTTTTGCTTTTAAAATTTGATACTGCTGTTCTTTCAAAGCTAAATTTTGACTTTCCTAGTTTTTCCAGTGCGTATTGATTGCCTTTGTGGAATGTATCCACATCGACCTTATCTTTAGATGCCGTGTAAACCAAGCCATGCATGCGCCGTGAAACCGGAAGTCCTAAAATCTTGATCTCTGGAAATTGATTATTCCAGAGCTATAAGAATCAGACTCACACAACGCCCATCAATTTCCATGTAACCCGATTTCATCAACTGTCAATTACTTTCAATGTGTTTGCCAATCACAAACCAGTCTATACCTCTGACTGACTTCCTAGAATAATAACTTACGTAATTTTTTCCTTGAAGTGGTTATTTATTGAATAGTGAAAAAGGGAAAGTCACACGTCATTTTGAGACAGTGATGAGACTTTTTTAGTGTGGAAATGTTCTGCTCTCATAAGGTCATAACAGCAGTGGATACTGCAGGTTCTTTGCAGTGTGGTATTGAGTCTAGTCAATTTTACTAGTGCATATAATATCTAATTTTCAAAGTCAACTAGACCGCTGGCAGTCTGTTTTTCTCTCAAAATTAATTTAGTAAGGGTTATATAATTATGAGGCAAGACGTTTTGGCTAAAGGGGAATGGGACAAAATATGGCATGTGCGAGAAGAAAAACAGACTGCAGACTCTTCTCGTGTTTTCGAGGACATTCACACTTTTTAAAAATAATCTTATTAACCAATTAACTAATTAAAATCAACTAGTTTTTCCCGCAGGAGTTACATATACCGATTGCCCAAACTCGTGCCTTATGTTTACGAATTACCAAATGTTTTTGTCCGGGGGGCGGGGGGGGGGGGGTCTAGGGGGAGCAATCCCAGACAAAAAAGTTGGGACACAAAGCAAGTTCTCCCCTCCTCCCACGTTTAATGTTGATAATCAGGTGATTTTACCTTTTTGTGGGAAAACAACGCTATATTTTCCAATATTGATTAGAGGGGATGGGGGATACATGATGCAGCTCAAGTGTTCTAACTACTTTTGGCTGGATTGAGGGGGCAGGGTGTGCACCCCACCACTTCCCAAGATGAAGCCTTCTTCTTTGTTTCGCTTTTAAAATTTGTTTGCTTCACCAGTCAGTTATGCCATTCCTTAGTGGTGCATCCCCTTCTGAAAAAATCCTGGTTCTGCCCCTGTGAAGGTGTATGAATCTGAAAAGCTAAAAATTCTGCAAAGAGAATGGTCACTTTTATTGTCAATCAACCAATGAAAAATAAACGATGAAGAACATAATCAATTTCTCTCCAAGTATTAATTTTATAACACTGTCTTCCTGCCAAGCATTACATGTAACTCATTCACATGGAATTTGTAGTTTTTGAATGTTGTCTTTATTTTGTAAACAAAATAGGCTAGTTTTTTGAAATAAATTGATAAGTGAAGATCCCTAATCACAGTTTCCTTCTTTTACTAGACAAAGCAAACTGAGGAGTATTTCCTTCCTCGCATGATAGCAGAAATCACTGGACAGGTGACTGTCCCATTTGGAGATGGTGTCATCTCCACGCTAGATACCTGCATTGGCACAGAAATCTGTGAGGAGCTTTTTAGTGTGAATGGTCCTCATATAACAATGGCCCTTGATGGTGTAGAAATCATCACTAATGGAAGTGCAAGCCATCACCAGCTTAGAAAGTTAGACAAAAGAGTTGACCTTGTGAAGGATGCTACAAGTAAGGTACATGAAGTATTTCTCTTTACTTAAGAGAGCTATGTCATGGCAGGGCTTTCAATAAAATTTGAAGTAGGCAGCTGGTTTGAGTAGAGTAACCGACTTTATCAACCAGTTTTAAATGCATTTCTCTTATATTACTTTAAGCCAACTTTTATGGACGAAGTAGGCGACAAGGTTCGTCGGCCGT
>CM042758.1:16096713-16104213 GCA_022496165.2 Catalaphyllia jardinei | reverse complement strand
CACAGTAGATTTTCACCCACAGAATTAAAAGTTAGAACCACCTTGTACAGCACAATAAACAGTACCACAATAAACAGTACCACATGAAAGTACTACCACCTTGTACAGCATAGTAGACAGTACCACATGAAAGAACTACTCAATAGCTTTCTTTTGAATGGTCACACACTAGGGTTTCTTGCACAGAATTAAAAGTTAGAACCACCTTGTACAGCATAATAAACAGTACCACATGAAAGTACTGCTAAATAGCTTTCATTTGAATGGTCACACACTAGGGTTTCACCCACAGACTTAAAAGTTAGAACCACTTTGTACAGCACAATAAACAGTACCACATGAAAGTACTACTCGGTAACTTTCATTGAAGAGTTAACAAACTAGGATTTTATTAAGTGTATGTACAGTTGCCTCCCCCCCCTCCCCCCCCCCCCCCCTCCAAGAGGAGGTAGCGGCCGCACACAGGCTAGGACATTATCCAGAGGCAGCGGGCTAAAAAGTTAGAATCACCTTGTACAGTATAATAAACAGCACTTAAGTTTGCTTTTTCTTTCTGAAAGGAATTACAATCGATTCTGCTGTTACTGCTGTTCTCGGGATCTTTACAGTGGTCACGGGTAAAATCCCGAAGTTCAAATTATACGGCGGAACTCATCGCGAAAATCTGGCCATGCAAAACGTACAGGCGCGTCTGCGCATGGTCTTAGCGTATTTATTTGCTCAGCTGATCATGTGGGCACGCGGGCTTCCTGGTGGGCTGCTGGTTTTGGGATCGGCAAACGTGGATGAAAGGTACATTATTATGTTCTTTTTGGTGTAACTTAGAGTGCAATATTCTTGGCTTGAAATGTTTCTTCCTAGAGAGTCTCACGATTCGTCCCCACTGCGCCGGAGGAATTTGAAAACGCACCAATCACCGGTCAGTTTGGATCTGTGTTTGCAGAAAACTCGGGCAGAGCAATCACGTGATTATCGTGACGTCATCGTTTTCGAAAAGCTCCGTTTTCAAAATGTTTTCCGTTCATACGAAAACGAAAACCCGGCGTTTTCAAATTCCTCAGGTTTGAAGAACGTTTTCGGAAAGCTCCATTTTCGCGACGGATTTGTGTGCACGGTTTTCTTAGAGCTGTGTTTTCAAATTTCTCCGTCGTGGCGTTTATGGGGCTTTATGGAAAAGAGACAAGCATAATTAATTTAATATGAATGTTGTGCCGCGTAGCACTATGAACACAAATGAAGTAACAGAGAATTAACTCTGAAGTATAAATTTTAGTGCTAATTTAACCCCATGAATAACCCACTGGGCGTTAGCCCTAGTAAAGGGAATCAGGGAACTACACGAGGTAAAGAAAAAATCTTTTGACCTCGGTGGGAATCGAATCCACGACCTCCGGATTAGATCTACCGTCACTCTGCCGACTGAGCTACGAGGTCGGACAGAGAAAGTCGGGGTCGATTAGGATGGCGTTAGTGGCGGTAGATCTAATCCGGAGGTCGTGGGATCGATTCCCACCGAGGTCAAAAGATTTTTTCTTTACCTCGTGTGGTTTCCTGATTCCCTTTACTAGGGCTAACGCCCAGTGGGTCATTCGTGGGTTAAATTAGCACTAAAATTTACACTTCAGAGTTAATTTTCTGTTACTTCATTTGTGTTCATAGTGCTACGCGGCACAACATTCATATGTACCCTTACTTTCTCTTCGCCGCGATTCACCATCCTAATCGACCCCGACTTTCTCTGTCCGACCTCGTAGCTCAGTCGGCAGAGCGACGGTAGATCTAATCCGGAGGTCGTAGGTTCGATTCCCGCCGAAGTCAAAAGATTTTTTCTTTACCTCGTGTGGTTCCCTAATTCCCTTTATTAGGGCTAACGCCTAGTGGGTTATTCATGGGTTAAATTAGCACTAAAATTTACACTTCAGAGTTAATTCTCTGTTACTTCATTTTAATTAATTTAATAGCCTGTCCCAGCCGAGGTTCTCAAACGAGTACGAGTAGGACTGGCACCTCCCGAACACTATCACCACCTCTATCCCTCCCTTCCCCGCCAAAAAAAGAGAAAGAGACATAAAATTTATCAATTTGTATTTAAAGTATTTTGAAGATTCGCCATGAGGCGGGTGGTCATACAAAAGAACACTAGGTCCCCTACTAGGTAAACCCACCACCTAACCATCCCCCTTCATGTGATCGTTCAGATGGCGTTTATCCAACATAATACTTCTCTCGTGTTTTCGAACATACAAAGTCAAAATTCTCAGTCTAGAGAAAATTAACCCTGACCTTAGGTGCTAACCCTAACTTTTTCAGTTCTTTTCTGTGTTACTTCTATCTGAAGAGTGTTGTTTACACCCGGGCCGGAATGTTCAAAGCCCGATTCAGATAACTCAGAATGGGCCCTTTGCACGATCCGGTCACATGGTACAAAATTAAATATACTGATGTGCAAGTTGCGCAGTGGGACTTCCAAAACAATGCAACTCGTACCAGTTCACCTGGACCTGTCTTTGTGTTGGAAGTCCCACTGCGCAACTTGCTCATCAGTATATTTAATTTTGTACCATGTGACCGGATCGTGCGAAGGGCCCATTAGCGAGAATCAGTTGATTTCAGTTTTGTAACTTTGCCGGGAGGTTTTTGTTTAAAAATTGTTTGTCCTCCAGTTTGAGTCTGAACAATCTCAAACTTCACAAAACATAAGCATTGAAAAACATTTTGTACAAGAAAAATCAACACTTCGGTTGATTTTTAATGCCGACCCCGATGAGAAGTCGTTTTCCTGTTGCTTCCTTGAACGTAGAATAACCCGTCTTTGGATAGGAGACTTAACCACTCCTCCCCACCCCCCTCGCATTTTCTAAATACGGTCAAGAGAAAATGACGGTCTATTTTTTTTGTTGCATGACACGTGACTTGTCAATCTTGTACACCTTTCAGTTTGTGCGGATACCTGACCAAGTACGACTGCTCGAGCGCTGACATCAATCCGATTGGCGGAATAAGCAAGAAGGATTTAAAATCCTTTATTTTCTACTGTGTGGAGAAATTTAACTTTAGTTCACTGATAAGAATACTTGGTGCTCCACCCACAGCCGAGTTAGAGCCGCTCGCTGACGGACAAGTACAACAGACGGACGAGGTAGATATTCTCAGATTACATTGCTGATATTTGTTTCTATTTTCTATTAATTTTTCGGGCTCGAATCCTCTCATAGAGTTAAATGAGCCAGCTGTTTTCCTTTCCGTCGGTCAGAGGTGCTGCTGCTGCTAGGCGTTGCTAAGTAACATGACGTATGTTCATGACGTCAGGCAGACGTGTGTGTGCTCGCGAGTGCCCATGCAAAGTTTTGATTGGTTGACAGGAATCGAAAACCCGTTGCTATTACGCGATGCGATTTGATGCGATAGATTTATTAAACACCACACTTTTTCCTCGTTTTTGATTGGCCTGCTTATGAACTGAATTCTGCGGCGTGTTCCTTTTTGAAATAATGTTTCAGTTGGCACTTCTGGATTGCCTTGTCAACCTACAGATAGTTACTGTAGTCGTTACCTGGTTTGGTTAACGAAGAGTTGACTTGCTGTTTTCTTTGCAGGAGGACATGGGTATGACCTATGACGAACTCTCCATGTTCGGTCGTCTTCGGAAGATATCTCGGTGCGGTCCGTACAGCATGTTCTGCAAGCTCGTCCACACTTGGCGGAACACGTACACGCCCGTAAACGTAGCAGAGAAAGTCAGACGCTTCTTCCGTGCCTACTCAATCAACCGACACAAAATGACCACCTTAACCCCCGCCTACCACGCCGAAAATTATTCTCCCGACGACAACCGATTTGATCTCCGACCGTTCTTGTACAACACTCAGTGGTCGTGGCAAATGCGATTGATTGACGAAGAAATCCGACGACTTCAAGCGGCCGAGTCGCAGATTCGTCACCAGCAACCTCCTCCCCATGTTAACAGTGATACCTCATATGGGAGTTCACATGATCAACACATGAGCAGTAACGACGGCTTGACGTCATCGTCCTTGTCGGTAAAGAGTGAACGGAGTGGGAACCAGTTTTGTTTCGAGGAGCATCAAATGAGACGGGAAAGACTAGAGCGGACGTTGGAGACGTTGACAAATCACAACAGGGGAACGTCTAGGGCGCAGAATAGGTGCACGCCTCCATGCCCTGCGCTGATCCGAATCAAGTCCGAACCTGTTGATCACGAGGAAGGCTGTAATTTGCCCCTGCCTGCGGAGGAGCCGGGCAGCAGGTCCCGGAAGAGAAGCGAAGCCAACACGTCGGCTCACATGGGGGTAACAACTGAAGGGGAGTTTGTAAGCGGGGAAAAGTACATGCGAATTAGGTCACGTTGATAATTGATCCCTCAGTTGCCGTATTATCAAGATATATTCCCAGGGTCTTCTCTGCCATACAAGTCTGAAAGGCCCTTGGTATAAAATGGCTGCGTTGCCATGTCAGTAGTGCTAAATAAGCGTATGAGAGTTTGACTAGTTATTTTGTGGAGTGTAGAAAGGCATGAAAAGTATTAGCTATGTTTTTGTCGTACCCTCGGCTGTATGACAAGTGGCATTGCTTACTTCCTGGTACAAGTGGAAACCTGTTTCAGTTTGGCTTTTGTCTAAGCCCACAGCTTGTCAGAGGAGTTGCTACGCAACATGTACACGTCTTGATGACGCCATACTGACGTATCATCATTTCGAAAACTCGTTCGGAAATTTCGTTTTCATAGACATTTATGAGATAAATATAGTTTTAATTTCGTACATTCAAAATTTTCAATCGTTGCTGTGGTTACTTATCTGTCACCAATAAGGTATACTCTTGTTACCACTTTACAATTTGGACAAGGAAGAAAATGGTAGACATTTTTTGGGTATACAATGCATCATGTAACTGTCTTGGTTTATTTAACCGGGTTATTTAAGAAAATGGCTGAATACAAAGCATTATATACTAAGGTTATGTGTAACTGAGTGAATAATTTATTAGTAATACAGTGAACGCAATATTTTTGCAAGGTCTTGGCTCTCTTTGGCTTTAATGAATAACAAGTTCAGAGTGTATTTCTGCCTTGATTTGACAGAACACCCGCCGGGATCGGTGGGAACGATAAGTTTGAGACGAGAGAAGGGACCCAGGTATTTCAGTCCAAGGAGCCGTAGATCAGGTGTTAAATTGTAGGCTTGCTACAGAATTTTCGTTTTCTTTCATTATCAACAGCTGTTTTCGGTTGCCTTGAGTAAGGCCTTTTACAGGCGAGGAGATTGGGAGGCCTTCAACCTGTCCCCTAACTGACCCTAGACTCACCACAACCTTTTAGAAAAACGGTGTAACTAGACTCGGTGGAGTCCAACCTATGCTAGCTCACTGGAGATGTTCTGGTGACTCGGGTATTTGTTTTAGGCAATTTCTAAACTACGCCGGAGGAATTTAAAAACGCAGCTTTATTTCTACGGTTAGGCCTACCGTTCACACTAATAAATCCATCACGAAAACGGAGCTTTACCAAAACGCCCTTCCAACCGGAGGAATTTAAAAACGCCGGATTTTCGTTTTGGTGTGGACGGGGAAACATTTTTAAAACGAAACTTTGAAACCTACGCCGTCCTGATAATAGTGTGATTTCCCTTCCTGAGGTTTTCCTCAACCACATTCAAAGTGACCAGTGATTATTCCGTGTTTACATTCGCCCGGCGTAATGAACGCTCGATTTCCGCTGCTATGCCTAGTTCCTAGGCCTCAATATTTCGCCTCCGTCATACTTGACCGCGAAGGCCTGGGAGGAAGCCGGAAGGAACAGAAAGGAACAAGGCAAAGTTCCGACACGAAAAGAGTGCCTTTGGTGGAGGAGCCCGGAATTCCTTCCCCGAACAGCGGCTGGTAATCAAGCCGGCAACACGTGATGTGGACGGATTTTCAAAGAGAGACCTCCGTCTTCAAATTCTATCCATCTAGTATGGACGGGAACTTATTCTCTGAAGTTCTAGCCTCTTCCAGTTCCAGGCGTTCAGTTAGTCAGGGCGCAGCGCAGAAAACAGCCCGCGAAAAAAATTAAAAAAAGCGCGGCAAGAGGAAGCGAGGGAACACGCTTCATCACATCCTCGAGCCGCGCTTTTTTTTTTGTTTTTGTTTTTTCGCGCGCTGTTTTCTGCGCTGCGCCCTGGCTAACTGAACGTCTGGAAGAGACTACTGAAGTTCATGCATTAGCTACGATTCTTGGATGTAAATTTTTTACGAGTTTGGGAACTAAGGTTCCTCTCGTTACGAGGCATGACATTACAAAAAGAGAATGGTTGAAAATGATGCCTCGACCACTAGTTAAAACACACAAGTCGTGATACCATCTAGCAAATTTTAATGAGCACACAGCTGTCACAAGGACGTTTTCTGTGAACAAGCCTGCATAATAACAAGGAAAAAAACACTTTAAATCAACTTCTTATACACTGCTACCCAGAATTGCTATAAATCTACTCCAATTCCACACGGTCAAGGATAACATTCCTTAGTCCAAGCTCATTGCTTCGTCTTCGTCCTTATCTTTGTCCTCAGTCTCCTGATCTTCACCCCTGGCAGTAGTTGGCCGTGAGGTTTCATCAGAGGTACTGGTGCTGTCAGCGGTGCTCGGACGAGACGATTCCTGAACAGCTCGCACGAATTCAACCATATCTAGAAGAAAACGTGTCCACTTCTGTGACTTCATACACATTACCGATTATTGTGATATTACAAAAGTATTATGGTGCTCAACGATGTCTTGAAGACACTGTTCTAGTTTCAATCTCCTTTTGCAGCCTTGATTTGGATTGTCGAGCAACGAGAAGCGTTGCGCTCGTTGCGTGACGACACGTCAGCAAAGAATAGCGTTGCGTGACGACATAACGAGGTAGACAATTCTAGTAACAATCTACTTAAAAATTCTCAGAAGTCAACAAGAAGAGCGTAAAGCTGGGTTTTAAGCCACTGAAAATCCGCACCATACCGTCATAGGAAAAAATAATGCAGTCTAGATCCAAACCACAAAAAGTATAAACTATAAAGAATCAAAAATGGTTGAGACAGGGAAGATACAACTAAACACATATTACAAAATGACCAATTTAACCAAAATAATCTATTGAAAAATTAAGCTCAATTTTTTCGACAAATCACAAACTGTGAAATAGCTTCTTCAACTAGCTAATTGATAACAAATTAGAGGTTTACCTCCTCGCCTAGCAGCTCCCATAACGTCATCACTGAAACCAAACTGTCCCATTAATGGGGCAAGCTGTCCTGACTGAAGTGCAGAACTGAACATTCCTAAGGCCTGAACACGGGAACAAGCAGTAACGGTTACATATTGTACTCATAATAATTATTAACGAAACCTGACGTTCCTTCATTCCCTTGTCATGGATACTTTACCAAGAAACCTACATCAGACAATACAAAGGTAAAGGGGGTACGTTTCTAAAGAAACTGTGGTGCTGCGTCGGTGGG
>CM042758.1:16040781-16068281 GCA_022496165.2 Catalaphyllia jardinei | reverse complement strand
CGAAAGGCCGCGGCTGAACTTCGACCACCTTTGAAATACCCCGGATGATCATCGGCTGTTTACGAGTTTCCTGGTACTAACTTCAAATATCTTGAAATTTACACCGGTCGGTGTTTCAAATTTGCATCCTTGTTTCTAATTTATACCGATGTCACATGACAACTGCACTCCTTTTTAGCCAATCAGAATCGAGTATCTTTTGTATTGTTACCACTGAAGGCTTGAGAATATGATCGTATTTTAAATCGAATAAATGTACATTGGTGTACCGCCCTTAGACTACAAGTAATGATAGTCCCATAAACACCAATGCATATTCTTTCGATTTAAAGGAGCTGCGTCACGGGTAAACGGTTTGAAAAATTTAGCCTAAATGTTTCAATTTTGTTGTTTGTAATCCGTGTCAATCTACTCCATCCGTAACCATCCTTGTTCCCTTATGGTTTATTATGATCTCTTTAGTGTTTTCCTATATTTCTAAAGTATTATTTTCAGGTTTCCTTCAATTTAAAGGTAATTTTGTCGATGGTCAAAATAACCCAAAATATCGTGGGATCAGAAACTCAAGCCTTTGTTTTTGGCACGCCACGATTAACTTCCAGTGCTAACAAAATACGATACACTTGAGAAAATGTACTCAGTGAAAGTGAAAATTTCTTCCAAAAGTGTGGAATTTTCTTACATGGTTATAGTATATTAAGTGACAAATGATATTTTAACCATCTAAGAAAATATAATTCCGCACTTTTTTAAACTTGACCATCACAGCTGCATCATGATAAAACGTCAAGAAAACATCGGCATATTATTCAATTCTTAAGTGGCTGTTTAATACATTGTGTATAACTTGTAAGAAATGAATTCTTTTTAAACTGAAATAAATTTTCACTCATAACTGAACGGCTGTCTTAGTTTCCACCTTGCTGCAATCTAACCGTCGATCACGATATTCTTCTGTCTAAACTTATGAAATATGGTGTCCATGGTACTTCGTACGATTGGTTCAGATCATACTTGGACTGCCGTAAACAACGATGTTTTATAAATGGTTCTCTCTCTGGGGACCATTTCCTTACTTGTGGTATACCTCAAGGTACAATTCTGGGTCCACTTCTTTTTATAACATATATCAACGACTTACCTAACTGTCTATCAAATGCCGAACCTCGAATGTATGCCGATGACACACACATATCCTTTGATAGCAATAACATCGAAAATATTAATACCGTTTTAAATGTGGATCTTGCTCCCAGGGGGGGGGGGGGTACTCCCTATAATGGCCTACACGGGGAGGCTCCGCCTGAAAGGGGTACCTTTTTCACGCTTCAGGTATATAAAAGGGTAGGGATTTCACAAGACGAGGTATATAAAAGGTAGGGAAATCGGTCATTTAGGTATTTAAAAGGGCCTTTAATTATAATTCGAATAGACGCCCCTTATGGCTTTGTCAGTATATTTAATAAGCACTACATGAAAATGAGAACAAGACTTCCTAAAGTAGGTATCTGAAAAGGGTACCTTTTTTCAATAAAAGGTATGTAAAAGGGGTACCTTTTCTGCCAAAATGGTATATAAAAGGGTAAGGGGTTGGACCTCGGGGCGTAGCCTCCCCGTATTAAACTTTGTTAAGTACCCCCCCCCGGGATCTTGCTAGAGCTGTTGATCGGATCGAGGCAGAGGCTAAGCACATTTCACAATCCTCGGTCACTTATGATTGACGGTGCACCTATAACTCATGTTACCTCTACGAAATCTCTTGGTGTTCATATTGACCAGACTCTATCCTGGAATGTTCATGTTGAGAATTTATGTAAGAAAATCGCCTCTGGTATCGGAGCGTTGAAGAGAGTGAGGTCTTTCGTTCCACATGAGACTCTCCGATCAATCTTCATGCCTTTAGTACAGCCTCACTTTGATTACTGTAACTCTGTCTGGGGATGTTGCGGCAAAACCCTAGCCAGTAAACTCAAAAACTTCAAAATCGCGCTTCGCGTATACTCACTTACTCGAACTATGATGCCAACGCTGATAACCTAGTTAAAAAACTCGGATGGATAAAACTTGATTCTCAACGAACAATCCAAAAGGCTGTGATGGTTTATAAGTCGCTTAATGGTCTTACTCCAGATTACCTTAGTTCCAAATTTGTTGACCGTAGTAGCGTCTCCAATTACTCCTTAAGGGACACAGAGGGCAAACTAGCCATCCCACAGCTAGCCACACACAAACTATATGAAGAATAGCTTCAGTTACTCTGGAGCAGTTCTTTGGAATAGCTTACCAATCGAGTTGCGGCAGGCTGACTCCCTTAGTGCGTTCCGGGCTGGCTGCGACCGTCTCTTTTCATCAGGTTAAATTTAGAATTCTTAATACACGGCACTCATGTAAAGCAGGTTTTATTTTGTCATTTAATATTATAGCTACAATTGATTATTTAGAGTATTTTAGATTAATGTAGTTCTAGTCGTTGTATAATTTGTAATAATTCTAGTAAATAATCAGGTTTTTATAGTTTTGACTGATGAGTTAACCGTGTCTAAATAAAGTTATCCTATCCTATCCTATCCTATCCTAACAAAAACATAATTCTATCACATGACCAGAAGGCAGAGATCCCATGCTTCAGTGGCGCTTGCGCAAGTCGTTGCACGATTTGCGCTTCACGCGGTACGTCATACACGTTCTTGGGGATTGGTTTTTCTACGCTAAAAACCTTTTTGACACGGATTGATGAAGAGGTTAACGTAATTAGCCTTAGTTGAAGTCCAGCATACGCCCTAACGTACTTGGGTGCCAATAATTTAGTGTGATTATGTCTGATCACGAAGACCTCACAACTGACGAGCGCGCCACTGAAAGGTCAACGGACAATGGCGCCAAGAATATGCCTGCAGCAAACGCTCTCGCGGATATCTTCAAAGCTGCCATGGCTCCAGTTCTGAGCCAGCTGACCAACGTGCACGAGAATGCGAACTCAATGCTCCTGAACTGGCACGACGACTCCGATGAGGACGGTGAGACCACCTTTGATGACGAGCCCTTCAAATCTGCGGACATGGATGCGGATTTATCCGCGCTTCTTTGCCTCTGCCGGCAAAGATGCAAATAACGAGGCTATGCCGGGCGAAGACCTCTTGAAGGAACTCGCGCAGGACTTGAATGTAAGCGAGAAGACTTCTCCGCCCCTTCGCGAAGGTCTGGCGGTTATTTTTAATAATCGCTTGTCGAAAAAGATGGGGGACGAGAAGCTTAAGGGCAAACTGTACAAATATCCTCGGCCAGAGAATGTGAAGGGTTTGCGAACCCCGAAAGTGGACTCCTCGATCTGGAGCCAGTTTTCGACTGCCATAAAAGCTAAAGATGTGAGAGCGCAGAAGGGACAAAACACTCTTATCGGCGCCATTACAGCCATGACAAAAGCCGCCGATTTGGCGCTGGGGAAATACAGCCAAGACAAAGAACTGATCCCCTGGTTGACAGATGCTGTTGCAATGGCACTTCAATACAACCACGAGGTGAATCACTTCCTACGCCTCGCCATGAAGAAAGAGATGCACAAAGACTATGCAGCTTTATGCAACCTGTCCACTGCTGATGGCACCTCAGAGTACCTGTTCGAAGATTAAAGCTCGCGAAAGATATCACAGAGGCCAACAAGTTGACGAAAGGAGTTCGCCCCCAACATTCCGGGAATTCCCGTGGCGATAAGTACGCTGGGCGCTCAACATATGGCTCGAGCCAGCGTAGATTCCAGCTTTACCCTAGAGGAAAATCCTCTGAATTTTAAGGTAAAAGTCGCTTCTCAAAGCCGCCGAGAAAGAAAAAGGACGGCGAAACCAGCCAGCGCCAATGAAGGTGTCTGAGGTATGTAATGCAAAAATGACATCTCTATCTATTGACAATTGTGGTAAAATCACAAACTAGTTTCCAAGCCAGAGAGCTGTAACATTTTCTGCCGCAGTGGGAAGCAACTGACCCTACTATTCTTCAGATCGTTACTACCCCGCGTGCCCTCGCTCCTCGCCGCTGGCAAGCGAGAAGACCTCTGGCATCCAGGGTAGATCGTTACTGGAGTTAAACTTGAATTTAAAAACGGTGTTGTACCCGTGCAACATTCTGGCAGACCTAGTGTCTTTAACAGTCATCGACATTTAATTGTCAACGCTGAAATTACTAAACTTCTCGCTAAAGGGGTCATTATTTCGGCGGAACAGGAAACCGAGGAATTTATTTCCACAATATTTTTTACGACCGAAAAAAGGTGGCACGCACCGTACCATTCTTAATCTCAAAGCTTGTAACGAATTTATATCTTACCATCACTTTAAAATGGATACTCTAGAGGCCGCTGTTAACATGATGAGACCAGGTTGTTTTATGGCATCGGTGGACTTAAAGGACGCGTATTATACCGTTCCTATCCACCCAGCTGACTAGAAATACTTAAAGTTAGGAATTGGGTCATGCTCATGGATGCACGCGGGAGGTTTGGAGAGCACAAAAGAAGCGTAAGATTTGTTCTAGGCGATAGCTTTCTCCCATGATGCCTTCAGAAGATCAGTCAAGACCGAGCACAGGGTGTACTCATCGCTCCTTTTTGGCTAACTCAAACTTGGTTTCCAGTCCTCCTACGACATTTATGCGATCAGTCCTGGATCCTGCTCCCGCGACCAGACCTTCTACAACACCCCTCCTGCAGTGGCCCACATCCACTACACAGGAATCTTTATCTGATGGTCTGTCCTGTGTCAGGGGATCCTTCAGCCATTACCACTTTCCAGAGAAGGTTACCGACATTCTCATGGCATTCCGGAGGAAAGGCCATCACCACCACTGAGAGACGCCCTTCAATACCTCTTGGGACTATTTACTCAGTGGCTTACCTACTCAACCCTTAATACTGCTCGCTCTGCCTTATCTACCATTGTTACGATAGACGGAGGGGGAAGCTTTGGTAGCAACCATATTGTTGCACGGTTTATGAAAGGGGTATTTGAATCTCGTAGACCCAAACCTAAATTAGATGACAAAATTTGTTTAAGTGGTTTTAAAACACTTATCCTCTTTATACCCCAATGTCTTTAAAGGATTTAACGCACAAGGTCCTTATGCTGATTCTATTAGTTTCGAGTCAACGAGGGCAATCAATACACTACCTTGATCTACAGTATCCTAACATGGAGGAAGAAACTTATTCTTTTGACGTTGCTGAACATATCAAGGGCCAATACCCCCAGAAGCTCACATACCAGGACTGACATTCCTGCCTATGAGCCAGACAGTACAATTTGCCCTTTGACTTGTTTGAAAGCATACATCAACAAGACCAAGGCTTTGCGTAATGACGAAACAAAATAGTTCATGGGGCTGTATCTAGGAACGCAGTTTCTGGGTTGACTAAGGACACTCTTAGACTTTGTGGTTCATCGCACTAGGTCAGCCTCTGTTTCCAAAGCTAATGAAAAGGACGTCCCTGTCCATGAGATCATGGCAAAGGCAGGCTGGAAGTCTGCATAGACCTTTCGAAAATATTACGACAAATCGGTTATTTAAGGAAACAGCCTTGCGTCCGCTACCCTTGACCAGTGAAACCTGTGCCGATATGTTTTTGGAATATTGCATGTGCTACTTTGTTTAATCTGTTACTGTTAGACAATATGTTGCAAACATGGTTGTCCTTAAAGATTCTTGTTTTTCGGCCATTTCAATTTCAATAGAAAGAGAAAACCAACAGCGGTTACAAAGATAGTAAAGTTTCGCATGGTATATTCCATCACATGACCGGAGGCACAGAGATCCCATGAGATAGCACAGCGCACGCGCCAGGTCATTGCACAACGTGTAGTTCGCCGAGGAAGGTTGTCTTCACTGCGATTAACAAAAATCAGAAGAAATCTACTGGAATCTACGGAGACAATATCTGGGGAGTTGACGTAGTTGACTCACAGACACCAGATTTCCGTGCCAACGCAGTTGGCAAACTCAAACGACAACGTTTGTTGCCCCAACGTAGTTGGGAATTTTCCCGCCACACAGACATGGCGGACCTCGATGAGGAGAACACATCAGAGCAGGAAACGCCTGCACTTACTGAAGCAATTTCAGCCATCCTTTCAGAGGTAAAAGCCCTGAAAGAACAAGTGACAACCCTCAAGGAGTCCGTGGAACTCGTAGAGGCCGACCCCGCAGTCGAGGAAAGTCTAATGGGCGACGACAATAATGATGACATTGTGTCTTTGAACACTCGCGTCGCCCGGCTTGGCAGTTCGCCAGCCGAACAAACCAAAGACGGCACGAACAGCCTCTTGCAGGAGATTGCATCAGAACTTGACCTCAGCGAAAGAACGGACAATCCTGTGAACTCCCCGAGGAGAAATCACAGGCGAGGATAGACAAATATTCCCGCCCGGAGAACGTGGAGGGACTTCGCACGCCGCGAGTAAACCCATTAATATGGAACCAACTGCCTGCGCCTGTTCGTACACAGGATTCGAAATCAAAGAAAACGCAGAATGCGTTAATAGCCTCGCTGGTGGCAACAATTAAAGCAACAAACTGTGTGTTGCAACAGCAGCCGTCAGGCAAAGCTCAAGACAAAGAGCTAATCACATATCTAACAGATGCCATCGCCTTGTCATTGCAGTGCTTCCATGATATCAACAGCACTCGCCGCCAGGCGATGAAGAAAGATCTCCACAAGGATTATGCCGCATTGTGTAGCGCAGCTACAATGCCTGCAACTTCCGAATATTTATTTAGTGACCTTTCAAAGCTCACCAAAGACATCTCTGAAGCGAACAAGCTCACCAAGAAAGTTCGCCCCCCGCAACGCAATGCTGCACGCAACGGACAATTCTGGTTCGAATGGCCATCGCTACAGCTATACAAACCAGGGAACTCAAGGCAATCGCAGGTTCCACCCATACCAACGGACAAGAAATGATTTTTTGTCCAAAGGTCGCCCTCCAAGGACAAGATTGAAGAAGGAGGGAGAATCAAAACAGGCCTAATGCAAACAAGTTCCTCAACCATAAAGGTATGCCAAGTATTAAGATGTAACCCTGCAATTAACGAAGTACATATGTTACTTTCTAGTCAGGGTTCATTTAAAGCAGGCCAAATAATACGGTCTTTATCACACTGGCAAGAAATTACAAATGATCCCACAATATTACAGTGTGTAAAAGGGATAAGAATTGATTTCAAACCGGGCGTGATACCATTTCAAGCCACTGTGCGACCAAGTACATTTAATCAGTCGCAGCATGACATTGTTGCTGTGGAAATTGAAAAATTATGTCTAAAAGGTGTACTCAAAGTTTCCTCACCAGAACCTGGGGAATTCATTTCCCCTATATTCCTTAGACCAAAACCAGATGGGTCGCACCGTATGATACTTAACCTCAAGATTTTCAACGAGTTTGTACAATACCACCATTTTAAAATGGACACCCTTGAATCAGCCATTAGAATGATGAAGCCAGGGTGCTACATGGCATCAATTGACCTCAAAGATGCGTACTACTCTGTACCAGTAGCTACAGAACACCAAAAATATCTGAAATTTTTGTTTAATGGTACACTGTACCAGTACACCTGCTTGCCGAATGGTTTGTCTAGTGCCCCACGTATATTCACTAAACTGCTTAAGCCAGTTTATGCTACCCTGCATACCCAGGGCCATCTCAACCTCGGGTATATAGATGACTCCTACCTACAAGGGGACACTGCTAAAGAATGTAGCAGCAACATTAAAGCGACAGCACTTTTGTTCAACCGCCTAGGCTTCCATTTACATCCCACAAAATCTGTTATTGTACCTACCCAGGCCCTCATATTTTTAGGGTTTAGACTTGACTCCCTTAGCATGACTGTTTCACCAACAAGGGGAAAAATTCTCAAAACTGTGGAGGCATGCAAGAGGTTACAAAATATGACCAAGCCTCTAATCTCAGAAGTTGCAGAAGTTATTGGCCTCATAGTGTCTAACTTTCCAGGTGTCCAATTTGGACCGTTACACTACCGCTTCCTGGAGAGGGACAAAACCCATGCTCTGATCACACATAAAGGGGATTACAAAGCTCATATGGCTTTGACATCCAGTTCAGTTGCAGAGCTGACATGGTGGATTGAAAACATGCCACATTCCTCTCGTGACATTACCCATCCAACCCCTTTCATGATCATTCAGACTGATGCCTCAAACTTAGGCTGGGGGGCAGTGTATGGTGATCAAGAAGTTGGAGGGAGATGGACATCCTTGGAAAGTACTAGCCATATTAACATCCTTGAACTGCAGGCAGCGTTCTTTGCCCTCAAGTCATTTTGCAGAGGCACAATTAAGGGCCATGTCCAGCTCCAGATAGACAACACAACAGCCGTAGCTTATATTAATAATATGGGGGCTTCAAAATCCCCCAAATTAAATTCCCTTGCCCAAGAAATTTGGGACTGGTGTATTCCGCGGCAGCTCTGGGTTTCAGCTACACACATTGCAGGCAAATTAAATGTTAGTGCAGACTCTAAATCTCGTAAATTCCAGGACAAACATGAATGGATGCTGAACAGGGAAGCCTTCAAAGTTATTTTGTCCTTGTACCCAGAGTTGAACATTGACCTATTTGCAACTAGGTTAAATAATCAACTTGCATTGTATTGCTCCTGGAAACCTGATCCTGGGTGTGCCTTCGTAGATGCACTTACTATTGACTGGAGAAAGTTTAATTTTTATGCTTTTCCTCCTTTCAGCCTAATCCCCAGATGTCTACAAAAAATTGCCCAGGACCAAGCAAAAGGAATTCTGATCATCCCAGTGTGGCCCACTCAAACCTGGTTCTCACAGGCACTACAGCTGTTATGCAGTCAACCCTGGATATTGAAACCTTCAAAGAGCCTACTGCAACATGCCAGTCAACAAGTACATCCACTGCACCACAAGCTACACCTAATGGTTTGTCCACTCTCCGGGAATCCTTTACACAGTACCATGTTTCTCCAGACATTACCAAGATCCTCATGGCCTCCTGGAGAGTGGGCACACAAAAACAATACAAAACATACATTGAAAAATGGGTGGCATTTTGTCATCAAAGAGGCATTACTTACAGTTCACCAAAGATAAATGAGTGCTTGGACTTCCTTATGACCCTTTACAATCAGGGCCTGAGTTATTCCACTATAAATACAGCACGATCTGCAATTTCGTCCATTATTACTGTCGACAATGGGAAACACTTTGGTTCACACCCCTTGGTAATACGCTTCTTTAAAGGCATTTATGAACTGAGGAGACCCCAGCCCAAATACAGCTGTATTTGGGATGTTTCTAAAGTTTTAAGTTACCTCAGGACTTTACATCCACCTGATGCCCTTACATTGAAGTCTTTAACATTAAAATTAGTGATGCTGCTATTGCTTGTAACAGGGCAGCGAGGACAGACTATATACTTACTCTCCTTGGATGGTATGACTGTGAATGCCAATTATTGTCAATTTCAGCTGCTGGACCACACAAAAACTAGCAAACCAGGCAAAAAGTGTGAGCCTCCAGTGTTCCACGAGTACACGCCGGATCCCAAACTGTGCCCGCTATCTACGTTAAAAGAATACATCCGGAAAACAAAGCCTCTGAGGAACACTGAGAAACAGCTATTTATCAGTTTCATACGACCACACAAAGCAGTGTCACGAGACACAATCTCGAGATGGACCAAGGATGTTTTGAAACTCTCTGGTATAGATATAAACACCTTCACCGCACATAGTACTAGAGCAGCAACCGCCTCAAAGGCAAAGGCCAAGGATGTGCCACTTGACGTGATCCTAAGCACCATTGGCTGGGCATCTGCTCAGACATTCAGCAAGTTTTACAACAAACCAGTAGCTAAAGAAAATATCATGGTTGATGCAGTCTTGTCCTCATAGACAAAGAATCCTGTACCCAGTTCAGGAACTAATCTGTTGTTGACATTTTTGTATGCATGTTACTGTTCGTTATTATCAACTGATGGAGCCAATGCATTTGTACTTATGATATATTTCAACAAATGTATAAAAGCAGGGCAACAGGCCCGTTATTGGTACTCCCATTGTGATCTGTTTATGACAGAATCTTGTTTGATTAAACAACACATTTGATTCATTGGTTACTCTGTGGCTGTGTCAGGGCTTTAAAGTCTCATGGGATCTCTGTGCCTCCGGTCATGTGATGGAATTGTAAAGTTAAACGAGACTTACCTTAAGTTGAAGTTTGACTGAGATTCTATCACATGACCAGGGAGGCATAAGAGATCACATGCCCTCCCATGTACCCTCCCTTTTGGGGGCATTAGCTGCTTGTTTCAGCCAGTTATTTATCTGACACACCCACGATCTTTGAAGAATGACCTGGCGCGTGCGCTGTGCTATCTCATGTGATCTCTTATGCCTCCCTGGTCATGTGATAGAATCTCAGTCAAACTTCAACTTAAGGTAAGTCTCGTTTAACTTTACAATTATACTTGACGTTTCGTATGCTACAACATACATCCTCAGAAGTGACGGTTACAAAATATGACTAAATTTAAAAAGACGAAAACGAAAGCGAGGTATTGGTAACTAGCTAGAAAACAATGGAAAAAGAAACTACATCCGGTGTGAATTAATACAGAAGAAGATTTTCACTACCGACGTTTTCATTAAGGGCGGGTTTCAAGTCCCGTAACAGTGTTTCTTTAATTTTACATTGTAAATCACATTGACCACTTGCTAAGATTTGATGTTGTGACCGGTAGAAATCGAATGCTCAGCAACAGCGGAGGCGTGACCAATTTGAGTGAGAGCTTTGAAGTGCTCAGTCTTTCTATCATGTGATCTTCTTTTAGTTTTGCCGATGTAAAAAGCATCACAATCCCAGCAACTTGCTTTGTAGACAATCTTCGATTTCTGCGACCGGTTGAAACGATCTTTATAAGGAAAGAAAGACTTAATTCTGCGAGTGTTCTGAAAAACAACCATGAGGTTGACGAAACCATAAAACTATTATTGACACAAGATTTTAATCGCCGCTTTGGAGACCTAAATAAGGTAAAACAAGGATTACATCTTTCTTAGGAACTGTGAGAGTAGGTTGTGAAGGCCTGTCCTTATGTTTGTGAAGCACATCATTAACATTGTAGTTAATAACGCCTCTCGGATAACCATTAAGAAGCAAGGAATTCTTGAGATCGGATAAAGTGGACTGCAACAGAGTGGAATTTGAACAGATGCGTAAGCAGCGATAGGTAAGTGTTCGGATGAGATTGACCTTATAATTCCTAGGAGTAAAGGAGTCCCACTTGGTGTAAAGACCAGTGAAAGTCTTTTTATGGTGTATAGTAGTTGAAAATGTGTTGTGATCACGCTTGATACAAACATCCAAGAAAGGGATCTCACGGTTCTCTTCAAGTTCCATGGTGAATTTGATGTTGGGATGTCTGCTGTTGAAAAAATCTAGAAATCTGGAAGCGGTGTCTTTACTGTGAAATAAGGAGAAAGTATCATCGACGTATCTAAACCAAATGGACCGTCGCGACTGACTATTAGGTCAGCCAGCTCTCTTCAAAATGACACATAAAAATGTTAGCTACGACAGGGCCTAATGGAGACCCCATCGCGACACCATCGATCTGGTCATAATATTGCCCATCAAATATGAAGTGGCTTTTCTTCGTCGCGAACTCAAGCACATCTTTGAGGACTGTTCGTGGTAGTGTAGGAGGATCAGGAAGAGAGTATAATTTGTTAAGACAAATTTGTATTGTCTCGTCTAGTGGGACATTGGTAAACAAGGAACATACGTCAAAAGAGCACATGGTTTCACTGTTATGTTTATGCGACTTCGCCCAGTCTACAAAAGTGAAGGAGTCTTTGATTGTGAACTGGTTAGTGGAGATCGGCTTGAGAACAGTTACGAGAAAAGAGGCAAGGTTGTAATTATATGTGTTCACGGATGAGATAATTGGTCGGAAAGGGTAGCCAGTTTTATGAATTTTAGGAAGACCATAAAGAACACCAGCATTTGAACCACATGGAAGAATTTCGCGAATTTGAGCAACATGGATTATACCATCTCGCTTAAGATTTGGAAGATAGGAAATGAGGCTGTTCTCTCTTGACCTTGTTGGATTGTGTGACTTCCTAAATTTTGAATCAACTACTTCATTTTGTTCAGGTAATCAAGTCTGTTAATAATAACAACACCATTTCCTTTGTCAGGTCTTGTAATGATAATGGATTTATCATTTCTCAAATCATTAAGGGCAATCCATTCCTCCTTGCTTAGAATCCTTTTTTGTTTATCATAATCATAAGAGTAAATGCAGGTGTAAGAGACATTTTTGAGTTGACATTTTAATCTGTCTTTGTCCTCACTCGTTAATGAATGATCCAACCCAAGAAGATCACGGTAAAGCATCTCGAAAGAACATTTGACATTAAGACTGTCAACGGATTTAGGTGGTAGACAAAAGCGGAGACCCCTTGCTAAAACCATTTTTTCAGCTTCTGTCAAGGCTCGATGCGAGTAGTTAAATATTACCCTGTCGTGGTCCAAATTCGATACCGTTGGTATTCCATATCTTCGTTTCAAATTGTTGAATTTCCGTTCAAGCTTTAACGACAATCTATCTTTGACCTTCGTTGATTTCGCTTCAATAGTGGAACGAATGTGACTGAAGTCAAGTGGAGACAAAACAGACTTTAAGGCGGAGAGAGCTGATTCATAAGAAACTTTGAATTTCTGACGAAGAAAAGTTTTCTGCTTGATTTCAAACGACAACAAATCTTCCTTGAAACGGCGACAAGCTTTCGTGTCTTGGAATTCACGTCTGCTGAGCTTGAAATCGAGGAACTTTGGGAAGAAATGGAACAGCTTGCATTTCTGTAGAAAGCCAATATCCAATGTAACTTTGTTGAAACGTGAAAGATCCTTTTCAAAATCCCGAACCAATTTCAGTGTATTGTGGCCATACCGCTCAAAAGTAACATCACAAAGATTCTTGTTTTTCGGCCATTTCAATTTCAATAGAAAGAGAAAACAAACAGCGGTTGGTTGGTTGTCCTTGCCTCAACCTCTTACTTTTGTGTGGATTTCATGCCTCTTGTTCGAGTGCATGTCGTACGGGTGCATCAACGCATCAAAGTCTCATGGGACCTCTGCCTTCAGTTTTGGTCATGTGATAGAATTTGAAAATGAAACAAGACTTACCTGTAAGTTGAAGTTTGATTGAGATTCTATCACATGACATCAGAAGGCGAGAGGTCACATGCGCTCTACTATCACACCACCCTCTCTTAGGCACTTTGGTTGCCGGGATCTTTCTACACTTGGCTTTTTCAGCCTGCACACTATTTTAGATGCACCCTACAGTACGTGGCGTTTAATTATGACTTGCGCAAGCGCCGTGCTCTCATGTGATCTCATGTGATCTCTCGCCTTCTGATGTCATATGATAGAATCTCAATCAAACTTCAACTTACAGGTTACTCTAGTTTAATTTTCCAATTCAGCGGGGAAAGTTAATCACGATATTTCTACTACTAGACTGTTCCTGTTAAAGAAACGTGAGCTGAAACTAAATTTAATGAATTTTCATCATACATCTGAACATGTGCAATGATCACACGTGTAATGGAGTCCACATGTTTACAAACACACGTTTGACTGACTGACTGATCAGCTGACTGATCTGAATTTTCATCATACATCTGATCCCGCGTACACGTGTAATGAAGTCCCACATGTTTACACACACACGTTTTTAAAGCCTGTATAGAGAGTACTATAGAGAAAATTGCAAAGTGCCCCTCAGATGAAATACACATCCATGTGTTACATATGAAAAGTTTTATCACACAAATTTGCCTATGTCTAAGTCCGGCATGTGATTAGACTCGATTTCCGCCGCTCTCTTGCTTCCGCGTGCCTCCCCGAGAAGGGACGGCTGGACGCGTGAGCGGCCGATCGTGTCTGTGAGGGGGAAGGAGCGCGGGCTCACTTCCCGAACAGCGGATGGTAATCGAGCATAGCATGTGATCATGATAAACAATACAGAAATATTTTAATGAGGTGTTCACAGTTTTATATAAAGTTCTAGGTAATTACGGTAAACCAATTCAGTTTCATTCCAAACTCGCGGCAAAGAGATCAGTCACAAGGCTCTAGTTGCACACAGAGACATAAAGAAAAACACTTGAGACCAGAGGTTAAGCACTGCCAAGTCCACAATGTAATGAAGTCCACATGTTTACAAACACACGTTAATTTCTGCACACTGATGTGTGCTCTCTTTAAATATCTAAGTCTGTATAGTCTGTCATGTGCCCCTCACATGAAATACACATGTGTTACATCATGAAAGGTTATATTAGACTGTTCTTGTTAAGGTTGTTAACGAAACGTGAGCTGAAACTGAACTGAATTTTCATCATACATCTGAACATGTGCACTGATCGCACGTATACGTGTAATGAAGTCCCACATTGTTTGTATAGAGTCCTATAGAGAAAATTACAAAGTGCCCCTGACATGAAATACACATGCATGTGTTACGTATGAAAGGTTATATCACACAAATTTGCCTATGTCAAAGTCCGGCATGTGATCACAATAAACATCACAGAAATATTTTAATGAGGTGTTCACGGTCTTGTAAGTTCTAGGTAATTACGGAAAACCAATTCAGTTTCATTCCAAACTCGCGGCAAAGAGATAAATCACAAGGCTCAAGTTGCACACAGAGACATAAAAAATACTTGAGACCAGAGGATAAACACTGCCAAGTCAACAAAAGGAAAATCAGTTATTCAGAGGCTAGGATTTCAACTCCAAAGCTCTTCCATTTGAATCGCCCTGCAAAGCGCAGTAATCAAGCTCAGTCATGATTGAAGAATTGGCCTGGCTTATTTTGCCGGTTATTCTAGTAACACTGGTCATCAATCGCTTAACTGCAAACAGAAATCTACCTCCAGGGCCGTTTCCTTTCCCGATTATTGGAAATGCGCACAAATTGGCTTCCGATACACGCCATCTTGATCTCATGAAAATGGAAAAACAATATGGAAAAGTGTTTCGTCTGTATCTCGGCAGCCAGCTCGTGGTAGTGGTTAGTGGTGGAAATGCTCTCAAAGAGGTCCTCCTTACAAAATCTACCGAGTTTTCCGGACGTCCGAGTCAACACAGTTCACACATTTTCTCAAAAGGAAGGGCAATCATTTTTGCAGATTATTCTCCGGATTGGAAGCTTAGCCGCAAGGTTGCTTCCTCTGCGCTCAAAACATACAGCGACGCCAAGCTTAAACGAGGAACTGTCATTAATAATGAATTTGACCTGCTCTTGAAGCGAGTCCGCTCCAGAAATGGACAGCCAAACGACATCACTAAAGAGATTCGACTGGCGGTAATGAACGTGATTTGTGCTTTTGTTTTTGGCTCGAGATACGAGTTGGATGACCCAGAGTTTACGAGGTTTTTGTACATTTCTCTTACATCAGCGAATGTAGTTGCGGCAGGAAGCGTAGTGGACGTGTTCCCTTGGCTGAGTTTTATTCCATTTAAGTCTATTAAGACCCTGAAAGAAACATGCCAAGAACGAGACGAGCTGCTTGGGAGAAAGTATCAAGAACACGTGCAGGCGAATAGAATTGATAATCCACAAGATTTCACAGACATGCTCTTAAAGGCAAAGAAAGAAGCTGAGGATGAGGATTCATCCGTCAAGGGATTCCTGACAGACGAGGATCTCATCATGATCATGACTGAGATGTTTATGGCCGGAATGGAAAGCAGTGCCACCACCCTGTGTTGGGCTTTACTGTACCTGATCCACAACCCAAACGTCCAGCAGATGTTGCATCAAGAGTTGGATAAAGTCATTGGTCCAGACCGGTTGCCGGAACTGGAGGACAAGAAAAACCTGCCATATTTGGAAGCCACTATAACAGAGACTCTTCGCCTCTCGTCTCTTATCCCTCTGTCGATTCCTCATAAAACGACTGTGGACACCACTCTACAAGGATACAGTATTCCTAAGGGCGCTACAGTCTTAACCAATGTATGGTCCCTCCACCACGACCCAGAGATTTGGAATGAGCCAGAAGCCTTCAGACCTGAAAGATTCCTCGACGAGGAAGGTAATTTTGTGCCTCCAAAAGCTGACCGTTTCCTCCCTTTCTCGGCTGGACGTCGAGTTTGCTTGGGGGAGTCTTTGGCACGGATGGAGCTATTCCTGGTGTTGGCACGCCTGCTGCACAGCTTCAAGTTCCAAAATCCACCAGGCTGCGATCTTCCAACTTTGGAACCCGTCACAGGAACTGTGTTGAGGCCACAACCGTTCAGTGTCTGTGCTCTCGAAAGACATGCTGTTTGACTTTCGTATCAGTAAGTTCCCTATTTTGCAGTGTCATGACATTGCCTAAGGCGTAATGATCTGATATGTGGATTATGACTTTCTATATATCGTGTCGTGGCTTGAAAAAATAGGCGGCTCCTCCTTTGCCACTCTTGAGAGACCCATACTTTCTACTCGGCAATTTGAAATAAATAAGCACTTGTTAATCGTTCAAAGGTTACAAATATAATTGCAGTTTTTATAATCCATCGTGACAAGATGACAGTGTTAACTTCCAGTGTTAACAATACGCTTAGAAAAATTACTCAGCGAAAGTGAAAAATTGCTTTTAAAAGTGTGGAATTTCTTGCATGGTTATAGTATATTAAGTAACAAATGATATTTGAACCATCTGAGAAACTTCAATATAATTCGACACTTTTTTAATTGACCATCACATCATTATGAAACGTCAAGAAAACACCGGCATATTAGTGAATTCTTAGCTGCATGTCTGTTCAATACATCGTATAAAACTTGTAAGAAATCAATATTTTTTGAATTGAAATTTTTACTCATAGAGGGCTGTCTTAATTTCCACCTAGCCGCATCTAACAAAACATAATTCAGTAGGGAAAGTTAATCACGATATGTCCACTATTAGAATGTTCGTGTTAACGAAACGTTAAGATGAAATCTGAATTTTCAAAACACACGTGAACATGTACACTGATCACACGTGTTATGAAGTCCCACACATTTACAACACATGTTCTGCACTCTAATGTGTGGTCATGTCTAAGTCTGTATAGAGAAAATTACAAAGTGCCCTCACATAAAATACACGTGTTACATGTGAAAGGTAATATGACACAATTTTGCGCATGTCAAACTCATGTGATCTCAATAACATTACAAAAATGTTTTACCGAGGTGTTCACGGTTTTATAAGGTCTAGATCATCAAAACTCGCCGCAAAGAGATAACAAGCACAAACCAAAACTTGTAATACACTTAAGTGAAGTGTTTGGGAAGAGATTTGTCAATGCGTGGCAAAGCTACCATAATCTCGCTATAGACATCAACAATTAAGAAACTCGCATCAACCACGTTCAAGTATTGACATGGCTCATTTTAGCAGTTTTTCTAGTAACACTGATCATCAATCGCTTTACTCCAAACAGAAATCTACCTCCAGGGCTTTTTGCTTTCCCGATTATAGGAAATACACAAATTGGCTGGTAATTCAGCTCGTCTGTAGCCTCCTACGCAGACGGCTTGTCACGCGTTTCTCCCCAAACGCGTGACAAGCCTACACCCCCGTGTTAAGCCTACATCCTCGGAAATATTTTCCCGCATTTTTACTTATCTCGATGCGCATGCGTGATTGGTCCTTGGGGAAGAATGGATTCCCGAGGGTGTAGTCGGATGGTGAGTTTTGTCTTTGAGCAATCTGGATCTCCCTTCCCTGCACGGGGACTTATTATACTCGCCACCAGGCGCCCCGAGCTCAGCGCCATTTTGAACTGAGACAGTGGTCGGCCCGCCATTTTAGTAGCCTAAAGTACAAGTTCTACCGAGCCTGGTGGCATCGCCTTGCTAGCTGGAGATGCTTCAGTGGATTCATGGTTTACAAAAATTTATGTTCTACGAGCCTGGCGTGTTTATTTAGCGACTGGATTCGATTTTCGCGAAAAAACCGGGTCGAAAAAACCGAGTCGACGGAGTTCGTGTATGTATTAAGGACCACAAGAACTCGCCGCATGGTAAGTTTCATCGATTTTTATTTCCAATTTCTAGCAAATGTTCAGACCTAAACTTCGCCCCATATGTTCTCTATAATTTACCCGTGTTATGTCACGTGTCACACACAGTGAGACTGGGTTACCTATGTTACAGCCATGACAAAAGCCGCCGATTTGGTGTTAGGAAAATACAGCCAAGACAAAGAACTGATCACCTGGTTGACAGATGCTGTTGTAATGGCACTTCAATACAACCACGAGGCGAATCAGTCTCTACGCCTGGCCATGAAGAAAGACTGGGCTGCATAAATGCAGCTTTATGCAACCTGTCCGCTGTTGATGGCACCTCATTGGACTCAGAGTACCTGTTCGGAGATTAAAGCTCGCGAAAGATATCACAGAGGCCAACAAGTTGACGAAAAGAGTTCGCCCCCAACATTCCGGGCGATAAGTACGCGGGCGCTCAAGATATGACTCGAGCCAGCGTAGATTCCAACTTTACCCTATAGGAAAATCCTCTGATTTTTTTATCCAAAAGTCGCTTCTCAAAGTCGCCGAGAAAGAAAAAGGACGGCGAAACCAGCCAGCGCCAATGAAGGTGTCTGAGGTATTTAATGCAAACATGACATCTCTGTCTATTGACAATGTACATAGCTTGGTAAAATCACAAACTAGTTTCCAAGCCGGAGAGCTCAAATATTTTTTGCCGCAGTGGGAAGCAACTGACCCTACTATTCTTCAGATCGTTACGGGAGTTAAACTTGAATTTAAAAACTGTGTTGTACCCGTGCAACATTCTGGCAGACCTAGTGTCTTTAACAGTCATCGACATTCAATTGTCAACGCTGAAATTGCTAAACTTCTCGCTAAATGGGTCTTTATTCCGGCGGAACACAAAAATGAGGAATAGACCAATTTCGATATATTAAAATCCGCCCGCAAACAAAAGACCTCAAAACGAGGCTCTGGGGAATAAACCCCACAACTGTGTATTTATTCCCCAGAGCCTCGTCCTGAGGTCGAAATTGGTCTATTTACTTCCACAATATTTTTACGACCGAAAAAAGATGGCACGCACCGTATCATTCTTAATCTCAAAGCGTGTAGCGATTTTATAGCTTACCACACTTTAAAATGGATACTCTAGAGGCTGCTGTTAACATGATGAGACCAGGTTGTTTTACGGCTTCGGTGGACTTAAAGGACTCGTATTATACCGTTCCTATCCACCCATCTCACCTAAATTACTAAAAAGTTCTGTTTTGACGGTGTGTTCTTCAAATATACCTGTTTTCCTTATGGCCTAGCTTGTGCCTTGCGCATATTTACTAAACTATTGAAGCCGTTGTATGCCACCCAGGGTATATTGACGATTCTACAAGGCGACACCTCTGCGGAATGTCATAAAAATGTCATCGATACCAACATGCTGTTTACGAAATTAGGGTTTCATATCCATCCAGAGAAATCGGTTTTCATACTCTCTCAGAAATTTACTTTCTTAGGGTTTGTACTGGATTCTATTGCTATGACAGTTACGCCTACGGGGGAAAACGTTCAACGGATTCTGCGCTACGCTCTTAAAAACACAAATGCCTACAATTCAACAGGTCGCAAAGGTTATCGGTATTCTGGTGTCCAATTTTTCCGGTGCTCAGTATGGACCATTTCATTACCGCCACCTTGAGCGAGATAAATATCTCGCGCTCCTAGCAAACAAGGCCGATTACGGGGGGAGTGCAATTATCCCCTCCTGCTTTAACAGAAATTCAGTGGTGGCGTGATAATGCCGTACCTCTCAAACGCGATATCCAACACGACCACCCCAGCGCTTCAATTCAGACAGACGCATCAACATTAGGCTGGGAAGCTGTTTGGTACTCAGAAAACGGGGGGGGGGGAGATGGACCCCTCCGGAAGCTGAATACCATATAAAAATATATTGGAATTACTTGCAGCCTTTCTTGCGTTTTAAAAAGTGTTTTTTTGTAGTCATATGTACAACTGCCACATTCAAATTCTGATCGACAATACCACAGCCCACGCTTATATAAACAATATGGGGGACTCAAAATCCAAAGAACTTATTCAGCTAGCTGTTCAAATTTGGGTATGGTGCATATCACGGAATATTTGGCTCTCAGCTGTGCCCATACCTGATCGACTGAACACTGGGGCTGATGAGAAATCACGCGTATTCTCAGATAATCACGAGTGGATATTAAACAAGCATTCGTTTGACCAGATCCTGCTGCGCCACCCCGGCCTCAATTTCGACTTGTTTGCAAGCCGCTTAAACTTTCAGATCAGTAGTTACTGCTCGTGGCAAGCAGACCCTAACAGTGTACACGTAGACGCATTTAGTATGAATTGGAATGGGCTAAAGTTTTATGCTTTTCCACCCTTTAGCCTTCTCCCGAGATGCCTTCAGAGGATTAGTCAAGACCGAGCACAGGGTGTACTAATCGCTCCGCTTTGGCCAATTCAAACTTGGTTTCTAGTCCTCCTGCGACATTTAGGCGACCAGCCCTGGATCCTGCTCCCACGACCAGACATTCTACAACACCCCTCCCGAAGCGGCCCACATCCACTACACAGGAATCTCCATCTGATGGTCTGTCCTGTGTCAGGGGATCCTTCAGCCATTACCACTTTCCAGAGGAGGTTACCGACATTCTCATGGTATCCTGGAGGAAAGGCACTCAAAAACAGTATGCCACATACGTTAAGAAATGGATGGCATTTTGTCGTGAACGGCAAATTAATTGTTATTCACCACCACTGAGAGACGCCCTCCAATTCCTCTTGGGACTATTTACTCAGTGGCTTATCTACTCAACCCTTAATACTGCTCGCTCTGCCTTATCTACCATTGTTACAATAGACGAAGTGGGAAGCTTTGGTAGCAACCATATTGTTACACGGTTTATGAAAGGGGTATTTGAATCTCGTAGACCCAAATATGACAAAAATGTGGGACGTTTCAATGGTTTTAAAACATTTATCTTTTTTATACCCCAATGAAACATTGTCTTTAAAGGAATTAACGCACAAGGTCCTTATGCTAATTCTATTAGTTTCGAGTCAACGAGGGCAATCAATACACTACCTAGATCTACAGTATCCTACCATGGAGGAGGAAACGTATTTTTTTGACATCGCTGAGCATATCAAGACCAGTAGGGGTGGTGAATGGTAAAATCCGAGATTCGCCGAGACACCGAGACCCATGTTTGAAAATCCAGGACCGAGACTTGAAAGTTTTAACAAAATCCGAGCCCGAGACTCTGTACGAAGAAATCCGAGCCCGAGACCTCATTTTGCGAAAATCCGAACCTGTTTCGAAAACTGTTCACAGCGAGACATGAGCTACACGATATTCTAAGATAAATAAATATAAGATAGATAAGTCAAGAATTCCAAAATGTTACGCCATGAGGACTTAAAAACCTGACTTGTCGCGCCTACATATTCGAAAGACTGCTACCGTACGTTTTTAATCAAATAAACAATTTTAACATGGTTTTGATCGAAACCGTTGGCCAAAAAACAAAATTCCGAGACTCCGAGACCTCGCAGCCAAAAATTCGAGAATCCGAGACGCAAAGAAACACAAGAAAACGAGACTTCGAGACTCATTCAAAACGCCTCCGAGATCTCGAGATTGGAACAAAAATTTCCGAGACCCTGAATTTTCCGGGTACCATTCGCCACCCCTACCAGTGCCCCCAAAAGCCCACATAACAGGATTGACATTGCTGCCTATGAGCCAGACAGTACAATTTGCCCTTTGACTTGATTGAAAGCATACATTAACAAGACCAAGGCTTTGCGTAATGACGAAACAAAATTGTTTATTAGTTATGTCAGGTCCCATAAAGCTGTCTCTAGGGACACAGTTTCTAGGTAGATTAAAGAAACTCTTAGACTTTGCGGTATTGATACTTAAGTGTTCACGGCACATAGCACTAGGTAAGCATCTGTTTCCAAAGCTAATGAAAAGCACGCCCCTGTCCATGAGATCATGACAAAGGCAGGCTGGAGGTCTGCAGAGACCTTTCTTTAATATTACAACAAACCGGTTATTCAAGGAAACAGCCTTGCTTCCGCTATCCTTGACCAGTGAAACCTGTGATATGTTTTAAGAATATTGCATGTGCTACTTTGTTTCTTGTGTTAGTGTTAGACAATATATTGCAAACATGGTTATCCTTGCCTATGCTCAACCTCTTTTGTGTGGATTTCACGCCTCTTGTTCGAGTGCATGTCGTACGGGTGCATCAACTCTTTAAAGTCTCATTGGATCTCTGCCTTCTGGTCATGTGATAGAATTGGAAAATGAAACGAGACTTACTTGTTGAAGTTGAAGTTTGATTGAAATTCTATCACATGACATCAGAATGCGAGAGATCACATACGCTCCACTATCACACCCACCCTCTCTTAGGCACTTTGGTTGCCGGGCTCTTCCTACACTTGGCTTTTTCAGCCTGCATACTATTTTAGATGCACCCTGTACGTGGCTTTTAATTATGACTTGCGCAAGCGCCGTGCTATCTCATGTGATCTCTCGCCTTCTGATGTCATGTCATAGAATCTCAATCAAACTTCAACTTACAGGTAACTCTCGTTTAATTTTCCAATTCAGTAGGGAAAGTTTATCACGATATTTCCACTACTAGACTTTTCTTGTTGAAGAAACGTGAGCTTAAACTGAATTTACTGAATTTTCATCATACATCTGAACATGTGCACTGATCACACGTGTAATGAAGTCCACATGTTTACAAACACACGTTAATTTCTGCACACTGATGTGTGCTCTCTTTAATTATCTAAGTCTGTATAGTCTGTCATGTGCCCCTCACATGAAATACACATGTGTTACGTATAAAAGGTTATTTCACACAATGTTCCACCTAGCTGCAATCTAACAAAAACATAATTCAGTAGGGAAAGTTAACCGCGATATTTCCACTATTAGACTGTTCTTGTTAAGGTTGTTAACGAAACGTGAGCTGAAACTGAACTGAATTTTCATCGTACATCTGAACATGTGCACTAATCACACGTATACGTGTAATGAAGTCCCACATGTTTGTATAGTCCTATAGAGAAAATTACAAAGTGCCCCCGACATGAAATACACATGCATGCGTTACGTATGAAAGGTTATATCACACAAATTTGCCTATGTCAAAGTCCGGCATGTGATCACAATAAACATCACAGAAATATTTTAATGAGGTGTTCACGGTCTTATAGGTTCTAGGTAATTACGGTAAACCAATTTAGTTTCATTCCAAACTCGCGGCAAAGAGATCAGTCACAAGGCTCTAGTTGCACAAAGAGACATTAAAAAAACTTGAGACCAGAGGTTTAACACTGCCAAGTCAACAAAAGGAAAATCAGTTATTCAGAGGCTAGGATTTCAACTCCAAAGCTCTTCCATTTGAATCTCCCTGCAAAGCGCAGTAATCAAGCTCAGTCATGATTGAAGAATTGGCATGGCTTATTTTGCCGGTTATTCTAGTAACACTGGTCATCAATCGCTTAACTGCAAACAGAAATCTACCTCCAGGGCCGTTTCCTTTCCCGATTATTGGAAATGCGCTGTGGATTCTGACTTTCTATATCGTGCAGGCCCGTAGCCAGGATTTTTTACGGGTGGGTGCGATCAGTTGATTATACGGACCAACGAGCGCCGGATGCGCTCTTTACTAGGGGGGTCCGGGGGCATGCCCCCCCGGGAAATTTTGAAAATTAAGTTGTCTGAGACTGCATTTCGTGCGTTTTGAAGGTCAGTATGATAGCAATATAGGTCGCTAAAAGCGAACCTAAAAACGTGGATATTTGTCAAATTTTGAACTTCAAAATTGATTTTTTTTGGCAAAGAGAATGCTTTACGTATGTATTTTACAATGTAGAGAACAATGCCAATGTCACTATTTAAAAATAACAAAAAAACTGTCGCAAAACTGAGAAAGATTGTGGCCGCAGTGTCGCTGAGTAGTTTTCCGTACAACGGCTAAACAATTCTTTTGTGCTGCATGTAACATGCAACCTGGAAACAATTTTTTCCGAGACATGTCTAATTGAAATAGTCATCTATTGACTAAATATTGTTAAAATCTCCGTCCCGGGCTACTGATCAAACCCGGGCTACTGATCAAACATGGAATATTTTTTGGTATATTTATTTAATTTTTACTACGCAATCAGTGAATTAGAACAGAACAAACAGAACAATACTATTATTATTTTTTTACTATTTATTTTTTTAACAAAAAAGTGGACCTCAGCAGTCTGCGGGGGGGGTGCGGGCGCACCCATCGCACCCCCCCCCCCCTCCCTACGGGCCTGTCGTGTCGTGGCTTGAAAAAATAGGCGGCTCTTCCTTTGCCACTCTTGAGAGACCCATACTTTCTACTCGGCAATAGCGAAGCGCACAGTTTCTAAAAAATGGATTACACCTCCAGAGACCCGCCACATGACTCAGACAAGAATTGCAGTTCTGTAGAAGGTTTTGTATGAGCGCGTTGTCTTCTAGACCAGAAAATCCGACAAAAAAGGAAAAATTGGTGGTCTAAGATTTTGGTTAGCGAAAATAATGTCATAAAGCAAACACTGCTGCCGTGGGTAGTGTAAAACAGGCTTCGAGGTGTCCAGAAAAGAGCATAAATGTCACAAATTGCATGAGGATCTTACAAAGCCGCAGTGACATGCGGACAGATCCCAGTCCGGCAGTCGAGAACGTTTAGCGAGGCGGTTGCGACTAACCGATCAGAATACTTCTCAGTGAAACGTGTCACGAAGAAACCTATCTGTTGTTTATCCTGTTCTTCAAGAGAAGACTGATCTTATGCTAGAAATTCCCAAACTCGACCAGCCGAGCAGCCCGCTCTGGCCAAACGCATAGCTTTCTCGAAGTAAAGCTACGGCGTCTCAGAAGAAAAACGTAGCAAACATGTTATCCGTGATAAGAATCAATATACTGTATTTGCAAACAGTTCTAATCAAACAGCCGGACCGGGCGTCACAATATGGAATGCAAATAAGCAACACGTTCACAGAAAATCTCATATTTAGTTCCGCGACGGCAAATACGAGTTTAGAGACTAAAAACATATCTTGAATTTTATAAAAATGAGCCTAAACAATGCATAAACACATGGCAAATTACAGAGGTGTCAAACTTAACGAAGCGACATGCCGCCGATTACGGCGGAAATCATGCAGACCTATGACCACCAAAAATCTCCTGCTACAACACGGTCTAACGGCTCAACTCTACTTAAAATTCCTCCTTATAACTCAACATGAAGTGCCACTCATAAACAGGAGTGAAGAACAAAAGAGGTTAAGCTACCGAACAGAGAGGAAACGTACAAATGTCACGAACCGCAGGAGTCGTTTGCGGCTCGTCAACCTATTTTACAGCAATATATATTTGTAGATTAGGCATTGCATAACTCCAGTCACCATTAACACGGACGACTAAGCGAACAGAATAGAAAGGTCCTGTTTGGTGATCGTAGTTTTGTTTATCCCAAAGTTACAACACAAGCACACGGTAAGGAAACTGGGTAGCTGGCTCGAAGTCTACGAGTGGACAACATTTAAGCTTCAAATTATTCGAAGTAAGATGTAAGATGTCGACACTAAAACTGGCAGCTGAAAGTTCCTTGTGCCAAATTTCGAGTTGATCCAAGACTTCAGATTATTTGGCTTTATTCTGCTGCATATCCTTGAGTTTTCTTCGCTGTAAATCATTCACGTTTGACGCGTGATCTTCTTTTTCATCGTCAAGACCGCTCGCACTATCGCCAGGCATCGCCTAGATTTTCGCGACCAAAATCCATCGGTTTCCTTGCTTTTGTCGATCCTTGGCCTCCAGCAAGATCCGCGGATTTATCATACAAAAACGGCACTTTATTTTACATGAAGTTATATAGCAACAAGAACGAAAAACAAAGCATAAAAATCCACAACATTAACAGACCAGACTTAGAAAATACAAGGCTGTTCGCACTGCAGGCGGTTAAACATGTATGAATGCCAGCCATAAGTCGTCTATTACTTTATTAACTTCCAGTTAGCTGATACCCAGTTTCCCTCGGTTGTAAGATTGGAAAAGGGATCAAAATAGAAAGGAAAATGGGGGAGAGATCGGCTTTCCCCTTTGGCCGCCATTTTTCTTTTGGGCTGTTATGCGGACGTCGGCGAAAACAAGATTATCAAAGAGCTCCAGCAGATATCACAGTTCTAAAAATAAAACGATACGGGACAGGGTTGACTCAAGGATACAATTGGTATGGAGGCTCCGGGTAATGGGCTCCTAAGTTTTTATAAGCCATTGTGACAAGATAACAGTGTTAACTTCCAGTGTTAACAATACGCTTAGAAAAATTACTCAGCGAAAGTGAAAAATTGCTTTTAAAACTGTGGAATTTTCTTGCATGGTTATAGTATATTAAGTGACAAATGATATTTGAACCATCTGAGAAACTTCAATATAATTCGACACTTTTTTTAATTGACCATCACATCATTATGAAACGTCAAGAAAACATCGGCATATTAGTGAATTCTTAACTGTATGTCTGTTCAATACATTGGTATTTTCCTGGTATCTTATGTTTGTTTAGGTGCGTGCGCTGGTATGTGGGTAATTAGTAGGGGTATATATTTGGGCATGCTGGTTTTGTCTTTCATCTCGGTCTTGCTGTTCCAGCTTTCGGATCATTTTTATTTGTTATTGATTTTTAGGGTGTGTGTGTGTGTTCTTTTTGCTTGTGTTTTCCAGATGTTTTCAGCTCTACTATGTGGTCGGACCTCCGAGCCGCGGTTCCCCAGGGATCCAGTGTTTTACAATCTCTTGCAAATTCTCTTCCGGATGTTGCGTTGGCTAGCAGAGCACCCAGTACTTCTTCCAAGTTTTTTTCTTCCTACATCAGATGGAGGTCTTGGGTACGAGAACATGGCTTGACAGTTTTTCCCGCTTCTCCTTTCCACTTTGCTATTTATCTGCGTCATTTAATGACTGAGGCGAAGACAGCATCTCCGTTGGAGTCAGCAATTCACAGCATTGCCTGGTTTCACCTGCTGGGTGGCGAGCCATCTCCTTCTGATCATTCGTTGGTGAAGAGTACTTTTGCTGGTGCGCAGCGTTTGCTGGCACATCAAACTACCAAGAAGGAGCCTATCGCAGTCTCTCAGTTAGAGCAGTTAGTTGCCTCCAAGGCGGATTCAATGGCCTCTTTGTATAACATTCGTTCGGTTGTTATTTGTTTACTAGCTTTTGTTGCTTTTCTCAGATTTGATCAGGTTGCTAGGCTTGTTCGATCCGATATTAAGACCGAAAATGACATGTTGAAGTTATTTATTCAATCCAGTAAAACTGATC
>CM042758.1:16022024-16032389 GCA_022496165.2 Catalaphyllia jardinei | reverse complement strand
ACACGGCCAGGACACGGCCATGACACGGCCAGGACACGGCCATGACAGTGAACATGGCGTATAGGTTGTTTTCACTCACTTGGCTGAGAGCCATGCAAATTTATTAGGGGAAAAAAATGTTTATATAAGAAAAGAGTTCAATTCCCCCAGGGCTGGTTTGGGACGCGAACATGGCTACCGCTTGATTGTTGTGCGAAATTGCGAGACCAATATGGGTGCCGTGACGTCATGTGAACCATTCAATACACCACAGTTGAGCCTTTCAAGGCCGGCTTCAAAGTACTTCACGTAAGCCAACACCTAACGTCCCACAGTCACGGTATTTAGAGTTATTTTGACCCGGTACAAAAGTACCCTTAAATTGATGAGAACATGAAAATAATAGTATACTAAGATAGAAACACACTAAGGAGAAAATAAGCCATAAAGTTCAAGAGAGGAACAATACATTGTATCATTGATAAAACCAATCAACGTCTACTCTCTCCCTGGCTCCGTGCATATAGCACCCGGGCGGCGTTTGGAAACGTCTTCTTTGCGCGTTTTCCAATATTCTAATACCGTCAAACCCGTACAGGTATGAAGAGCGTCGCATGCAAGCTAGGTTTTAGCGGCACGATTTCGACAATAAATTGTAATTAACGGCAACGTTGTAATTCCTTACCCACTGTTAATCTTATCTCCTCATCTTGTCGAGCCAAACCATCATAATAATAAAGATCGAACTTCTTCTCGAGCTTCCTAAAAGAGACGAGAACGAAAGAGAAATGATTAAGCCACTTCTTCTACTTTACTACTTAGCCTCTACTCAGATGGAGTTCAGAAGAGCGATTTGCTTGAGTTTTAAGAGTAATTCGCACTTGCTTTCGCTTAGCACTAAGGTGGCTCAAAACTCCAGACAATTACATTCCCTTGTTAGAGACAGTAGGGTGACCAAAAAGGCAATATGTTGAGCAACTTACCAATCATCTAAAAGATTCCTATCCACAGAGAACAACACGCTGAAGTGGCTTTCACTACAGATGACCCAGATGGGATATTTTGGTGTCTTGAAGTTAACACCGACCTGTTCAAGACGAAAAATTGAAGAAAAGCCGATCAAACTAAGAATAAGCCTTTACGTTAGGTATGACGTATCCTATCAATTGCGAGTTTCTGTTTTACCACAAAATTAAAGAAAATCAAATATTCTCGTGCAACAAAATGACTTTAAAGGTAAAGTCTGCATACGAGCCAAGTGGCTCATCAGGCCGGAGCTTATCTTGAGTTTCTGTAGCATGAAGTGACTAGCAGTATTTCTACTCCCCCTGGATGGGATGCTAGTCCATCGCAGAGTTAATCCCAGCATTAAATTTCCTGGTACCCGTTTATACAACTGGGTGGAGAGATGCTGTGAGAGTTAAGTGCCTTACCCAAGAAAACAATACAATGTCCCCGGTCAGGGCTCGAACACGGACCGCTCGATTCAGAGACGAGCGCAGTATCCATGAGATCACCGCTTCTCCACAACAAACTGACTTGACACCTTCTTAGATTAACTACAGTACGTATTGTGTGGTCGTCCGGGTGAGTGTAGTTCTGAAAAGAACTGTTGGTGACTGACGTTTTGACAACCTGAGCGGAAGTCATCTTCAGAGTCGACTGAATAGTGTTTGTCAGTCGATGATGTTTCAAGTCTTGTCCGTTGAAAGCGATTGGTCAGTTAAGCCATGATGGTATTGGCTGAAAAGTCTCGTGTTACGTTTGTCATCAGTCACTGGTCGGTTTTGATCCGGCTTTTGTTAGTCATTGGTCGGTTTGAGGTCCGTCTATAGTTAGTAAATCAGAAGACTTTCAGAAGTCCGTTTGTCGCTTTCGTTTTCGTCGTGGATAAGTCGTTTGTAAAGCGCCGGTGGCGTTTGTTCTAAGTTAGTGTACCAGCTTTCTAGAGTCTTGCTCACCTCGCAAGATTTGTAGTGCTCAAATAACGACAGAAGCCCAATGTCACTTTGTTTGTCTAGTCCTTTAAAGACATTCTGAGGAAAAATGTACTCAAATTGAGATTCTGTTATACCAAAATGTGCAGTCTATCATCTAGAAATAAAACGTCTATTGCATTTATACTTTCGATCATCAGAGAAGAGATGTTGTGAAGTTGAATTCAGTTGAACAAGCAGAAGAGAGTTGGTACTACTTAACAGCTAGGTAAGACATCTCAGCTTGTCCTAGCAATTTAACTCAGGTACTGTGAGAGTAAAGGTAGCTCAAAACAGTTTTCTGGGTTTTTTTTAGACTTGTAAAACTAGGTGCGAATTTTCAGGCTTGCAACTGTACTGTTCTGAATGACTGTGCTATTTATTAACTCTCCATGCACTGTAACTTTCATTGTGTTTAAGTCATAAATTAAGGTTGCACTGTTCTGTCGCATAGCAGCGAACTTGAACCGATTTTTACCATTAATTGCATCTATTTTAAAAACTAGGCCAGTCACCCCAAATTGTTTTTTTTTTTTGCTGTTGAATATTTTTTGCATTAAAAAAGGAGGGTCATCAGATCATTTTTTGAGATATTAGCTTCGTGGAGAGGGAATTTTTAGGGAAGTTGAACCGATTTTTACCATTAATTGCATCTATTTTAAAAACTAGGCCAATCACCCCATATTTTTTTTATTGCACACAGAAGAAACAGGCAAAATTAGAAAACCTATGTGGAGTAGATTTAGCTTAAATTAAGAAGAAAGAAAACTTCAAGACTTGAAAAATTCTACCCCACAACTTTTTTTACAATTTCGCACATGCTTTCCGCTTTTGCTGTTGAATATTTTTTGCATTAAAAAAGTAGGGTCATCAGATCATTTCTTGAGATATTAGCTTCGTGGAGCGGGAATTTTTAGCGCACGTTGTAACCGCAAATTAAAATCTCGGCTTTGCAAGATCAGACTTCGCGCACGCGCGAAGGCAGTCCGCTGCTCAGTAAGGCGCGCAATTGCAAACCAATGAACGCCAATCCCCGCGAATAGTGTTTTCTTATTTGCTGTTCTCGTTAGGAGCATAAAAGATGGATATTTTCAAAGGTGAAAATAAGCGATATCGCAAATAGCTCACTAAACTTGGAGGAAACAAAGTTGTACGAAGTTGGCCTTGTGCTGCTATGTTTGTTGTCAGTTTTGCAGACTTTAAATTTCGCGCTCTATCTCGCAGCCCCTCGGGTGATCACTTAATGCCTCGCGCTGAAGTGTGCGTTAGAACAGGAGGTTTCTCACGGAAATATTAGTGTTTTGAGGCACCTTAAGTGTCTTGCTCAAGACCACACTACGACGAGATCGCCTGGAGCTCGAACCCAGACCACTCAATCAGGAATTCATCGCACAGCAACCATTAGGCCCTGGCAGCTCAAAAACCTTGTACCAGGCATGAAGCGTTATTACATACGACTGTAAACTGCAGGATACGACAAAGATGTTAGAGCAGTTTTCAATTGCCAGCAGGAAGTAAAACGCGTTTGCTTTGATTTTGTGGTCATTACGCTTCGTGATTGGCTCAGAAAACTCGCGCCACTTCTCCATCCAATCAGAAGTAAAACCAAGTAAAACCAAGTAAAACCCAGAATCCATCATCACTCGTTCGCACTCGTTTTCCCGCGCTTTATGTCAGCTACATGTATTTGCTTCGAGTTTTGATTGGTTCACTGAGTTGTTTGTGTCGTTTGTGTCGTTTGTGATTGGCTAGAGCAATTACTTTGATTTTGGCTTTACCGCGCTCCATTTATAATCGCGATAAATTAAACTGAACAGTGTGATTATAACTGATTTTAAATACCTTCTTCGCCCCTCCTGTATCAATTTCCATTGTGTTGTCAAACGTGTTAGACACTGCCTTTCCAGTGATAACTAAATTGACCATTTCCTAAAAAAAGTAACAACGATAACATAGACGGTCAGGTAAGTCTGAAAGGTTGAAAACCGTCTGGTAACATCAAAATCGTAGTCCAAGCTTGTCGCGGTCCCTACAGGACAAAAATGCTTGATTCTCGAGATACAGTACTAGTATTCCGGTATAGATTGATTCTCTGTAGTAAAACAACTTGAGTGAACGCATGTACGATTTTTTCCTGGAGGAAAGCCGCGAAGGTATTGTGCAATCTTAAGACCCACGCTGTGCGCTTTTAAACCGTAACTCTTCGTCCTAGATAATCAATATAACGGATCATGTAGCTGGTTTTGTTATCACATTCCTACTAGAAAGCAGTTTATCTGTTGATTGGCGTTATCGAGTAATCCGGCGCAAACTGTTGGAGTGTTTCAGTCCTTAGGGAGAAAAGGCAATACAACGTATTCAACGGGGTAGCAAAGCGGAGGGAATTTCTATCAGCGAGATCTTTCGGGAAAAGAAAAGCTTACCTGTGTGCAGTAGCCATGAGCTCCCATCAGAGTGTTAGTTGGCTCGTCCATATCTGATATCACCCTACAAGCAAAAACCGTTCAGTTCAATCACACAGCTTCGGCTCTTTCTTGATCGTTTAAAACGGACGGAAGTATTGCAGAAAAGTTTGTACGGACAACAACAACATCAGTGATTATTTTCACCGAAGGACTCCTTTTCAGTGATATTTCGCAATATAGTATGACGATGTTCACGGATATGATTCTTGGATTACCTACGTTGAGGAGGGTAATGACGTTTCGAAGCGCTGAGCGCGTGTGCCCGACTAATAAAATATTCTTAGTGCTAAGCAGATTGCAAAAACTGAAACATTTCGGGCTTGCCCGCCATACCTATTATGCCCCCAAATAGATTAGGCTCCTACAGAACCTCTGTCATTTAAATTTCCTCTAAAATGTCTCAAGAAACTACACTTGCTCCTTGGGCAAGTGAAGGACAGAATCCAGTAGCCGTGGGTTTATCGGATCCGGTAGCCGTGGGCTATCGAATCCGGTAGCCGTGGGCTATCGAATCCAGTAGCCGTGGGCTATCGAATCCAGTAGCCGTGGGCTATCGGACAGGACTTTCTTTGTGCTCTGCGGAACCTAACTGCTAAGCAACTCTTTAAATGTTTTAGGCTTATTGCCAAACGGCACTGACTAAAACAACAAAGTATTTTAGGAAGAAAATCACAAGATCTACGACAAGAAGAAAAGCCTTGTTAGCTACTGGTTGTTGTACTTACGTTTGAATAGACCTTGACAATATCACGGAATACAAGAGTAATATACACCCACTGCTCTTATCAGATTCAAACTGAAAGACAAAACAATCAATAAAACGGACTTTGTTCATGCACGAGAAAAGAGCATGCCAATGAAACCAATGTTTAAGAGGTATTTTGGCGTCGTACAAAAGTACCTTTAAATTGTGGGACACCTGAAAAGAGTAGTTTAATAAGACAGAAAAACACCAGAGAGATAATTAAGCAATAGACCACAACTTTCTATGGTTTATAGGCTGATAAACCACGCGAGATATTGGTAGAACACGAGAACTGAAGAATTCATAAATCATGAGCCGCAGGCAAGTGATTTACGAATTCTTCGAGATTTATCTTTAAGATTTATCCTACGGAAATCGCTCGGAGCCTGCTCGGAGATATAATAAATTATTTTCGGTGAGCGATCGGATCCTCCGAGAATTTGCGAGTCCCAGACTTCTAAGATCTTGGTTTTACACCTTGCACTAGCAGACCGCGCAATTTACCGCGTACGCGCGTATTAAAAATTCAAAATGGCCACCACAAAACGCAAAACGCGAGCGGTAAAGGTAGTTAGATCTTTTATTCATATTCTAAACGGATGCGAGGGCTCCCTGTGGTGCTGTTGAATTCTCCACCAGGAAAATGGTTAAATGCATGGTTAAATAATGCCGTTGAAACCAGACCACTGGCACCGTTCTCGTCTCAATCCCTTCTACTCTGAAATGTCTCCCCTTTTAATCCCTGCCTGACTTCGAGAGAAAAACAGACAGCAAGAAATCTATGTCGAAAGAAATTCGTATTTGATTTGGGTTTGGATCACTAAATTTTCACTTTAAAAACTCGCGCCACTTTGTCACGCAAGCAGAAGTAAAACCAAACCTACCGTGCCTCGTTTGCACGCGTTTTCCCGCCCTCTGCGTTGGCTACACGTACTTCCCTCGAGTTTTGATTGGTTCACTGACTCGTGTGTGTCCTTTATGATTGTTTTAGTTTTGCGACACTACATTGGAAACTGCTCTCGGCTAAACGTCAACCTGACACAACTGGCTAGCCTGCTAACGCACCCATATTTTCGGGTGATGTTTGAGCCACCACACCTAGCTTGCCAAAACGCAACAGATGGAAAACAGTATCTGTTTACAAGCTAGAGTTAAAATGGCATAACGTTGCAGTAATCCTGTAGCTCTTCCAGACCTCTATTTTCATTCGTCCGTATGACCTGTAGCTTCCTTTGTTATCCGGGCTAGGGGCATTGTTTCTGTTGTATTATCTATTGTTTCGATCTCCAATCACAGACCGCGTCTGGAAAGCTACAGGCTTGCTCTAACGTTGACTCTACAAAATGAACGTACCTGAGATATGTTTTGAGAAAGAAAGCTGTGAAGACTGTCTGACGACTTGAAAGTGTATAAAACAAGCTGGACAGAAAAAAGAAAAAAACCAACAAGTTTTGAAAACAAGTAGTGTAGTCAAATTTGGTCTTATTCAAATACATCCATTGTGATATATCAAAATTCAGTTGTAATTAATGGATGCCACAGCTTATAACATGGTTTATAATACGCGCAGTTGAGCTTTTCACCTCGCAATGCAACATTGTTGCATTTATTGCCCGTCCTTAATTTAATTCTACTGTGTGGCAGCGATTTAGTGCGGTTTTTATCGGAAAGTAATTCCCACGTACACTCTAGGACTCCCTTCCGCAGTATGATTTTATCATGTCAGCGGTCAACCCAAATTCTTAATATTCATCTTCAAGTACTGAACAAGAGCTGTTAGCACTGTTACGTAGATTATTTCTTCGCTTTGCTTGCAGTTAGTTTCACTCCACTTTGCTTGCGGCCAGTTTCACTTCACATTCATTGCGGTGAGCTTTCATTTGCACGTTAGGGTAACTCTACATTTATTTATCAATTTCCACGGCTTCTGATTGGCTAATTGCAAATTGGGATACAGTAAACTGTATAACAAATCATTTGGTTGATCAGCTAATGTTAAACAATTAAGTGCCTACCGCCTCAGTTAATTGATCGGGTTTGTATCTTCCTGCACCAAAAAAGTTAGAACCGCCTGTGGGCCTGCAAAAGCAATCCAAATTGGCATTAATTCGATCTACTGCATGTATATAGGGTGCGTTCCTTTGTTATGATCCAAGTTAGGATCAGTGATCCAAGATCACTCGGATCATGGTACATCAAAGGAACTGATGAATCCAGTCTGGACAAGGATTCACTGGTACCTTTGACGCACCATGATTCTAACCCGGATCATACTAAAGGAACGCGCCACTAGTCCACTGTACTTTGTGAGGTACAGATGGTCACAATATGACAAAAGGAAACAATGTAGGTGTCAGATTGAGACAGAATAGCTAAAATGAAGTGGAAAACGTTTGGGAAAATTTCCCCCATTTCTACATCAAGCGACAAAGACCGGTCCCCAGTCTCCCCCACTGATGAGATGCTACAGTAGTCCACTGCAGCTTATGTTGTTACCAGCCACTTTGTTTTTGTCGTACTGGCCAATTTCTTATAAACCTGAGAGGAAAAGACATAAGAATATGAAAGAACAGTGCCTTGGCCAAGACCACCACAAAGGAAACCAGATCATGCTTTTGATTTGGAGTCTAGCCACTATAAGATCTACTTCCCTAATGCTGGATTTAGAATCAGACACTTATTACGCCCTTTAACAAAGACCTGTCAAAAACAATGCTTTCCATATTATCTAGAATCTACATGTAGGTCTGCATCTGGTGTAACCTGGTAAATAAATAAAATTACAGATCCGCAATACGTGCAGAAAAATTGACCATGCAGCTGTATAAACTTACAAAGCCACTGTAGCTTCTTTGTTATCTGCAGCCCTCCACAATATTTCACTGATAGCAGAGGTGAGAGCTCTTGTTCTTTCTCGTGAAGATGGTTGGAGTTTTCTAAAGAAAAAAAAACAACAATAGCAGTGTTGAATCATCCGGCACACAAAGGCTTGCACTAATTGCACTTACAATATGCAAGGGTAAAGGGAGAACAAATACTTACTTTTTTGTATCTCCTTTTTTGCCTCCAAACAGCAAATGTTTCAGGATAAATCCTTGAACAGCTGCAAGCACACCACAAGGTCCTCCCTGTAAAAAAAGAGTCTGGATGTGAAGAGATTATGCATTGGTATTTCAAGAAGTAAAAGTACATGAAACTACAACATACAACACTGTAGTAAAAAGGTTCAAGTCTACATCAGGTTAGTGGTCCATACATACATACATACTTTATTTGATAAGTAGGTTGTGTTAAAGGCAGCCAAAGGGCTGATGTGGACCTACCATACTAAACATTAAGAATTACATTTATAAAAGTTGCAATAATAACTTAGAACTAATGTATACAAATAATACGGTATTCACTAAGACTAACATACAAATCTAAAAGTAAATGAAATGATCCTTTTTGTTAGCGACAACTGTTGCCCCTTTACCAAATGAAAAATTGTCAATAATGTTAACATGTTTACATGTACGTAAAATTTGTTTAAAAGAGTCGGAGCTTATCATAAAGCGACTTGGAGCATTTCTAATCCCCACAGATGGGATGCTAGTCCAAATTTGCCAGTATCCATCTATACACCTGGGTGGGGAGGCACAAGAATAAAACACGGTGACCTGGCCAGGGCTCAAAAACACTGACCTATCAATCTGAAGTCCAGCACACTAACTCAGAGTTTTCAATAAGGCCGGTGGGCAGGGAAATTTGCCGGCTACTTTAATCAAGAACTCGCGTCAAATGCGATGAATGGCATGAAAGACTTTTCTACAAAAGTTATATCTTATTTATCCGTCACTTTGTTCTCTTGTTTTTCTGTCCACAAATGGTGCCATAAATTGCCCCAGATTGCAGAAATGCATTTTAAGAATCCAAATTTTAAGAATCTTCCAGGTGGGGCACGCTCCCATACACCTCCATCCCACAGTCATGCCTTCAGGTCGTGTTGTACCTTCACCACCTACATGTACTCCTGAAGTTTTGCTGCCTAATCTGATTCATATTGAAAACCAATCGGTGACTGCACCTCCACAATAGGAATACCATCAAACCAAACTTAGATTAGTTGAAGTTTGTCTGATGCATTACAGATTAGCGGCGTTCCCTTGCACTTTACATCAAAATGCCCTTGCAATTAACCAGAGCCTGTCCACTAGAGAGTCCAATGTTCAATCCAGATGACCATTGCACCTGCCACCAGGTTAATATCCCTTCATGTAGAGTCAACAAATACAACGTAAAATAAATAGCTCATTATCTTGCAAAGAGCTATTTACCTTAAGTTGTACAATTCCATATTCCAATCGATACAGGTCACAGAATGAAAAACTTTGATTCCTCCATTCTGCTGTAAAGCTTGTTGTAGCTGTTCCAAAGATAAGGTTTTTTAAGCCCTGTAGTTGAAAGACATAAACCTCTAGTTCAATATTCAGCTAAAAGTATATGGCTTGAAAATAAAAATAATCTCAGTGGTACTGTCTTGGGGTAGTGATAGCCTGCGTAGCTTGGTGGTTTAAGCAATTTGAACGCAAACACACAAAATCTCTCCCAGGCCCCTCATGGCTTTGGCGCTCCTTTCGCGGCTTTTCTGTTTTCCCAGCGGCCTCAAACTGCTGAAAAACCGCCAAGCTACGCAGGCTAGGGTAGTGACAAATTCTACACTTTCCACACATTTCCCTTGCAATTGTGATATATTTTTTCTCTTTTTCTCACACACAGTCATTTTGGGTATTCCACTCTTCCATCTTCTATAGAGTTCCTGCATGTACCCCGTTCACTCCCAGGTTCCGACCTAACTGCCCCCAGTATCCCCCCTACTAAAAGTAACACATAATTTTCAAAGTATGGTATCTTACCATTGCAATTTCCAAAGATATGGGTTTACTCTGAACATCAACTGAAGCAATCTTCTTAGGACCTAAAAATAAGAGGCCGCTATTTGTTAGAAAAATGTTTATCACACACATTAATTTTATTGCCTCATACATTACAGTGCATATAACAGAAATCTGTATAATTAATTTATGTAACCTAACAGTTCTGCATCAACATTGATAACTTAGGGCGGTTTTCAATTGAGTGCCATAAAACCAAAATCAGACCACTTACTTACCAATAGACCAATTTCGATACATTAAAATTCGATACATTAAAATTTAGA
>CM042758.1:16009024-16022014 GCA_022496165.2 Catalaphyllia jardinei | reverse complement strand
AGTGGTTTATAAGCCTACAATCCATAGAAACTTGTGGTCAATTGCTTTTAAATTCAGAAGATGTGCAATTTTTCCATGAGGTTACTGGCACAATAAACCATAGCTGATCGACCAATCAGAGCATGTGCATTGATTTGGTTATTATATATGTACATGTAATATAATAACCAATGTTTAATAACAATTATCATTAATCATTATCAGTGCAATTAATATCAGCATTAATTTATTTGCATACTCTTAAACAGAAAAGATTATCCATGTAAGAATCTTCAAAGAGAATACTTTCATTAATTCTTTGAAAATCTTAGCAAATGTAATAAGAGTGGATTAAAACTGTCTCAAGGGCCTTCAGAAAAGTTTTCAAAATATTCAAATAATATACTGACTTGTAAATGTATGTGGATAGCTGTCCACAGGCATAGCTTCAGCCTTTAATTAAAATTAATAATTTAGAAAAGGTTGGCCATCATTGTACAACTACAAAGAACATGAAAAATGTTTCTCGAACCTTGTTGAACTTTTGTGAGATGTGCTTTTTCTTGACTGTTTTGAAGAAACCTCTGCTCTGAAATTAATGATAATGGCAATGGAATAGTTCAGAGGTAGACAGAAGGAAGGACAACAGACAGACAGATAGACAGACAGACAGATAGACAAACAGACAGACAGACAGACAGACAGACATGTATAGGAATCAATTAGAGAAAGGGGGGGGGCAGAAAGAAACAGGGGGAAAGAAGGAAAGAACAGAGTAAGCATGGAAAAGGCACCATTTACTTACACTTGGTGCCGATCTTTCCCAATTTGATCAAGAGGAACATCATGAACATTATGAGGTGCATCAACCTTGCAAAAATCAAAACAACCATATTAATGATCAGGACTTCAAAAAAAAGTGCAATTTGGTGCAAGACTAGTAGATTTCACTACTGAGCAAGTAGCATTTCTTTCTCACTTGCCCCATGGGCCTGTGTTTCCATCAAGTTGTATAGGAACCAGGGTTCCAGATATGTTTTCAGGGCTGGGTGTCAATAACGAATTCCAACGGGTTAATTCCCGCTATTTCCACCAAATCGTTATTAATTTTCTATCAGTTTGTCAGGTCATGTCGGGTTTTTGACCTGAGACCCCTCGCCTATCTGGAACACTGAGGAACACAATTTTTAACCAATTAACACATGACTTGTATTTTATTTGGGCTTTTTTCAAATTAACGGAGAGCTATTTATACTTACATAATCATCCTGTGCATCGAACTTTTGAGTTTGTACACCACTCAATTCCTGTCTCTCATCTTCATCCCCAAACAAACTTCCAACGCTTTTAGCACCTAAGCTGCTGCTTAGCCGTCCAGTACTATGCCGAGACCTAGGGTCTCTTTTGCCAGCAAGCCCAGAGCTAATAACTGGCCCACCAATAGTATTATTAAGTCTTCTTTTACTTTTAAGTTTTCTGATTGGATCATTTGATGATGCAGGTGCTGCCTCTGCTGCTGCAGTTGATAATCCTACAAAATCACCAAAGCCTGTTGTAACTGTTACATGTTTGCTACCTTCACTTGTACCCACTTTTGTTCTTAAGTCGTTACTAAGTGAACTTTTAGTCACTGGAACATTCTGTGCTGCAGGTTTTAAAAGATCGTCATAATCCTTTCTATCGTCCTTATCTTCCTGTTTGCCAAGCTCATTAATGAGATCGTTCTTAGTTGGCTGTGCAGTGGTTCTGCTTCTGGCATCCTTTTTGGTTTCTCTGAAAATTTTAAGAGGTGAAACTGGCTTTAGCAATCCACTGTTAGCTCTTTTACATCAATTAGTTACAAGACTTCAACTCTTGCTCTCCAACCAACCCTGTTTTGGGCCAGCCCCTGGCTTTCTGTCCAAGCTGGCCCACTCCTTAACATCAATCAATGTAACTTTTGAATATGTTGCAGGTAAAATGTGTTCACAGGTAATACCAGTTATCAAACCAGGTCAAACCAGTAGTTTGTATTAAAACTAGGTTTAATCCCTACTTTGTGATTGATATGTTAAGTCTTTAATTAAACTAGATTAAACGTGGTATTTCAACTAGATCAAAGGTGAACTAAATGCAATTCTGAGAAAATGTTCTAATATAAATGTATTCCTATTGAGGTTTTGTTGCTCCCCAGGTTTTTTTAAGTTTAAAATTCTCTTAAATATTTGTACAAGTTATTACAGTTGTAAGTAGTAAATTCTGGTTTAAGGGTTAGCTTTGTGAAAGTGAAAGGGTCAGCTTTTTAATCAATGTATTGTCAGCTTGGTGCTATGGTTTCTTTTCTATAGGGCAAGAATTAAGGATCATTTTTGAAAGTTGAATAAAAGGATGAAGCATTTTTTATTGTCCTGCGTGCTTTATTTTTCTCCTTCAACATAAATACAATTGCTGACAGTACGTGCTCCAATACAGACTGACTTTTAAATCACTGATCAATTGCTTTCTTCGACACTGTCGAGAATGGTATCTGCTTGGAAAAGTCAAATACAATATTTGTTTTGTTGCATTTGTTTAATGTTTGTGGAAAGTATTCTTTTCTATTTGTCTAGTATTTTCCTATCTTTAGCATTCACTTTCCATTGTTTCTTAATTATTTGATGCTTTTCTTTTCAGTTGATAGTGATGGAGTTTTCTTCGTTTTGAGCTTGTGCTTTCAGCCACTGATACGCTTTTTGGTAGAATGAGTCATCAATGTAGATGTCAACTGGGCTATACTTGTTTTTAGAATTAGATTTCAGCTCTTTGAGCCTTCGATAAAATCCTTCTGAATCTGTACATCGATTTGCCATTTTTGTTGTGAGCACTGTTTGCATGCAGAGTGCATATATATGTTATGGGTTGAATTTATTTTTGGCTTAATTTTTTTTCAAACCAGTTTAAATTTTTCAAACTGGTTCATATTTTTCAAACTGGGTTGAAATTTTTAAACCAGTTTAATTTTCAATTTTGAGCAGAATGTGAGCATGTGTCTTAGCAATTTGGGTTAAGCACTCAAGTTAGTGATTAGGCCTAAGCACTTATTTAGAATGGTTAGCTTTGATGTTAGGCTGGGAACTTTGGATGTTAGGCCTAACCACTCATTTGGAATTGGTTAGCTTCTTAGTAATTAAGACAAAGTTCATGTATGAATAAATTAAAATTTATATATTTTATGAATAATTTATGAAAGGGGCTTAGGGTGATGAACTGATAATTAAAACAAGTATGAGAGCTCTTGCATCCATTGCTTACATGGTCAAGTTGCATCCATTGCTTACATGGGCTTGGGGTGATGAACTGATAATTAAAACAAGTACGAGAGCTCTTGCATCCATTGCTTACATGGTCAAGTGGTAATGACAGTGGGAAGAGGTTGGCGGTTCAAATCCTAGTGAGTACGAGATAAAAAGAAAAAAAAGTAAAACCTGCTGTTAGAGTTTCTTATTCTCATGATTCAATGCAATGTTGCTCAACTGAGAGGACAGTACTTAGTGTAAAAGGTGTGCTCGGAATAGGTGAGGGTTGAAATAGGGGAGCACAACTGAACCTGCATAAATAACTGATTTGAACTGGGTTGCGAACAAATTTAACCTTGGTAGTTAAGGATCACAACTTTCACCTAGTTTGATGACTGGTTTTACCTGAGAACAGATTTTACCTGCAACAGATATCACTTGTAAATATGCAAAATGAGAATCAAACACTTAAATAACATACTATAGGCCTAAAAAAAACTGAAATTCCAGCTTGCCCCTGGACAAGCAGTTCTCAATTTTGCTTGTCTTGATGACTTGAATTCCAGGCAGGCAAATGAGAATAAAAAGTTACTTGTCCAGCAGGAAAACCTACTTGTCCCTAATGATTGGATGGTAGTTTTTTCAAGTCCAGTGCTATATAACTTTTGGGAAGTTAATTAGAGTTAATTTAAGCAGGGTTGTCAGAAGTAGCTGACAAAAATCACTATCTATTTCATGATATAATTGCCAGTTACATGTACATGTAGTCTTCTCAATAGACCATGCTATTTCGATTTTAATACACAACATGTATTAAAATTCAGCCTAAAACAATAGATCTCAGTACGTGGCTCTGGGGGATAACTACAGAGTTTGTGGGGTTTATTCCTCAGAGCCTCATGCCGAGGTCTATTGTTTCTTGCTTAAATTTTAATAAATACATCAAAATTGGATTTAGAAACGATGGTGAAATCAGCCAACTGCTCCAACAATGGCCAATTCCTTCTATCAAAACAAAAATCCTGTCCAACATGATGAAAAGAACCACTGTAATTCTCCGCAAGGAAATCTCATAAAGAGAATTGGCCATTATGCCCAAAAACGCTAGGACAGTTGTGTTAAAGGTTCATTTGAAACACCCTTTCAAATATGTATTATTATACAAAATATGCTACCTTGATGAATTTGGTTTTTGGTTTGTTCTGTCTGTCCCTGAAGATGATAAAGATCTAAGGTCACCTTGATCTTTTATGAACTTAACCATGACTTCCAACATTGTGCGAAATGGTTCAGGTAGCTCCTGCACAAAAAGAAAAAATATTGTTGACAATTCTGAAGGTTACACTATTCATCCTAACATCTGCCTTTTGTTTACTTTGACAAAGAGAATTTGAGACCACAAAACTACTGATATTTTCACAACATACGTAAAATCATTATGCAAATTTTGCATGGTAGGCAGACACTTTTTCATACCCAAAAATTTATTTTTTCTTGCAAAACAATTATACATATAAAGAAAACTAAAGGAACTGAATAACAAAGAAGCATACACTGTTGGCATACTTATATATGCAGATGTAGGTAAATGACAAATTGCATAATGCAGTAGAACCCTGCCATTTCAGACACTCAGAGGAATCGAAATATAGTTCAAAATACTGGGACTTCAAAAAAACATAAGGAGATAATAAATAACTGAAGAACAAATCCAAGGGAAATGGTTTCAAGTTCGAAATAACCAAGTTTATATTAACTGAAACAAATACTTTGCAATTTGATACATGTGTACCGGTAATTAAGTAAATAATCATTTAAAAAAGTAAACAATAAAAAAGTGATTTGCATGATCTAGTGATTTTTTTTTGTTAGTCACTGAGTTTAATTTGACAACCCTTGTGGAAGCCAACTGCAGAGTCAAGTAAAAAAAAACAGAAATTTACATACCTTATTCTTCTTCATAAGTTTCTCAATGTGCATTTCTTTGGCAAGCTGGGCACGGTTGCTTATGCTAACAAAAATGAGTTAAATATTGTTCATTACAAAAGAATATTTCATAGTGAGTCAATGACAACTTCAAAGCTGTTGCCTAACAAATATTTCAAGGAGCCCAGAAGGGCAAAAGCCAAAAAGTTAGGAGCCCAAAAGGTAATGTTTTGGGAGCTGCTGCAAAAAATCTAGGCCCCCAAAGGACTTTCTTGGGAGCCCCAGGATGCTGGGCTCCGGTTAGGCACAGCCTTGACAACATTGATGCACAGTGTTACATCAAACCGGTATTTCACATGCTGCATGGCGTTTGAAGATAGCCACCTTGTTTTTTGTAAACAACTTGTTATTAAGGCCACTTTATTTTGGCCCACACAAATGCTAAGTCAGTCATCTTATTTAAAATCCCAAGTTAATAAGCCCTGAGACCTGTTTCTTGAAGGCCCCTGGAAACTTTTTGGGCCCGTATAGCCATAGCTGCAAAATCTTGAACCTTACAATTGCAGACCTGTTTTATTCATATATTCTCAATATGAATAGAGGTTCCCTTCATGAATATGAGAAATTTCAGGGGCATAGACTTCTCCATTTTTAAACACAGATGAACTAAAAATGCCTTTGCAGGTCCGAAAAGTTTCCGGGGCTTTTGAGAAACGGGCCTGTGGTCCTGTTAAGACAACCCAGGGCTCGAGACCAACGGTAGCCAACTAGCCACAGACTAGTAAAAATTCCATTTTGGCTAGTGGTTCTTGTGCTTCACTAGCCATTTTGGCTAGTGAAAATTTGTGAGCAAGGGAAGGCCAAAACAAAATTGAGTCAAAGTGTGCAGAATTTAAAACATCAGCTGTAATAAGCATCATATATAATTTATTGGCCCAAACAAGAACTTTAAATATTTATTACTAAAATGCATCAGAATGATTGACTTTTTTGTTTGTTTTTTTTTTCCCAGCAAGGAATGGCAAACCAACTGCTTGCCGCTAATGATTAGTCATGCGTGAAATCATAAAGAACTAAGGATCATGTTTCATGCCCCCATCGTCTGGAGGTCATGTACACTTTAAAAAAATGTTAAAATCACAGTTCAAAAATTTGAATGATGCCTAGTAATATTGATGCCTATGCTGCAACTCGTAAATAAAGTTTAGATAGAACAAATTATTATGTTCATGAGAAATCGTACACAGCAACATGTGAAGTTCTGTGAGAATTTCTCACAGAAGTGAACTTGGGTTTTTGTTGTTGTGCGATGCCTATAACTATACAATCGAAACCTATGTTTGCAATGTATAATGTCAAGGAGGAACAAATTCTTTTGTTTGTGAAAATCGTGAATCAGTGTTTTGAAAGAAAATACTGTTTCTGGGCAGCACCAGTTCCGAGGTTTTGATGGCAGTTCTGTAAGAATCAAGGGCATGAAAACTCTATACTTGTCAGTTGTTCATTCAAAACATACTGCAAGCTACACAGGCTAGCATTTACTTGACTTTATGAGATGATGGATATTAAGAGTGTCTGGCTCGTGAAAAATTTGTTTTGGCTAGTGAATCAAACCTGTCACTAGCCACTGGGCTAGCAAGCTGAAAAGTTAGTCTCCAGCCCTGCAACCAGATTTTTGTGGCTCATCGGTGAATAGATTAACAGGGTTCCCTTTTAGTTTCATCTGTCAGAAAAGTCTGGCACAGTCAACAAGAAGCTGTTATAATCTGTACAATCTGAACACTTTTGAGGGGGGATGGACACGAAACCATAATAAAACTATTTCTTTTTAATTTTTAAATCAAAACACAGTTGTATTTCAATTTTGAAGAGGAAAGATAAAAATAAAAAATACAAACTGTATGTACATATTACCTATCCTCACTACGTGGCATCTCTCTATCAAGGGTCTGAAGTGTGCTCTTTAACCCCTGATAATACAAAAAGGATTATCATAAGAGATTTAGAATGAGGGCAGGAAGGAGCACCTTAGCCCTTTGTCCTAGGATGCTCTTTGCTGTTCACCTTAAGCCTCTATATTGACTATTATTCTGATTTAAGGGTAGAGGTTCCTTGTTAAAAGTAAGCTAGCATATTGCAGGCTAAAAGTCTTTCATGGTGCCACACAATCATAATGTTCTTACCATAAAAGCCAGATAATAACCTACAAATCTAATATCATTTTTGTCACATTATGTAGTGAGCAAAGGGAATTTTACCCTACCAGTAGACCCACTTCGATCTTTCCTAGATAAGTTGGGAAAGAGGATATACATGTAGGAAAGATCAAAGAGCCTCTGCTAGCCAGGTAGGGCAATTTGGAAAACCAACCATTTGCATCCTCACAAATTTTTAAATTAAAGGCAACTAACTCAGCCAAATTTTATATAAATAAAAGGCAAACAATCTTGGCATATGTTAATTTAAGGGTAAGATTACATGTATGTTTACTTATTTCAACAGGTTTCTTAATTGAATAGAATATCACAGATAATCAAGATATGAATGATTAAGAAAATAGCTTACACGGTACACGCAGATCATTTTATTTTTTACTTGAAAATAAAGCTTCAAACCTACCTTTCTGCTAAGGTATTCTCTTACAAGAGAAGCCGTCATCGAAGTGACATGATCGGCCATGTTATCGCTGAAGTCGTTTTCTCCTTGGAAGTGAAACTTCAGAAGTTAATGTTTGAGCTTGATCTTTAGGACACCTTGATCTCCAGTCATCATTTCGCAGATATGGAGCATTTCTATTAAATCACCATAGCAATACAAGACAATACGCACACCAAAATTCGGTTTTTGTCAGCTTGAAACCCCTTGTAAAACCAATCGCTGAGAATCCACTCCCGATGACGTTAATTATCTTATCCTGTCTGGTTTCTCTCTTTATTCCTCGACTAGACTCAGAATTAAAACTCTCTATTAAGCACTGACGACAAAGCGCGACAGGGCGAGTAATTTTTCGTGGTTTTAATAGTCTCTCACTATAAACATGGAGACGACCGCCATTTTCTTGAATTTAGTTCCAGTCTTCTGTTCTACGCAGATTTCACGCGATAAAAGCCCTGGGGATACTGTGAATGACTTTTGGCGGGAAAACATATCGTGTCCTTGTTTCTACATGTATGAGGGTCGTACAGGGGGGTCTCTTGCACGGTTCACGAACCTAAAATACAGAGGATCACGGTTCACGGATAAAAAAATTTCGTTTTCCCGAGTCACGAAAATAAGAAAGTAAGACACTCTTTTCAATGACCTGTTCTTACATTAGAAACAGTGTTTGAAGGAAGCAAAACCGCGAATGGTTAATCGAATGGTTAATTCAAGGCTCCATATTGCAAATTTCATGCCTAGGGCACTATCGATAGACCACTGTAACCATTCGGAGAACTTGGGTCTCAAAAATGTGAAGAGTTCAGTGGTAAAATCACGAATATCGGTTAATAATTCAGGTTATTCACGGATCACGCAAAACCTTCAGGTCACGAATCACGAAGAATAATTCCCTAAATTCACGTCTCACGGAAAATAAAATGAGCTAATCACGCATCACGAGAATACCCCTGTACGACCCTCATGTATGTGCCTTGTTAGATTAGGGGTGGACCATTTGATTTTTGATGGGGGGTTGCAGGATTTTTAGGCTGCTAGATATTATTTTTTTATTGTTCCAGCCCTGCGGGTTTTTTTTTTAATCTCCATGTCCTTGCGTGATAACACAAATTTTGAAGTTAACTTGACCGTCACCAGCCACTCAAAATTCACCCTATTAATTCCGTACGTGTACAAAGAAATACATCTCCACTAACCTGCGGCTAGTTGATTTCCCTGTCATGCTAGTGGATGTTGTGCATCACTTGCCCACCAGATCACTTGCCCACTGAACAAGTGAACAATTTTTTTTCTTTCTAATTACGTAATGCTACTGAGAAAAGCCTTCAAACTTGCGTGTAATGGTTCCAACTTGTCCAGAGAAAATTTTAACTTGTTGTTTATTGATCACAATTTGCAGTATTTAAATATTTACAGAGAGAATTTCTTGTTCCCAAAAGCTGCGATTGTTTTGGTAAGCACCGAGTATCGAGACCTGGCCGCTCTGCAAAGCCACTACTGAAAGTCCACTGACGAATAATGCACTACCTGTTCAAATCTGATAGCCTAAAAATTGCACAATGAGTGCTCTGTGCATACCCAAAAATTGGGACCAGCCAGGGGTATCAATTCCAGGTGCTGACCAAAAAGATTGCACCCTCTGGAGATAAGAATGTTGAAAATAGTTGTTAAAGCTTTGCACCTAAAAAAAATCAAATGGTCCCTCCCTTACTGTGCTGAAGCTTAACCTTAAATAGTTTTCTCAGTGATATAATGAGCCAAGAGATCGCATCCAGTAAGCAGATTTTCTCTGTCGTCCCATAGTGTTTTTTTAGCGTTTTTGGCACTAAACTTAGTATATTTGGACGCAATAGCTCTCCTCGCGGCGCCTGAGGAGTAATTGCAAAACTGAATTTCTCGTCGAAAACAGCTGTTTCTTCAGTATCAAAACGGACTAAACAACCGATTAAACCTTGTTTTATTTTCCCTGTTATTTTAGGTGCTTGTGAACTTGAATAGTGATGAAAGGAAGGTACTTTGTGAAGTGCTCACTTGTTAATGCATCAGTCAATTCCAGCAGTGCCCACCCCCGCCGGGTAACCCCCGGGCATTAGCATTTTTTTTTAAAAAAAAATGGGCAAATTCCCCGGGGTGGGGACACAAAAGCTGTCTAAATGCCCCGGGGTGGGGATGAAGAAAGAGGGCAAATGTCCCGCCCCCGGGATCGTTACCTTCCAACACTTCTGAAGTTTTCTTGATAGGGAGTTTTAGCAAACCACGACGGCGACGGCAACGGGAGCGTCACCAAACAAAAGGTTTAATGAGCAAACCAATAGCAGTGCACGTGCGCTTTGAATCTTGATACATTTCTTTGCCGTCCTCTACAAATTAACAACGTGAAATGACTAAGTTCTACGTATTTTGGAGAACGCGAATCGCAATGGCTAATTTTTCGTATCTTCTTTTCGACTTAAACGTTGCCGGTGCAGGTTTAGCCTCACTATGTTTTTAGACCAATAGGCGCACTGAACAGATTTACACAGCTGCGAAATTCAAAGGTGAAATATAAATATATTTTTTTTAAAGCCTTCGTCCCCGCCGTCGCCGTCTTCATTCCTAAAACTCCCTATTAACCAGTGAATAAAACGGTCATCTGTTCAGTATTATATTTTTGTTTTTTACCTTGTTAATGTAAAGAATCAAGACATTTTAAATGATGATACATCGTATTTTAGACTCGCAAAATCTGTGTTGAAGATCGCATCATTTGAATACGCAAAGCTACAGTATTTTAATTCTGCTTCTATGAATTTAAAAATTGTTAGGCTAGCGAAATAGTCGTTCACGCAGTGTTCACGTCAGTGATTGTTTTGTGATAAAAAAAATATAGTTCACCTTGCCGCTTATGTTTATATGCTTACAAGTAATGAAGAAATATCTAAAATTGAGATAACATACCTTTAAAAACATGGACAGGTTTTTCTAGTCCCTGGCGGACAAGCCAGTCTTTGACAAAGGCCTCGTCGTTCCCGATAAACTCATCCATCTTTCGAAAACACTAACGTGTGTCAAATGCCGGGGGTCGCCCCGGGGTATGCTAATGCCCCCAGGCCGCGATAAAATTTGCTAATGCCCCACCTCCGGGACTGACAACGTGAGAAAATGCCCCGTGGTTGCCCGAGGGGGGGAGGATGGGAACCGCTGGAATTGATTGATGCATAACCTTGTCAATTCTTGCGTTATTTCCTTGCGTGCTTCCCACAAAACGCGACAACTGAATTAAAAAGTTGGAAATTTTTTAATAATATACAGAAATAATAGGAAACACTTTACATTTAAAACTTTTTTCCTTTTCTCATTTTTCGGCGTTTATTTGAAATGCTTAACTTTTGGGCGCAGTTTTTACCAGATTTCGGTAGCAACCCGTTTTGCTAGGCTCGATTTCCACCCCTTTTTCCGAGTTCGGGGGAGTAGCGCCGGCTCGTTTCCTGAACAGCGGCTGGTAAGTCTACCAGCATTGGCCGAGTTCTTTTACACGGCCCAATGATCGAATTCGCTTGATAATTACGCTACATAACGTAAATAGCGCTTTTTTGTTTAATAGTTATATTTAATTAAGAAGAGGCAATTTTTCGATTGTTTCTCCGTGTGAACATGACTGGCATAGGTCAAATATTTTATTCTTCTTGACCGAAACGATGTTTTAAAAAATCTCTTGGGAAATAATAAACTCAAGTGCAAAATTTACATGCATAATTTTTTCATGCGCTTTGATGCTTCACATTGTGTTCAAAAAGCCAATATTCTGTTATGCTTCGAAGAGCAACTAACAAACATCTTGTTTCCAAAGCCATCCGTAAACTGACTAACAACTACTATGTCTTACGACCTAGAGAATCAGTCTATAAAAATCGAGGTACGTTTACTAGCTGTGAAATGTCCGATCGTTTTTGTCACAGGGGCAAGCCGCATAACACAACCTTTGGTGCAGATTGTGGCTTTCTTAATCTGATATATCTGAATGCTTTGCAGTTATTTAGTCCGTGGTTCAAATGTTGTTGATCGCAAGATTAGCGAGCGATTGTTGAGTAATTTTGACGAATATTTTGTGCAGTTTACTTCATTTCATCCACTAGAGCGTTGCAACTAATGCAAAGGTTGAAATCTGATGACCCGATTTACATCTAGCGTTCTACATACATGAGTAACACTCCACTGCCACTGAAACGTGCCACTGTTAACGTAATGCCGTGTAAGGCATGTTTGCCAAGTAGTTCAGTTATGAGTACAAAATTAATTTAAATCGAAATAGTTGCAAACAAATTACGTAAAAACGCAACAGGCAAACTTCGCACACCAGAAACACGACAAATACTCCAATAATGTTATGTTAAAAAAACAATTTGAATATTTGTGGTTTGTTTCAAATAAGAGCTAAATCAGTATTTTAAACAAATAGTAACAAGAGAGTAGCTTTTATTTACAAAAAGTTTGATACGGACTTAGAAAAACAGAACCTTTTGGATACAAAGTAGGTCGGTACGGTATTCTGTAAGGTTTATGAGCGACTCTGTTGTTGTGCAGAAGTTCTTGTATTCTAACAAGTTGTTTTGTTCTCTCAATGGACCTACCGCTGATTTTGAGATGAAACTATCATCGTTGGGCTTACCAAATTGCTGCAGGGGTATAGAACCCATTTTAACTTACCTCTCAGTTTAAACTTTTAGACCGTGTTGTATTTTAATACTTTTATTGTAGACGCTATGAACTCTGAACACGCGGATTGTTGTTATGGAGTTATGAAATGCGGTTATTTTCCTGTCTTTCTATTTCATTACCATAAAATTATTATCATAAACGTAATACACACACGCAATTTTGATTTTTTTAAAACAATTTTTTTTAGAAAAATAATCAATGACTTTCAAGCATTAATTGGCAAAGTAACTCTAAGTCGACTACAATTAATTTTGTAACGCTCTCTCTCTCTCAATCTTTGCTTCTAAGTTCCTCTCTCCCGAGTTGGAATCGTAACGGTGGGGGTTTCTTGCCATTATTTGAAACGTTTTTGTGACTAATTATTTCATATAACATTTGGAGCATAACTGAATGTTGGTGCAGAAATCAGGAGTAGAGTAGAGATAGTCCCACCAACAAACCTCTCTGCTCGAACTACCTTTCTACGTGGGGATGT
>CM042758.1:15985823-16004024 GCA_022496165.2 Catalaphyllia jardinei | reverse complement strand
GTGCATCCATAACTCAATAGTGCACGCTATGGCGTTTACCATTTGTTAATTAGGGTGTTCAACCTCAAAAGGTCCACAGCGAGAGCTTTTGCAGTACCTTTTAGGGTATTAAGCTGAAAAAATATTACAGTTGATTGGTACTAAAAATTCAAGCCACACCCACAAACAGCCCCTTGCATACGGTGGCTGAGCCCGCAATACGTGCGGCAGTCAAAACTTTGGCAGCGTGATCTCCTCTTTAAATTAACCATTATTGTTAATTCTCAAGTTCCTTTGAATTTATGATTATAGTTAATTTAGAACACTTACAGTCTGAAAGGAATTCTGGGAAGTAAGCATTTCTGTTGAAAAAGGACAATCATCAGTATCCGGACAGGACTCGAACCTACGAATCTTAGCTTTCTGATCCTCTCCTCTAACCATTAGACCACCACGTTGCTGGTTGGACAAACCTCGATTTTGAAACAACATAATTCATACACTTATTCTACACCCTGTAGTAAGCATATATAATTACTCGCTAAAAAATAATTTTAGAAAGTGAATGGAAAAGGTCGATCACCAAACCTTAACAAAAAGCTAACCATTTAATATCCGCGCTTAAGCCTAATCATTGTACATCAGTGATATTCTATGCAAAACTCGATTAAATATTTAGTTAAATTTCTTCCCGTCGTCTTGTTCTTCCGTGGCCTAGTGGTAAGTATCCGATCCTGCGAGCGCCGGGTAATTCTTGGTTCAAATCCAGTCCAAATAACACGGGTTTTTTTTAATGCGTTCTATTCTGAAGTAGCCTGGGAAGCAGTGTTGTAAATCAACTAAAATCGTAAATTCAAAGGAACTTGAGAATGAACGATAATGGTTAATTCAAAGAGGAGATCATGTTGACTTTGGTGTCCTACCAACCGCGTTCCCAGGGCCTTTTCCCTGGGTCAGGGAAAAGGGAAAAGCCCTGGGAACGAGGTTGGCGTCCTACCGAAACGACTCGAAAATAGCCTTTCTCTTCTCCGCTAGCTAAAATGAAAGCGATGCTAAAGTTGCTTTGGCCTCTTTTAACAATTAACTAGAGAATTCCGGGTTTAATTTGACGGCGAACAGCACAATTTGTTCAAAATAAGACTACTGTTATCCTACATGGCGACGCTCGAGGAACTACTATTTTTGGCGCCAAATTAGAAGCTTGGAGACAAAAGATGTTTCATATTTTTCAGTTTTTGCAATGCAATATGGTTTTAGGAATTGTAAATCCCCTTTAGTGAATATTTAATGCAATCTCCAATGAGAAAAGGTGCTGGATTTCAATGCTTTTCCTCTCAACTTACATTAACGTGAGGACACTAAAATTTTTCCCAGCTGCTGAATCCTGATTGGTCAATTCAAATTTCCTGCGCGTCAGCCGTATGCAAGGAGGGTCTTGGTTCCCTTTTATGTAGATTGTTTTCAAAATTTTCGACGAGGATCCCCAACAAATGTTGCAATCGTTTGGCCGGAGCTTGCAAATGTTGGGCCAACAATGTTGGGATGTGTTGTGCTGAAATGCTACGATCGTTTGGACGGGGCTTCATATTTGAGCCAACAACATCCAGCACCTCGCAACAGGATGACCAAACGTACGCAACGTGTCGCTTCCAAAAATTCTTAAAGTGCGACATGTTGCGTTGAAAAATTGCGATCGTTTGGCCGGAGTTTGACACAACACAAGGAAACTTTAGACTTGTTCTTATTTTCAGTGGGATCTGGCCGATCTCGCCTGTCAGATGCATTCCATGATTTCTGTGCCTATTTACGATACACACGGAGCCGAAGGATGCATATATATCATAAACCATGGTAAGATTTATGAAGAACAAAAAAAAATTGGATTAAGGATACAATAACTACATTTCGAGGTTTGCTCTTCTACTTGTAGCCGACATTGAGACAATCCTATGTAATGGCAGCAAGCTCCGATTTTTGTTCGACAACGTCAAGCAGTGTGAGAAGTTAAAAAGAATCGTCAAGATCGATGGACCTGTGACGGAGGAAGAAAAGAAGGAGGCTGATTCCTTTGGGATTAAAATTCTGAACATCCTGGAAGTGGAGGTAAGCCACTGACGGTTCATTGGTTACTAAGGGTGAGTACACACTAGGCTGGAGGAATTTATAAAGAAAGGTTTCGCTCTGAAAACGCACCAAAAGTTTTCCGTCCTCACTACGCTGGAGAAATTTGAAAACGGAACAATCGCCGACAATTTTGGATTTGTGTTTGAAGAAAACTCCTTCTTCCATGATTGGGATGGCGCCAACGTTTTCAGTTTCGTTTTCGAAATGTTTTCCGTCCACACGAAAAGGAAAAACAGACGTTTTCAAATTCCTCTGGTCTGAAGAGCGTTTTAGAAAAGCTCCGTTTTTGCGTCGGATTAGTTTGGACGGTAGGCCTAACCGTAGAAATACATGTAAAGGCAAGAAGCTGCGTTTTCAAATTTCTCTGGTGTGGTGTGGACACTACCTAAGATCAGCGTTGATTTTCCCTCTTCTCCTGTAGGGTACCTTGTCATCTTCTACTCAGTATTTTATATTGCTATTTTTTCTGGTAAGCTTAAAGGAGCTACAGCTGCATGTCACGGTTTGCTCATCTTGAAAAGTTTAGCCTTAAGTTTTCAAGGTCCTCAACCTTCTTTGTTCCTTTATGATTCATTACTATCTCTTTAGTATTTTACTATCTTAGTAAACTACTATGTGTGTAGAAGTAGTTCTGTACACGGCCAAAATACAGTAAATGAGCTCCTTTAAGAAATGATTCAATTTAGTGATTTCGTTTTACAAGTCCACTAGCTGATGGCAGCAAACCTGCCCGCCGCTACTTAACGCTGGCGAACCACGTCATCTGCGATTGGACAATAGCGAAGATATTTGTTTACAAACATTGTTTTTGTTATTTAAATGTTGAAAACGTTAAACAAAAGAACTCTTTGTTTCGCCAGCCAATAGTTCTCTGGTTGGCATATTAATAATAATAGGTGACGTCACTGATATCTTTGCTACAGGGAGTTTTAGCAATGACGATAGCGACGGCGGAAATGACCTCTTGTAAAAAAAATGAATATATATTTTAACTTTCGTGTGTGGCAACTCTGTAAGTCTGTTCAGTACGCCTATCGGTCTGAAAACTTGCTCAGGCTAAATATACACCGCAGCGTTCAGTTCTAAAAAAAGACACGAAAAATTAGTCATTGCGGTTCGCGCTCTCCAAAATACGTAGAACTTGGTCATTTCACGCTATTGTTTTGCAGAGGACGGCAAAGAAATGTACAAAAATTTATAACGCACGTGCAGAACCATTGTTTTGCTCATTAAACCTATTGTTTGGTGATGCTGTCGTCGCCGTCGCCGTCGCCGTCGCCGTCGCCGTCGCCGTCGCCGTCGTGGTTTGCTAAAACTCCCTAATGACTGAGAAAAACCTACAAGCTGCCTGATTGGCTCAGATTTTGTTATTTCAGTTAACGATTTTCTAACAAACTGTTAAAGACCTGCATGTTTTCTTTCAGCAAATGGGCACCAACAGTCCTCATCAGAAAACGGTGAGTATCAAAAAACCGCTTAGTACATAAATTTGTCCGTCAGTTGCAGTGCTTGGTCCCATATGGAAAGGTCGCGGAAATTTTGAATCAAACCTCTAAAGGACCTGAGCGTAGCTGGAACTTTATTTAACTTTATTTTACTCTGAAAGATACCACTTTTAAAAAACTGAATAGGCTCGATATTTATCAGCCGCTGTTCAGGAATTGCCTGCGCTGGTGGACTGGGCTCTAGTGACCAAAGGAAATCGAGCCTAAAAATTAAAAAAAAATAAGAGTGTTTTTTATCATTTTTTTTCGAGGGCACTCTAAATGAAATCTTCACCGCTCAAAAAAGGACGTTTCTGCATGAAAACTTCAAGTATGACCCGAAAGCTTAATTTATACTCCTGAGCAAGACCACATCACCGACCAATCCATATGGGAGAGCCCCCTCTCCCCAACCCCAACCCCCAGGTGTTTGGTTTGCAAGTGTTTAACATGATCGTGCTCTCTTATAAAGTTTATATGTTTCAGTTGATGTCATATTTCATAGGCAATTTCCGATCTTTCTTGTGCCTCTGATTCAAAACGAGTCTAAGTGCGAAATCTTTCATATGAAAATGAGTTCTGCATGCAGTTTCATTTTCTTGCAAATCAAAGTCGTTTTCATAAGAATGCTTTCGCACTTAGACTCGTTTTGAATCAGAGGCACAAGGGAAATCGGAAATGGCCAAATCTTAAATCAAATTCTTCTCTTAAATGCTAACATTTCTAACATCATATTAACCGTTATGCATGGATGCATAACTGTTTAATTTTATGTTATGATTGAAATTTCTTTTACACAGTAAACGAAACTAACTCGTAAGGAAATATTTTGTAATAATGTTTTACAGCCCGGAAAACCCGAAGATATAATGACTATCTGCTACACAAGTGGAACAACGGGTATTTAAAACTCTTATTTCCCTCTTGTTCTATTTTAACTTATGTCTGTCTGCCAACATGTGGCAAAAATCTTCCCGCCAGATTCTGAACTTTAGTTGTGGAGTTGTTGCATGTCTTTTTCATTTCGTTTTTGTCTAGCTCCTTCGATTTTAAATTGGCACTGCAGAATACGAGTATGTCTCTGTTCATCCACGCCACAAAATGAAGTAGTTACTTAAGGTGATTCCTGAGTTTTGCATTGCGCATTCCTACTGCGCACGATTTTTTCGTCATGAGCGCGTGTACATGGGCGCGCGCGCGTACAAAACATAAGAGATTTCCCTTAACTAAGCTCGATAGCGAGCTGAGATAAAAGCTCTTTTTCTCTTAAACGAGCACGGTGACCCCCACTTTTTATTTTATAAATTCAATAAGAACAATATCCGCAATAACTGAGAAAAATTTGGCAGAAATCAATAGCTACTTTTTTGGCAAATGAAATAAATGCTACAGATAGAGACGTAACGGGCTCAAGTCCAAATTATGTTTCCTTTAAAGGATAAAATATCAATTAATAATGCAGGGTATTTGAAGCCATTTTCTGAGACGTAGATGAATAAGCAATCAAAGAATGTCGAACTCTGTGTGATATAACAGGAAGCATTGACAAATAATTGAGCTTATTTGTTTCGCACTGAGATAACCAAACGCCACCTAAATAACCATATTTGTCAGCATCGTGGCATGAATACAAGCACGGTGACCCCCACTAGCTTTTAATTACGTTTTTAACATCTCTTTGTACTGTAATGACACCATACCAAGTTTCATCGGAAATTTATGGAGGGTTCTTTTACTCGGGAATCACCTAAACAATAGAGCATTTTTTTTCATTGTTCATGATCTCATGTAAACGCGAGGAGGGTTGGAAGAATCCGAGACAGTTATGCAAACCTGAGACGCAGTCGAGGGTTTGCATAACTTTCGAGAATTCTCAATGCCGAGTATTCAGATGAGGCTATGTAAACATGGAAAAAGTGCTCTATTTCGTTTATAAAATAAGCGCGAATCTAAAACGTCACAGCCGTGTTAAAGACTCTCATGTAGACACACCTATCGACCAACGAGAGCTCGCGAAGTGGCTCAGTTATTTTATAAAAGCTTATCTGGCATATTCTAGACACCACGAGAGTTCGAGCGCTTACAAGGGCACATCTTCGGGAGTAATCTAGCCGGATATGACATCACAGAACTCACAAATTAATCCTTATGCAAACTCTGGTTTGCAAAAAAAGAAGTTATACCCTTGCTTTCAGATTTCCCCAGGATGGATTTTGCAAGGGCTAATGAAAGATTTAACAGCACTCTGGATGACAACCTCCTTCATATTGCCATCAGCATTTGGGAAACACAAGATACCACAATTAAAATATTCCTCGTACAATCTATTCCAGGCGGTTTCTGAAATTCCATTAAGCAAGTAATACTGATGGTGCTCTTGTTAGAATTCTTTTTAATACTATTGCAAAAATCCTGCTTCCGGCCGGTCCCAAAAAAGTCACACTTTTAGTCTGGAGGGGTGAAGTAGGGAACATAGATGGATAGTTAATTTAGTAGTATTTTTAATAGTTTGAAACCTAAAGTTTTTAGCTTTTATTACTATACCGTATTTCAGATTTTATTTTTGGCCTTCACTTTTTAGAGGACCCTCCTGAATATTACCCCTGGATGATTGGAAGCCTTCTCTTAAAATATTATTTTATTTTTATACACACAGTTTGAATATCTAGTACCTAGTCTTCTTATTTTCTTGTGTTCCTCAACATACAGGAACGCCTAAAGGTGCCATCATGACAAACGGAAACATAAATTCAGTGATTGCTGGTGTCCAAATGCAATACGAGGTTTGTATTTTAGAACCACAAAAGGACAGTTGCAAGAATGTTTATGCGTTCTACTTTGTTTTCTGTTCTGAAAATTGTTTTTCTTTCTTTGTTAATTTCTTCTTGGACCTGCTACTTGGAGCAAGTTTCAGTTGAGAGTCGAAAGTAATCATGCAGGCAATAAATTTCGTTTTATCACGAAATGAAATTGGCAGAGTTGTCTAATAGACCTTATAACTGTTTTCGACGCCGTCTTGACGGGTAGGCAAAGCCGTCAGAAATTATTTACAGTGTTTGTACCATCCTCGGAGACCCAGGGGCAGCTATTTGGGTCATGAGAAAGTCCAAGCGGCTTTTCTCATGACCCAACTAGCTGCCCCTGGGTCTCCCAGGATGTGTTTGTATGGAAATCCGACGCCAAAAAACTTTTTCCAAAAATTTGAATTTTACACTATTTGTGAATCAGAACGTTAAAACACTAGGTAGAAGATTATATTCACCAAGTTTGAAGGGTGTAGCTTGGCTGGAAGACGCTTAGCTGATTTTTCTAATTTGCAATACATTTGTCTGTCTCTGGACAAACGCCACTTAACGACTGACGAACAGCGTATGCAAAACTGCAATTTATATTCAGTAGGCCATGAAAATGTATCTACGCACCGCACATCTCGGCTTTTGTTTGGTTTCTGTTTCATTGATATATTGTTTCATTGTTTTCGTAGGCAGCAGGAATTCAGATGAATGAAAACGATTGTATGATATCCTATCTTCCGCTCGCTCACATGTATGAGAGACTAGCTCAGGTATAGTAGAGCCTAGCGTCCCGGGGAGGGATAAGGGGAGCGGTGGGGGTGGGGCGGGGTACTCTCTTAAATGTGCTATCTGAATATAAGCGGTCTCAAAAGGTATGATTATTTGAGCGGGTTTAGTCTGAAGAACGGTTTATAGATTTTGACAATTTTAGTCTGAAACAGGGTATGTTGTTCACTCTGACATGGCATTGAGAATTTGTTTATAAGAAACTATTTTTTCCAATTTATTTAGTTTCAAATGTTTATTCAGATGGAAGCCACCCCTTCTGGCGAGCTGCGGTCAAATATTAGGGCCGTGCACTAATTACAGGTCGGAAATGGGCTATCTACTTTTGGCTCAGGTCTGACCGGGGGCAGGCGCTCCTGACTGGGGTAAGGAGGTCAAGGGTCGGGTCTCACGCTCCCAAGCAAAAACTGTTGAGAGTAACCCGCGGGTTGTAAGTACCCTACGGGTTGTAGGTCTGGTTTACCTGTAAACTTTATTGTATGACAGCAAAAAAGAAAAAAAGCGAGTACAAGAAACTATCAATTCACATGACTACAAAGATACAAAGCAGTTCAAAAGACGCTTTAATTGACAAAGAAGCATACTACTTAATACTTTTTCTTAAACAGATTATTAAACCAGTAACATTTACATGCATATACATCTGTGCCATTTGCTGGAATTATTGCTATTGCAAGGTTTTTAGCTTTTTCGCCATAAAAATTATTTGCGTGAATAACTTTACAATTTTACAGTCAGTTCACTGGCCTATTCAGTTCTCTATTGAATTCGGAATAAAATTACCCTTCTACTCTGATAGAATTTCATTTTGCTTTTAAAGATGGCATAGAGGGAACCCTTCATGAGAGACAGAACTCGATCGTTAACCCATGTTGCATGGCGATGGTTCTATAATGCAGTCGATGGAGCGAAATGTCGTGCTATGATCATCCGGCATTATTGGAGTTTAAAAACCACGAAGGCGACGTCGAGACAACGTTGATTAAAAAATGAATTCATATTTTGCCTACAAATCTTGCGATACGCTAGAGTCGTGTAGTTTGTTCTCGCTGTCAAAGATATCCCGCGAAACTGATTCTAGGAAACAGCGATAAATTTGAAATTTAAAACATCAACCGTTATGGTTCACGTTCTCCAGACAATGCATAATTCGGTCATTTCACATTGTTGTATTGCAGAGGACAGCAAAAAAATGTACCAAGAATTACAACGCACGTGTAAAGCCATTGTCCTGCTCCTTTAAAACCTTTTGTGCTCAACGTTCCCAATGCACGGTTGGGGTTTTATTAAAAGGCGTTATTACCAGGGCGAGGTTTCCCCGATACCCAGGACTCCTTTGCAATAAACCGGCTTCAGAGCATGCGCCATAGAGAAACTAGACCTGTACAATGTCGTTCCCAGAGCCCACGTGTGTTTTGGTCAGCGCCAAGATACGGAGACGTGGAATAATCAATTTCCAGAGTCCAAGATCTTAGGAGTTCCGGTTTCACGGCGCATGCGTGCCTTGGTTTACATGGCGTCGTGAGATAAAGCTGATGTGGATGCGTTCAACAAAGGCATTCAATGCGCACTGGAGAAGCTAGGAAAGTCGAAATTTGGCTATGAAAAAACAGCAGTATCAAATTTTAAAAACAAAAGACATGTGTGGTCTGGGAACGAATTCCAGAGCTCTGTGTCTTGGCGCTGGCCAAAAGACACGTGGGCTCTGGGAACGAGATTGAGACCTCCACAACCTTGTGCCACCATATTGATTTATTGTTCGGTAAGAGACTAGACACGATTTTACTGCGTCATCCGATTTCACCCATCCACACGTTATTGAATCTGTTGCGGATTTTTTTCCACTACGGAAAACGGATTAAGAAATATCCGGATTAGCTGTCAGATTCGCCGGATGCGTGTGCACGGAAGCCGTATCTCGAAAGAAAAAGTTGCGGATTCAAAAAAATCCGGATACGAGAACGTCACCAAACAAGAAATTTTAATGAGCAGAACAATGGTTCTGCAGGTGCCTTTTGAATCTTGGTAGATTTCTTTGTCGTTATCTACGAAACAACAACGAGAAACGACCAAGTTCTACGTATTTTGGAGAACGTGAACAGCAATGGCTAATTTTTCATATTTTCCTTTGAAACTGTGCGCTGTCGTTGCATATTTAGCAGATCAAAATTGTTACGACATTCGAATGTAAAACATAAATCCACTTTTTACAAGGCGTCGATTTCGGCGTCGCACTCGTCATTGCAGGAGGTCCCTGTTGTTCATCGACTGCTGATAGACGTGATCACGCAATTCCTTTATTCGTGAATGCTCATATTTTAACTATGAATTTTATGCACAACAAATTACTAGCCGAAACAATGCACGACGTAAGTAATGACCTTGTGCCGTCAAACCTGAAGGACTTGTTCGTTCCTACTGCGAAAATCCATTCGCACAATACACGAGCCTCAGTCTGTAAGAATTTCTATATCCAGAAATCAAATACTGAAATTCAGAGGAAGTCTGTGTCAAGAATTGGTGCAAAACTGTGGAATGAGATACCAACTAAGTTAGGGCACTCCCTAAAACTACTTTTAAAAAGAGGATTCAAATGATTTTGTTAAAAATATCGGAAAATGACGACTCTAATAAAAAGATTTAGAATTCATCACATCAAAAGTTAATTGTTACTTTCCATACCTGTACTTCCTTATTCTGTTTTAATTCTGTTCTGTCCTAGATACTTCGAATTAATTATGTAGCCTTAATGAAATAATACAAATACGAGTTTCCCTTAAGTAGTTCTTCATTTGCTTTTGCTTTTCCTATAATACGTTCCTTTTAAACTAAGACTGGCAGATTTCATTTATTTTATTGTTCCTGCCTAGCTTTTGCTACCTGCGGTGCCAGGTCTGTCACTAATGTATTGAGCAAAATGTAATTAAGTTTTCTTGTCCTGTCTTGTCTTGGTAACTCTTGTTTCTTTTTTTTTTTGACTTTCAGGCATTGTGCTTTTTCAATGGAATACGTATTGGTTTCTTCCAAGGCGACGTGAAACTGCTATTGAGCGACATTCAAGAGCTGAAGTATGCTTTCTACTTTCATAGTATTGAAATCACCTAACAATGATTTACGTAACGTACTTGAGAGGAAATCATGTGTGCTATGGTTTGCTCTGTGTAAAGTGATGTGAGACGATGTGATGGGGAGGCAGCGTGGCCGAGTGGTTAGAGCGGTGGATTTGAAATCCGTAGGTCGCGGGTTCAAATCCCGTTCTGACCGCTTGCTGATGTTGTTCTCGGAAGCCCCGAGTTCAACTTCTCGGTTACGCTTGTAAATAGCCAACTGGTCTGCCTCCCGCCAGTTGGAATTCTTAACCTGGTTATATTTATTTGAATATTAATTTGTCAGTGTTTGTTTGCATTGGTCCTGAAAAGCCCCGACGGGGAGTGGCCAATTACGTATATTATTATTATCATTATTATTATTATGTTATGTTATGTGATGCGATGCTACGTGATGTGATACTATATTAGGGATGCGGTCCAGTGTGGTGATGTACAATGCAGTGTGATGTGAATGAAATGTTCGTGACGAGATGTGATGTGACCAGATGTGACGTAACGTGATGTGGCGTAACGTGAAGTGATGAGATGTTTGTGATGTTATTATACACTGATTTGAGGAGAAGTGAAATGATGTGACATAACGTGACGTGAAGTGACGTGTTGGAACGTGATGCGTGATGAGGTGCCAGTTATGCGACGTGATGACATATGATCTAAATAATCTCACTATTTTTCTCAGGCCAACAATTTTCCCGTCAGTTCCTCGACTACTTACCAGAGTGTACGACAAGGTAAGCAAATTGAGACTGGATATAGAACAGCCTTAACATGTCTTGTTGACCCAAATGACGTAAGACACCACCTCCTGCACTCCTATTGGAGTCCAAGATGGCGGCCACTAGGACTTAGTTGGAGGCCGCGCTTCCTAGTGGTTAGGCTGGATTCATGGAATCTATCCATTTCTTTCCTCGTGATAAAAAAACAAGATCCAATGTTAATGGCGTGAGCTATCCATCTGTTCTCTGATTGGTCATTCTTGAAAATCAATCAAAATACAACAATAATTTGTCTTATAAACATATATAACCTCTAAAGAGATGTGTCTTCAATATGGAACTTTTTGTTTAGAATCTCAGGCAGAATGAAGGCAGAAGAGACACTATTGCTCGCTTAGCTGAAGTCAGCTTTCAATGTCAGTAATCTTATGAAAAGGCTAGTCATACTCTTGAATCGCACCATTTATTATTCAGTTAACAGAAATAGTTCAGCTTTTCCATAACTTTCATTGATTTTCAGGTCATGGCTCAAGTTTCTCAGAGTAAATTTAAGAGCTGGATATTTCATAAAGCACTATCCTCCAAAGAAGCAGATCTGAAGAAGTTCGTGTCAATGACAACTGGTTTATTGATCTTAGAGCGGTTTTCATTCGAGTGTCGAAAGGTGACAGGCCATTTCCCGGTTACCTTGTGCCTCTGTTTCAAAACGAGTCTTTGTGCTTCAAACTAAAACTCGTTTTGACCCAGAGCCAACTTGGAAATGATCCATTTACGATTGGCTTAAAATACTCGCGACACCGTTTTCATCCAATCAAAAGTAAAACCAAAACCAACCAATCAGACTTTGGGCCGAGTTTTACCTTAAGACGCTCAAATAAAAATCGCTCTATAGCATATGATTTCCTACCTATTGTGTTTGTTTATTGTTCGACATTAGTGTTTTTAAGGCGAGGATACACCTGAATAGGAGTGAAATTTGAAGTAATATTAAAGGGGAATTGTTTTGTTAGGATTAAAAAGGGTTGGAGACACTACCAGCCCGTTGCCCCCCCCCCCCCCCTACCAAAAAAAGAGAGAGAGAGAGAGACCCAGATTGGTTGGGGCATGTCTGGTGTCTATCTACTAATTCTCCACTTCAAATTTCAATTTTCTAAATCCATCAGATCTTCAATATTTCATATTTTCCTCAATTGAACCTATTCTTTGAGAAAAAAATATCTCTTTCCCAAAATGCCCAAAGATCATCGAAAAAATTACACAAAACCGCGAAACAGTAAAATAAAATAAACAGAGAGATTTGGCGTTGCTTGAAACGTGACCGAGATACTGGCAAAAAGGCCGTGTTAAGCGACGTCAAAACAGCCTTCACGTGTACCCCCGCCTTAGTTCTGCGAAGCTAGGAGAGCAAATAATCAGAGAAAAACTCAAGGACTGTAGTTAAATTTTGCCACATGTTATGGAAGAAACAGAAACAATTCAAACAGGAGTAGATGAAAACAGATTTCTAAAACAGCCAGCAAGTTAAGATCAACACGTACAGCGGCTGGATTTCGTTGAAAAACAAGTTCTCGTTCCTTTGTCAGGCGACTGGTTTTATAAGTCTAAGAAAAAGTTGCATTTTATGGTAATTTAGACGTCGTATTATTTCAATTACGTTTTAAGGGGAATTATCAAAGGAGACACTTTTTGGGATCGCACTGTGTTCAAGAAAATCAAGGTATGTTGCCAACAGTTCTTGTTATTGTTCAGTGTTGTTTTTGTCGTTGCTGTTGTTTGTTTAGTTGTTGTTCAATTGTGGATAAACCATTTTCGATATATTAAAATTCAGCCTAAAACAATAGACCTCAGTACGAGGCTCCGCTGAATAAATACCGAGTTTGTGGGGTTTAATCCCCGGAGCCCCGTGCTGAGATCTATTGTTTTAGGTTGAATTTTAATCTATCGAAATTGGTCTATTGAACCAATAGATTCCTAACTGTCAATATTTTACAGATGGTACTTGGTGGAAATGTTCGACTGATCACTACTGGCGCCGCTCCAATCTCAAGTAAAGTGATGACCTTTTTAAGATGTGTGCTGGGCACTTGTGCTGTAAGTAGGCGGATCCACAACGTGAGCTAAGAGAGGCGGGGACTGGGGGTGGGGCGGTTTTGATTTACTTGCCCTGCTGGCGTTTCTCCCTTTTGTCATTTCTTCTTTTTTTACCCAAAATAAAGGGAGAACCCGGGCCCCCCGGACCCCTTCCATAGATCTGCCACTGTAAAAGTCATCTTAATAGACCAATTTCGATATATTAAAATTCAGCCTAAAACAATAGACCTCAGTACGAGGCTCTGGGGAATAAAAGCAGAGTTTGAGGGGATTTTTTCCCAGAGCCTCGTTCTGAGGTCTATTGTTTGAGACTGAATTTTAATATATCGAAATTGGTCTATTCCTATATAATGACAAGGGATATTAGAGCGGTTTTCTATTGAGTGTCGTAAACCAAAACCTAAGTAATTACTCTAGCTAGCCAATCACAAAGGAGCAGATATTCTAGTGAACCAATCAAAACTCAAAGTAATTAGATGTAACTGACGCGTGAAAGCGCGGGAAAACGCGTACGAGCGAATCAAGATTGGTTTTGGGTTTACTCCTGATTAGATAAACAAAGTGGCGCGAGTTTTTTTAAACCAATCGGGTGGCGTGTTAAGTGCCTTCACCCTTTTACGATAACAGCACAAATTCTCGTGAGCTCATTAGCTAATTTTTATCGTCAGTGAGCGGACAGACACATGAATTTACAGTTTATGCGATGCACCAACGAGTGAGAGCAGACAATTTGACAGTTTGTTATCGTAAAAAGCAAATGGACGTCAGTTTGACAATGAATTCTGTCATAACATTGTCAAAGTAGTGGTCTGCGGATACACAGCTACTTTGATAATGTTATGACGAAATTCATGATCAATAACAGGTCAGACGCATGAAAAACTGACGTCAATTTGTTAATTCGACACTCAAATGAAAACCGCTCTAAACCCGGGCTACGAGCAGTCTTGTTTTTGTAGGTTTAGTCGAGTAGTCGAACATGCGAGCGCACGACTATTATCTAACCTTAGGGCGCATTTCATCTTGAACAAGCTCTAGCCATGTAATGAATAATGCGTGACCTGAGTAGAGTTTATCGTTTGGAAATCTTTTGATAAACTTGTGGTCAGTTTAATTAACTATTATTCAAAGACATTTTGATTTCTGCAGGTGAATATGGTAGTATTTAAAATCAGGAGGAAGAAAAGATTCTCGATTTTAAGTTTTTTTATATTTTACAGATCGTAGAAGGTTATGGACAAACTGAGAGTTCTGCAGCATCAACTATAACTTGGCTGACAGACACATCAACAGGTGACACGTCTATGAACTATTTCAGGCTCCAAACGATAACATATTTCTGAAAATCGTACAATATAGTGCAGCCTCTTCAGGGCGGAGGTCAAATTCGTATATTAAACATCTTTTGCAATTTTTTTTTGCTCCATAACAAGAAGTTGCACTTGACTCAAAAGACACAAAATGGAAGGATTTCTTGGATGTTATCTAACAGACCGACTTAATTTGACCAACAATAGACGAACCTTAAACGGACCAATTTGACTAACAATAGACGTATCGAAACCGACCAATGACTGATGACAAACTTAACACGAGTCTTTCAGCTTAACTGACCAACCGCTTTCACCGGACTTATAACATCATCGACTGACAAACACTATTCTCTTGACTTTGAAGATGACTTCTGCTCAGGTTGTCAAAACGTCAGGCACCAACAACGGTTCTTTTCAGAACTACACTCACCTGGACGATCACACAATACGAACTACTGATACTCCTGGGTTCGAACCATTTACTATGACGCTTGCATCTGTCACTCAAGTCTCATTTTTCTTCTTTCTCGGGATGGTTCTTTTCTATGGTTTTTGTTTTTCTCCTATGTTAATTTTCTTTGCCTCTGATTGTATTGATAGTGCTTATTGCATTGTACTGTCATGCAATTTTTTGTTTAAGAAAATCGTTTTTAAACAGCCGAGTCCTTTCAATTTGAACTAAATTTTACAAATTGCGCATACTTAAGGTTTGCTTACGGCTTTCCACTTACTTTAAGTTTCGTCGCTAGAACGCTTACACCATTTTGTGTTTACAGGTCATGTGGGCGCCCCGCTTCCTTGTAATATGGTTAAGTTATTCGATGCCCCAGAGAAGGAATGTTACTCAAAAGATGGAAAAGGAGAAGTGAGTAAATTGGTCTTCAAAAGGGAATAATTGAATTGAGGGGTTCAGTCCTTTGTAGCGTGTTAGTAATAGAGCGTCCACGTTTTTGGTTTATCTACAGTGTTATAAAGTGCCACATTATATTTGAATGACGTCTTAAAATATAGAAAAAGCACTGCTTCAAGAAGTTTTATTTCATTACTTGTCAACTGGTCGACCAGTTATGGTGCAAATACAGGTGAACCCCGCTATCTCCAACTCTGAAGGGAGAATCCAAAGAAAATGGTTTTGAGTTCGACATAACTAGGACCTCTAAATAACCGAGTTTTTAGCAGCTACCCGAAAGAAGCAACACCAGCAAGTTGGAATCCTCCAAATAAAGCAAAATGACTTTTAAAAGTCTCCCCAAAAAACCTAAGTACTGGCGTTATAAGGGTAAATACTTCCAATACTTTTGTATCTCTATTTCTCTTAGGTGTGTTTAAAGGGGCCAAGCATCTTCGCAGGGTATTTGAAAGCTCCTGAGAAAACTGCTGAAACTATTGACAAGGATGGCTGGCTCCACACAGGAGATATAGGAGAATGGCTTCCGGTGAATTTACGTTTGACGCCCCCCCCCCCCCCCCTCCCTCCCCTCCACCATTTTTGCACTAAGACTTTATAGTCTTGTCGTCGAAAGCTTTTTAACAAGCTCCGAAAGAGAAACTACGAGTGATATTTCAAAACTCTCGTTAAATTGCACGAGATTACCTGTGGCGAGACCGAACGAGCCGTACCCAAATACGGCCACAAGGCTATTATATCAAAACCAGGCACAATACCAGGCGAGTGACGTCATTTCGCAGGTCGTCAAGAACGTACACAACGGCTTATAAATTGGCTAATTGCGAATTTTTGAAGTGCAAAATTGTATATTCAGTTATTATATACCTTAAGTAGAGCCGAATTAAACATTGCACAACTCTTTTGTACTTCTATTTTCTAAGACCGTTTTTCAACCCACAGATGTGATTTGTGTCGCTGTAAATACCACGCAAGCTCTCACGGTAGAGATTTAGCGAGCAATGAAATATTTTCTTTGTCTTATTCCAGAATGGCACTTTGAAGATCGTCGATCGAGTCAAGCATATCTTTAAACTTGCACAGGTGATTAGGATTATTTCCCTCCACTTTTTCTGTTTGGTATTTGTCACCTTTCTTGTCGCTTCCTTTTCTGAGTGTGATGGCCTGGGCTGTCTCGATCCTCGGATACCCATGGCCAGGGAAGGCTAGTGGGGCAATAGAAAGTCGAGATGGTGGAAAAACTAGGTAAAGAAAAGTTGCAAAGAAATCGAAGAGCCCCTGGAGAAGAGTCTTACCGCACCAGTTTCAATTTAACCAGATCTAGATGTATGAACGCTGGCTTCTGATTGGGCAGAAATGCTCCTTTGCCCAATCCGTGGGCAGCAGGATCTAGATACGTTTTTGTGTGGTCATGTAACTGTAGCAGTGTGTCCCTGCATAAACAGGGCAACGAATGAATGCAATAGCATCCTATCTGGAGAGGTGAAATAATATGATAGTACCTTATTGCTACGGATAACAGGGTGGTATATGTATATATAGGCTTTACTTCAACTTATCTTCAAGGGTGTTAAATTGTCCTTAGGGAGAATATGTGGCGCCAGAAAAGATCGAGAATGTCTACGTTCGAAGTCCCTTCGTAGCTCAAACGTTTGTACATGGAGATAGCTTACGGGTGAGTAAATCTGCGTCATTCTGTAACTACCCGTATCTGGTGGCTTGCGCGTCCGGCTTCGATCAGTGGAATGTTCTTCCCTCCCTTTAGGGCTCCATTGGATACACAGAATGTCTTTTCATTTATATTTGAAAACCAATTCAAATAACTGACCCTGTAGACTCTACGGTTTGCTCTGCTTTAGCACCAACCCAGTTAAACTTGATCCAAGTAGCACATGTCTACTCCCTGTATAATCATAACCGTCGCATGACCGTCGCACAACCGTCGCATGAGTTTTTCTGCTATTTCATGGTTATTGTATAGTGTTTGGTTCAGGTATAAGATTTTTCGACCAAGATGGACTTTAGTGATCTTTTTATTTCCTTGTTTTATACCATACTTACACTTATTTTTATTTCTTTTCACCCAGTCCTTCGTTGTAGCAATTGTCATTCCTGACCAAGAGGTTTTAGAGCCATGGGCGAAATCAAAGAGGATTCCCGGAGACTTTGGGGAGCTCTGCGATAATGAAGTAAGAATTCTACATTAAAAAACTCCTGCATTGTTAAACTGTCATCACGTTGAGAACACACTATGCCTTCACTATGTAAGAAATGATAAGTACGATGTTTCTATCCCGTGAAAGTTGACAACGAGGGAACGACCCGAGTCAACTATCACGCATTAAAAACCGAGAGCGAATAATCAAATTGCTTTAGGATGAATCTACAAGTCATTCATAGCCGCTTAATGCTTGGAAACAGGCACTTAGCTACACTTCAAAAAACGTAAAGAAGTGGCCGCCATTTTGTTAATAATAATTTAATAATAATTTAATTCTTATATTGCGCGCTTTTCATAAAATGATCAAGAGTGAATTACATAATTACTATCTACAATAATTAAATACAGGTTATCTAAAAAACATACTATGATAAAATTGAAAGATACAACTGAAATATACAATATATGTTAAGATACTAATAATTATCAATAAAAATTAATTAAAAGCTTTCTTAAAGAGGTGCGTCTTCAGATGGCACTTAAAAATCCTTAGATCTGTAACACAACGAATCTCACGTGGTAATACATTTCAAAGTGTCGGAGCTGCGACCTGGAATGATCTGTCTCCTATTGTAACCCGCGACTTCTAAAAGTTGGCGTTGCAAGCAACAAGCCATCCGAGGAGGATCTTAAATTATAATTTCCAGGTCTTTTAATTGACACAAGTTCTCTTAA
>CM042758.1:15980823-15983323 GCA_022496165.2 Catalaphyllia jardinei | reverse complement strand
AGTCGATAAACGGCAGCAGTTTAGACGTCTCACAAGTTTTGACATACAGAAAGTGGTTTGAATGGAGCATTGAAACTTTTGTATGCATGGAAGCAAACGTAATAAATCACCAATACAAACTGATCGAACACGTCTCACAAACTAATCAGAATTGTGTATTCCTGAAGCTCGTATCTGGGGCGAGAAAATTCATTGCTGTATATCGATTCAAGTCAGCCTAGTTTACAGTAGCGAATAACGACTTAAGAAAGGCGTTATGTTTATAGTGTGAATAACCTGATGTAATGACATAACAGCAACATATATAACAGCATGAACGCCCGGGGGGGGGGGGGGGAGGCACGGTTACTCCTAGAAAAATTGGGTGGGGTGTGCGGGCTGCTTCCCAAAACCCTTACCTTATTTATGACCAAAATCTGCGATATTATTTCCCCTATTTATGACCTGACCAAACATTCGGAACCATAAAACAAAATCCTGTTTCGGACCTGCGTTGTAATTGGATTCCTAGTTTAGACCAATGTAAAATTACCGTAAACATAATTTGTGAAGGGGTTTTGTCGATTTTAGTTTCGGTAATGATGGAAAAGTGGCTTCTCAGCTTAAAAACATACCAATATCAAGGCTAGAGTACAAAAACCATGCTCTATTTATGACCAAAATGGACAAAATAAGCTAAAATTGATACCCTATTCTGACCGAAACGGCTGAAAAACCATACCCTTTGGGGCCGCACATACCTATACAGCCCATATAAGGGAGTATCCTCCCCCCACCCGAGGCATGAACGACATATCTTGATCTTTTCCTTGCGTCTTTATGTTGGTGTTCACATTGCAGACTTAAGCGATGTTTTCGTTACTTTGCTAGTGTGAACCAGGGCAAAGAGAGCTTGCTGACAGGCTTAAAATAACAAGAGCCTGCCGCGATCAGGCCTTGTTTTTTTTTTCTTTTTGCCGCTGAGACGAATTAAGCTTTTTGAGGTCTGCAAGCGCACAGGCAAAGTCTTATAATCTTGGCACCTGTGGTCAGGAAGGTAGTGGTGGTGGTCAGGGTGGTAGTGGTAGTTGTCAGGGAGGTAGTGGTAGTGGTCAGGGTGGTAGTGGTAGTGGTCAGGGTGGTAGTGGTAGTGGTAGTGGTAGTGGTAGTGGTAGTGGTAGTGGTAGTGGCAGTAGTAGTGGTAGTAGTAGTGGTAGTGGTAGTGGTAGTGGTAGTAGTAGTAGTAGTAGAAGTAGTAGTGGTAGTGGTAGTGGTAGTAGTTGTAGTAGTAGTAGCAGTAGTAGTGGTATTGCAATTAGGCCGCTCATAAGCGCTCATTGTGAGAACAAACTTCATTGAGTCATATCGGCAGTCTGACCCATCTGGTAGAGTACATTATACAAGAGATTGTCCTGCGCTCAAAAGGTTTGCGGCCAAACCAGTGTGACAGGTCACATTTGGAATTGTGTGTCTAAATCACGGGCCGGTGGTTCAGAGCAATAGAAATTTTGTTTTAATTCAGTTCTGTGTTGTTGTTGGTGGTGGTGGTGGTGATTTTGGTTTTTGATCAGTTTCGTTTCCGGTCTTTCCGTAGCTTGGTACGTTGAAGGATATGAAGGCAGGATAACGTAGAATGTTTTTTTTTTGAAGGTTTAAACATTTTTTTAAGTTGAAGGCCCTGTTGGCACTACGCTGGGGAAATTTAAAACGCCGTTTTCACTCTGAAAACGCATCAAATGTTTTCCGTCCACACTACAACGGACGAATTTAAAAACGCACCAATCACCGGTCAGTTTGGATTTGTGTTTGAGGAAACTCGGGCAGCGAAATCACGTGATCATCGTGACGTCATTGTTTTGGAAAGCTTCGATTTCAAAATGTTGGGGAGGGAGACAGGAGGGACGGGAGACGAGAAGCAGGCGTTTCTGTGACTTGAAAACAAAATTTAATTTGAAGAGTACAGAAATAATTGGAAATCGCTATTGTAAGAGAAGTCTATTCAGAATTCTTCTAAAACAACAGGATTATTCAGCGTTCGGCCTTATCAATTATATCATCCTTAGTGAATAATTTAATTGCTGCATATGACGAGAAAATTACGAAAGCACGGGCGGTAATTTGCACTGTAGTACAAACTTAAAGTTTCAACTGACTATTGAAATTCCTGTTCTCAGACAATCACAAGAAGGATTTTCATAATTAATGTATGATATGTATGATAGCGAGAACGCATTAATTTATCAACATCGTTTTAAGACAGCAGTTGTGATAAATTCTTCAAATTGAACTATTGTAGCTCTTTCAGTTCGTATCAATGGACAATGCTGGTCTCAAGATCGAGAACTCGATTAACATTTCCCCAATACGAGCCTCACTCTCATTTAATAATAACAGATATTTTCGGCGTGCATAGAGGCCTTTCTCCACCAAAATCTGGGACACTTGAACATATCAGTCGATAAGCCTTTTTCCTTTTTTCATGGTCTATCCTGTTATTGATCATAAATTTCGTCATAACATT
>CM042758.1:15970548-15980723 GCA_022496165.2 Catalaphyllia jardinei | reverse complement strand
TTTAACTGAAGTTCACGAAATTTTTGTGTTAATTTTTCAACGACTTAATCTAAGCAAAATCATTGTTTGTGACGCTTGGAAGCTCGGTCAACGGCCACTTTTGAACTTGGGTAAGTTTTGTGTATAATTTTAGTTCTTTGATTGCTGTTTCACGTTTCTCTCCAAGAAAGATTTTTGTATCAGGCATGCATGAAGGATACTACTTTGCATTCCAATAGATAAAATGCTTGCTGGTGCAGTTTGTTGCCGATATTTGCTGTTTTCGTTCGGTCGTGTATGTCTGTTTTGAATTGTTGTAAGCTGAATTGTTAAAAGGAAAACTTATTTTCGTAAAACACCATTCTTAGTTAATGCGTAAACATTTTTGAGTTTCGAGCTGTTAATTTTCAAGTTTGATTTATATTCAACACGTAAAAGCATTAAGTGTGCATTGTTAAGTATGGCGATAGACAGAAATCTTATACCGACACGTTAATGGCTCGCATACAAGGACATTATCCGTGCTGTTTCAAACAGTGAATTTACGCTCTGGCTCTGCTTTTCGGGAAATAAACCGCTGGGTAATAAATCTTTTAAATATTTCACTCCTCCTTTATCTTCTTTCATTTTGTTTAGACTTGTTAAGATATACAACGACTCTAAATGCGGAAACCGGCTTTTATGATTCGCTTAAATTCTCGTTAATTCTCTCAGTTACTCTTTTTTTTATTAAAATCTCAAGAATCTCAACTCAGATTGGATAAACTTTTAAGGCGATTTGCACCAATCACTAAGAATAGAGTTATATGTACTATTTTGATGTACTGCAACCGTGAGAATGTATACTTCGATTTGTAAAGGTTGCTTATAGCGAAGATAATTGTTTACAAACATTGTTTTTGTTATTTAAATGTTGAAAACGTTAAACAAAAGAACTCTTTGTTTCAGCAGCCAATAGTTCTCTGGTTTGCATATTAATAACAATAGATGACGTCACTGATATCTTTGCTAAAAGAGCCAGATGTTGTCCTTTCTTCCGTTGATGTTAACACTGATAAGCGGTGCAAGACCACATTTCCCTCTATTAATTGCACGTGTTCATTGTGTGTTCGTAAGAAGTGCAGTGTTACATTCAAATGATTCGTTAGCTTAATCGTGTTTTGCGTGTTTCCGTTAGGATCTAATTTTGTCCCTATAGCCCTAAGTTCTAATTTGATTTGTTGTCTTTTGGAATTTTCCGCGGTGTGTAGTTGGCTCCCTGAGGCTTGAAACGGGAAATCATCCTAGACGAAAATAACTCCCTGTTGAGTGCTTCAGTCACCGCAAACGATAGTTAAGACAGTAATGTAGATTTTAAAACTGTTATCGACTTGGCTACCGCCTTTTTGTCGTCTATTTTGATGTTTTCTAACGACAAATATTTGTTCAGCTCCAGGAGAAACAGTTAGTTCTGTCTGTTGCAGAGGTTGACCTATAAATTTACATTGGGTTTTAATAGTTTTCCCATTTTTATTTCCCAGTTGTTTACTGTTTGTTTTTATATAAATTGTTCCCATTTACCTCATGGCTGGTACGTTTATTAAAAGAACTAAACTGTATTTACCTCTACTTTGGTAACATTCTAGGTTAGTTTTGTCCTAACAGGTTTATCGTAACACGAGTAGTTGCTATAAATTTACTTAATTTACTGCTTCCATCACATTAAATTCGAATCAGCCGAATTTGCAAAACAATTGATCCTAGACACGAATATTCAGTGTACCTATCTCAAACAATCAACAGCACGTTTCGTTTTAAAGCTGCGCAGATTATATTCCCTGCACATCGAAAAGTTTTGATTCATGCACCAAAAATTTAATGCAACAATCGGAATTCTGAAATGGTTTAAGTAATAACTGTTTCAGTTTTAAAGTCATCAAAAATTTCTTTTTCAACACAAACGAGCATAGCTTGACGAACAATGTCTAATCATTGGTTTGACGCTCTTTCAGAGGCTTCATCCGGGACCTTACCAATTTTCACTGCTGTTAGCGGTTTAACAATCCTGTTGTTGGTACGATTGTGGAGAAACTCACGCTTTGCCATGGAGCCACCGCCTGAGATGCAATCTGTTGAAATAGAGGTAACAAAATAACTTTCAATTACGACTTTTTTTCACTGAAATACATTACAGGCCATTTATCTTAGAATATGGTATTCAGATTCTGGCCCAATCGTTCTCTCTTCTGCGAAGCACTTTTATCCAGCGCTAACTAGTCAACATTTGTGGTGTGAAAGAAATGCAATATATTGTTGGAAATTTCGTTCACATTTGTGTAAGATTGAGAATACGTTGTATGAGGTTTTAACAGTAAGATTACGACATTACATGACTGGTCCATTTTCAGACAGATTCGCAGAATTTACGGAGTTAAATTAAACAACCTCTTCATCAAACGGCACAGTCCATTCTCAGCACCTGGTGTTAAAGTTTTCGCAACGAGCCACTAAAACCACATGCCACATGCCACTAAAACCAAATCGAGAAAATTTTGACTGCTATCGATTGGCCCCCATTCAGTCTTTCTAAAAATTAATTTATTCTTTGTTTTTTTGAGACGAAGAAAAGAATTTCAAGCGAAAAGGGAGGGAATGGAAAATTATGTCCTACCGCCATCTTTGCTTTGCTTAACGAGTTGCGTTTTTGCTCGCAGAAATATTTTAGTTTCCCAGAGAAACTGAAATATGTTCTTATGGTTCACAACTAACTGGCTTAATGAAACGGCGGGCAAAATCTTTTTGGAGAGTTTTCATCCTATTGTTAAAAGTAGAATTAACATCATTTTACCAGAAAGGACAAACGTTCGCAGTTACGTGTCAGTAGGATCGACTTCCAACTGCCCACCGCTTTAGAAATCATCTCAAATGTTCATTACGACCGCGTAAATCTACAGTTGATTCCTTGTTTGAGCAAAAAACACTGTGCTCCAGATTTTAGATACGGGGATGGCTTTTGGCTGGGTTTATGATAACTTAACTGACTTGAAACCCAGTAACTGTGTGAAGAAATGAGCGCTGGTTTGTTAGTGATATCGGAAGGTTCTCTATATTGAAATGTTGGAAGCTCGTTGTTTTCTTCCGAAGGCTCATCCAATTCGCTGTATAAGAGGCCTTTCATCGCAGGAATATTCGTTACATGTACATCACCAGTTCCGTTATGTTAAAAGGTGGTTATATTTACAAAGTTAGAGTTTTAAATCCGTAATATTACAACTCTTTTTATCGTCTGGGGACGTTCCCTATTGTAATGTAAGCGCGATACAAGAGTAACGTCATGATATTACAAAGCATGCTGGGAATAACATAAAAAGAACACGTGATTAATGCGTGCAGTTGTATTGACTTTGTGCTCTGTTTGACGGTGCATTCGTGTTCGCGTCAGTTAGCGCACGACACTCCGCTTCATCGACAGTTCGTTATTGAGTAGTTCGTTATCAGGTAGCAGGTCCATTGTATCACGGGGTAATTCGTTAGATCGGAAGGCGGGAAGGGTCGTTACGTTGGAAGGTTTGTTGTAACTGTGGGTTCCCTTTATAAGATATTAAGCTATATTTTCATAACAAAAATTACAAGGAAATGTGTAAAAAATGTGTTGAAATGGGAATGATTCCTCAAAAAGCGCTACAGCACCATTCTAGGAGAAAACCCCAAACGTATACTTAGTATAAATATTTATAACTTATACTTATTATAACTTATATACTTATAACTTATAACTTATTATAAATATATACAAAGAAGTACAATAATATGTCCACGAACATTAAAAAGGGGGCTAAAAAATCAAAAACCGTCGATTTAAAATCTACCACAGAGGATTTTTGTCTAATATCAGGAGGGAGACTGTTCCATTCTCCACTTAACTCTTCTATTCATGAAACTAAATTTTTTAATAAATATGTTATGTATGGGGGGAAGGTTTACTTTATCGACAGTTCTTTATAACCAGGGAGTTTCCTTGTACTAGATTGTTCAGCGGATCGCTGGGTAGCTCCGTCGTCACATCAAAGGCTAGTCTCATAGCTTAAGGTTTTTCATATAGTCTCTTGTATTGGAGGTTCACAATACGATAGTTGGGTTGTTGTCACATGCTGGGTTTACCATATCCAAGGGTTCATTACAAACTTGTTCGTCATCTTGGTTTTGCAGTTTATACTTGACAATTGGAAGTCCAAAGCTTTCCGTTATGTAGTGCAAACACTACGCAGAAATACACCCACCGAGTATCTCTCTTTACTGCGGCTGAAAGGCGTTAGCGATTTTCCGCTTGGGAAACTGGATGGCACACTATTACCAAAACATCCAGCCAATTCTTCCTTCTCTACTCTCCATAATTTTAGTTTGTAATGAACTTAAGTGGACAACAACTTTTCTCTCAGGGTACTGACGGGGCAAGAAGAACCACGCTGACCACTGAAATCGTGACACGGCAATACCCTGACGTCGGCACAGTGTACGAGAGCTTCCTTCGCGGTGTAAAAATTTCAGGTGAGCGACACTCAGTAAACTGAATTTACACATTTCTGTTGATCCATCTGCTTTCCTTCTTTTGGTATCGTTCTTCGTCTGTTCATCATACCCGCAAAATTCTGATATCAAATCCAAAAGACTTTTTCAAGGACCTTATTATCATGAAGGAGAGTTAGATTCGAAAGAAATATTTTGTTTCAAATAATGTTTTTTAGACTTTATTTGTAAATGATTTTGCATCCTAAAATAACAAACTAGTGACCCATCAAAACCTTCCGTCTAGCATAACGGCGTTGAAAACACAGGAAACTATACCGCCATCGAATTGTCATCTCATCTACACCATAAAACGACTTGAAAAACAAAACCTAGAGCACTAATAATCACAAGAAGTTATATCTTTGTTTAGAACTAACTCAGTGCTCGGGCTTGTCGTCACAAAAAAATATAAAGATGGTACAGAATTTTCAACTGTCGCTCTCTTTTTATGTTGGTGCAAGAGATACCTTCCGGAAGAAACCTAAACATAGATCTTAAAAAGGGGATAAACAAAATACGCTTCAGCCAAGAATTTTTCGAATGGGACGGAATCTGAGTATACGAAGAGTTCCGCTTATTTTTTCGCGGTCAAAAAACTTCCTTATTATGGCAGCGTCCACACTACGACAAAGAAATTCGAAAACGCGGCTTTACTTCAACCCGAAGGACTTAAAAAACGCCAGCTTTTCGTCTTCGTGTTTGGACGCGGAAAACATTCTGTAAACGGAGCTTTTCGAAAACGTATTAGCCACGATACATATGATTTCCGTGACCAAGTTTTCCTCAATCACAAATCCAAAATAATAGGTGATTGCTGTGTTTTGAAATTCCTCCAGCGTAGTGTGGACGGAAATCATTTGATGCGTTTTCAGTGTGAAACCTCCGTTTTCAAATTCCTAGGCGTAGTCGGTGTTCATATTGTGTCTTTCAGTTATCTGTAGTTTGCTCTGTGAAAAGGAAAGTTCACAGAGAATTCTATCTTTTCGCAATTAGGTGACGGTCCTTGTCTGGGGACTTGGGACCCAGACATCAAGAAATACACGTGGCTTACATATAACCAGGTGCGTATTGCTGCTGAGTCCTAATTTGTCCGCAATCCTAACAAGAATGCTATCGGCATCCTTTTGTTCACAGCTACTTATTCTGAGCATGGAAAGTATTCTTACCTGTCCTTGTTTTCTCTTCTATAAAACGACAGCGAAATGATGCCAAGTGATTTGTTATAATTGACGTCGAGAGGGGAGTGGAGGATTTTGCATTGCACACTGCAGTTGGTTTCAAACAGTGGCATTGAATCCATTCTTGTAAGATGACTTGAAATTTGGCTTCTTGTCGCAGCTGAGGGTGTTGTCGCAGACACCAAAATTTCTCGGTTTTCTTGTTTGGACCGTATTAAGCTGGATAACGACCTTCGGTCAGTCTTGTCTTTGCTTTGCTTCGCTCGTTCCCCAGCCTGTTAACACTTCAAACTGGTATTCACCCTGTACAGCCTCAACTCTGATAAGACGCATGTATTCACCATATCCATGAGCTTAATGATGAAATCATGATTTGTTATCTAACATTTTTATTTGGGGTGTCTCAAAAAGTTTTTATCGTTTAGTAAGATGACTAGGAAGGATCTAATAGTTTAGCCACAGTTTAACTTACTGCGTTTGTTTCTTGCCAGGTTCATGAGCGGGCGACCGACGTTGGTGCAGGCTTGGTTGCTATTGGTTGCGAGCCCTCGCAGAAGACCTTCATTGGTATTTACGGGCCCAACCGGGTGGAGGTAAACTGCTCAATAAATCACGACTCGTCTAAGATGTTCAAACATGCCTTTGCGCACAAATAAAATGGTATCTCTAGAGTTGAGTCCACACACTAAGGCTAAACTGAGCCCTATATTTGGGTTAACCGTATTGCCATTTCGACATTTCAATACAATACTTAATTCAAGGCTGACACAAATAATAAGTTAAAAAATACATTTTGAAATGGAAAGCGTGAGGTTACCCCTATGCCTCATAATTCCCATAAATAAAAAGCGTAAATGACGTGTGCAATTTATTTATACGCCATAATAAAATGCAATATCAATTATCATAGTTTCCTGGTTAAAAATTGCACAACATACTTCCTTCCCGAACGAAATATTCTAAAATTAACGTAACGTCCATAAAGTTCTTCAGGTCTTTCGTGTATTAAACACGCCCTCAATTGCGTTGTATTATCGTAAGCTCACTTCTGCAGGGCTAATGCCTTACATAGAGGGCTTGTCTTTAATTGTTGCTTTTTCTTCAGTGGACCTTGACTGACCTTGGCTGTCAAATGTTTTCCATGATATCAGTTCCTGTATATGACACACATGGCACTGAGGAATGTATCTACATTATAAACCACGGTAAGAGGCTGTAATGCTGATCTTCGGTGGTGAAGCGATTGCTAAACAGTTTACGCGCGGAACGCGCGGAACGCGCGGTATGATCTTCAGGTTTCTAGGGTCCAGTCCACCGTACGCCAGAGAAATTTGAAAGCGGAGGTTTCACTTAGTAAAAACACATCAATTCTTTTCCTTCCATACTACGCAGGAGAAATTTAAAAACGCATCAATCAACGGTGATCTTTTGGATTCAATTCGTGTTTCGGAAAACTTGGTCTGAGAGCTGATTTTCGTAACTCGAAAATCTCTGCATTCAAAAATTCTTTCCCGTCCACGCAAAGTCGGCGTTTTCAAATTCCTCAAGTTCAAAGAGCGTTTTTAAATAGCCCCAAGATTTCTGTGACGGATGGAGGGTAGCCCTAACCATAGAAATAAAGCCGCGTTCTCCGGTGTACTGAGGACGGCCCCATGCAAGATCAAACTTTGACACCTTTTAAAAATATTGCTGTTTGTCTTTCATTTGTTTCGTTTTTATAATCTGATTACGCCCAAACTTCGCTCTTTCCATTTTATTCATTTTAGCCGAGCTCTCTACCATCGTTTGCAACGAGGACAAAGTTTCTCTGCTTCTAGAGCAGGCGCACTCATGCAAGGGGCTGAAAAACCTGGTGAAGATAGGCTCCCAGGTAACACAAGAGCAGAGTGAAAAAGCTAAGGAACTGGGACTCAAGCTCATCTCGCTGGCAGATTTGGAAGTAAGTTAAGCTTTGAACATTTCAAGACACAGGAGTTTGGATCATTTTATGTAATAATTGAAAAAATGGTGAGCAGACAACTTTTCTTTGAAATTTCAAAAAAATTTAAAGCGGTAGGCGATGCGAGTCGTGGGAGCGGCTTCATTATTCTCGTTTAGTCTTAAAGGCCTACCCAGAAGAGAAGGAAATCTTCGAAATTTTTTTTCGGGTCAAGCCATTTGCATTGCCCAGAATCAGTGAAAAAAAATGAGATGCTCTTCTTACGACTAGCCATAAAAGCATAGTTTACACAACGATTTGCGTTGTAAGTCTTCTCTGTATTACTAAACAAAACGAATATTTCATCGTTCATTTGTTCTCTTATGTCAGGGATCTTAATTGTTCTTCACTCTAATGAGGCACTGGATAGGGTGCTCTGATCTCAGTCATCAGTTAATTTTTCGGCGATTTCTCAGCCACCATTTAAATTTCAGCGCATTTCTTGGCTATCATTGAAGTTAGTAAATCTTAATAATAATAATAATAATAATAATAATAATAGTAATAATGTTTTATTTATTGGATCTCAACTATCAGGTACAAAAGGCTTATGATTTAGCGGACTCCCCTCTTGACCTTCTTTAATCTTTGTTATGTGTTGCTTTTTCAACGCAGGATATTGGAAAGAAGAGTTTTGAGGAAAGAAAGGTAATAACAGTCGATCGGGGTTTCATGATCTTTTCTCGAACTTACTAGAACTGGAAGTTTGTTGAATCGCTAGCCTTTAAGTTCCTTTGGAATGTGATTGCACTGTGAAGCAGGACAGGGAGAGGAGCTTAGGGTAGCCTGCTTAACAGGCGTTTCCAAAAACTTACGCGAAGGGAACGAAACTGCGAGGGAGTGCGAAAAATAAGGAGCAGAGGAAGGAGCTCAGACAAGGAATCAGCTGCTACGCAGGCTAAGCTTAGGGTAACCAGGTAACCTATGGCGTTAAGACGATTGAATCAGAGAAAATTGCCTTGATGAAATTCCAAATTCCTGTGACTTAAAATTACAACAACTTTATGGTATGCACAAAGGAGAATTGATGTTTCAAGCTTGACATTAAGTAGTGCTCTTGCAATACTAAACAAAGGCGGTAACAAGTTAACTATTTAGCTAATTATCAACTTGAAATTGATCTAGTAAATTAACCGCCGTAGCGAGTTTTTTAATTTGACGCCTTGAGCATCAGCCCTTGGTCACTCAGCCTGAGGAAATAGTTTTATTATGACGAAGGTTATAGAGCCAAAACGTCCACTTCACGACGTTAATTTGCCTCACTCTTGTTAAGTTGATTAATTGCCAACTGGTATAATACATGCTAGCTAATTAACTATTTTGCTTTTACTCTAGCCAGCTAAACCAGAGGATATTTTAACCGTGTGTTACACAAGTGGGACAACTGGTGAGTTGCACTTTTTCTTTTTGTCACCGTTCTTACTGGGGAATCCCGGTTAACTGTGGGAACAATTTTCCTTTTTAACTCAATATTTGTTTTCAAATATAGCCTAAAATTGAGATTCGTGGTCAAAAATGAACATGTATTTCATTGTTCAGGATCGAATCTGTTAATTAACAATTAGACTACAAGCCCGAGTTTTCTACGAGCAGATAGTCAACGAGGCGCAGCCGAGTTGACCATCGCTCGTAGAAAACGAGGGCGAGTAGTTTAATCGTTTTAGTATAAATATACCGTAGCCTCATTACATAAAAAGGAAAAAAATGTCAAGTAACGCGTAGAAAAGAACTTTTGTATTACGTTACATCAGGTTCAACACGATGCGCGATGTGCGCTGATGCGTAACTGTTTACTATTAGCAGATAGAAAACAGTAATTTAGCCAATCAAATTCACGGATTCACAATAGACTACGGTAAATTTATACTAAATGGGATTGTCAGCTCTGATGAAATTTATGTCGTCGACATTGGTAGATAGCAAAAAAACCTCGTCACTACTGCAACAGTTTCCCGAGACCCAAGAGAAAGATGTTAGCTTCGCGGCAATTTTGACTAATTGCAAAAAGCAGGACAATTTTACTTTGATATCTTAAATCTCTCTGTTGGTTATCGGTCTGTCCTGGTTTTTCTCTTTTTATTATATATCCCAGGTCAACATCATGTAAACTCGTGCCCAGGGTCTCTCATCTTACCACCCCCTCTCCTCGCTCGCTCCAGGTGGCGGTAAGGTGAGAGACCCTGGAAGCGAACATCGTGATCGGAGGGATGTTTTTACAACGTTCAGCTCATCGCCATTTCTTTGTCTTTTGACGTCACATGGGTACTTTGCAACACCAGCATTGGCCAAGATATGAAGCGCGGGAAAATCGCTTTTGAATCAAGAAACCTTTCGTTTCTTTGTAAAATATTTCAAGGAAGTAGCCGTGCCCAGATCAAATCTCATACTCAAACATTGGTGTTCAAAATTCAAATTTGAAGTCTATTTGAGCTGGCTACTGTTACGTTATGAATGTTGTGCCGCGTAGCACTATGAACACAAATGATGTAACA
>CM042758.1:15959380-15966880 GCA_022496165.2 Catalaphyllia jardinei | reverse complement strand
TATAAAATTAACCGAAACCAAAAATGAACTGCATAGACAATAACAACAAACATAACAAAGTGTAATGTATGATTTCCTGCTGTTTAAATACCTAATAGCTATAGGTACATCTATATTTACAATCTGATAAACTTCATTCTTATCGTGTTCTGTCAGACATTTTATGGAGGTGCACATTATATTATTTTTTAAGTTGCTGAAGGGATCCTCTGGGGGAGCTGTACGAAGCTGACAAAAGGTTGCAAAAAATGCATACTATATGCAATCCATACCATACCAAGTGTATTAACCTATTCAGTTTCTTCTCAAATTTATATTTAAGTAAAATTACTCATGAAGAACTGAGTGGAGGGAAGTCACACTTGGTTTGAAGAATTCAAAACAAATTTAATGAGATTCCACTGTCTTACACAGAATCTCGGCTGCAGACATTTTGTTTCATTTTATTTCAAGAAGAGGACAATGTCATTAAATCAGACAATCTGACAAGACACTGCTAATCTCCTCCCCACTCCTCCCCAGACCCTCCTGCCTCTTCCGTGAAGGGCCAGTGAGCGGTTACAAAGCTCACTAATTCATTTCAACTCCTACAGATATTACTTATTCGTACTTTGGACATCATTTCAAGATGGTAAATGTGACGAAGGGTGTTTTAGTCGAATGGTAAGCTTTTCAATGTATTGTGAAGGTCAACATATAAGGAAGTACGAGTTTTAGTCGAAATTTTATTTATGACACAAGCAATAAGTGTTGGCTGCTAGCTAAGCTATGGTTAGACCAGGTTACTATAGCAAGCTACTCTATGCTACTGAAAACTTTCACTCCAGTTACCGCAATTAATTTGTGATACGATCGCAAGATTCTATCCACAATAACGATTTACTTTCCTCAAGTTGCTTTCAACCTTAAATTCTTAATGTTCCTAGGGAGGAATAGACATGTAGGCCATGCTGTGACAATATATGTAACGTAGCTAGGTCAGTTAAATCCAAAAGTACATACCTCTTACCAACCGAGTTCGAGGTCGGTATACTATAAGTTATGGATCCTCATTTTACCCTTTGATTTATGGCCCAAGCGCAAAGCACGCAGGCCATAAATTGTAGGGTAAAATGAGGATCCATAACTTATGGTACGGAACGAGAAGACAAGGTTAGTAAGATATTTATTATATCTCTACTGTGTATCAGAAGGGTTCGGCAACGATTTCCAATCATGAGGAACGGCTTCAAATTTCTGAAGCAGGTTGAAAGCGAAACGAATCAATTTAAAATCGTTTATAAGTCGTTAGCACGCTTTTGTACACAATTTAGAGTAAAAGAAAGTTTTAAACTTTTATTTGCTTTTTAAGTTGAGAAAATTTGGTGATATAAATCACGCAACAGTTCAGCAACAAAAAATTTTAAATTTTAGTGGTCGGTGCAGGAGAGTACAACCCGCTAAATTGACAAATCACAGCGTGCATACTAACTTAAAGATATAATAATGTCAGATTAGTCCCCTGTAAAAGTGCATTAGAACCCATTGAAGAAAAATGCCTTAGAGATCTGTGGGGGAGGGGAAGGAGACTTCCATATTAAAGGTTAAAGGATGCTTGCTGAAAATTTGAGATCATGGGCATGGCACAAGCTTTGCTTGATCCCTGAAAGATACGACTTAAAACGGAAATAAACTTGATTTACCAGCCACCATTCAGGAGGAAAGGATCTAGCATTAGTATACTACCGTGTATATACTCTAGAGACCTGCAGAAACAACCTGAAAATGGAAATAAGTGTGCAGCCTAAAAGAAAATTTGACAGCGATACATTTATTAACACTGTCACTATACAATATATACTATACTGACAGCACATTAATTGTAAAAAAAAAATAATTGTATGGCTAAAAATAGTGAGTTTTTATCATGAACACTTTCATTAAGACCAAAATCCATGATTTATACCCCTAAGCAAGACAACAAGCACATCTGTCTGGTATCACAAAGGCTGAGCACTAGGCAAGTTGACTGGCTGTGAGAATGACTTTCTAGATAACTCAAACATTTTTGTCCACCTATGAAAACCACAATTCTAATGAATATGTTGATGAACCTGCTGCACTGACCTTTCCATATGGGAGTCTCCAGACTAAAGCTAGTAATTGATATTAGAAAACAGTCCTAAGAAAATATGCACGCTGATTGGTCAGAAATCGTGTTTCTATTTAAGAATTAGATTATGAGCTTGAGGTTTCTATCGCGTGATAGTTGACGAGGGCACAGCCCAAGTCATCTATCATGCATAGAAATCAAAAGCGAATAATCTAATTGTTTTAGTATAAATTTACTAGTCGTTCAAAACTTTATTCAAGTCTTCTTCACAGGCACTTTGAAAACGCCAAGAAATGGCCTTCATTTTGCCGACAAGAGTACACTGCTACACTACTCACTATCTATCACATAATAGATAGTGAGTAGCGTAGCCAATCAGAGAACAGCATTCGTGGTAGAACGCTAGTAACTTTATATTAAAACTCGACGAAGTAATGATGGCATGAGCAAAGAGAACATTTATTTTTATAATCAAAGTTTACAAGTAGTTATCCTTTTTTTCATCGTGGTGTTTTCTAAAAGAAGTAGAACCAGCCTTCCCAAACTCAAAGATGGCTTCTTTGAACAAAGGATGGCTTTTTTCGTAAATGGGCCAATGAAACTCAAGATTGCAAACAATGGTTTAACAACAAAAATTTGAAACCCAACAAAGTTGCATAGTTTTGCAGACCTCTCAGGGAAACTTTGGCACTTTTTGGTTCATTCGTTTTGATCCTACTTTTTTGCGCAGCATTGAAACAGTCTGAATGTGGCGGCCACAAAAAAAGTTTGAAAAGATGCCATTTAGACCCATACAAAAGGCGGTACCATAGAGTAAGAATAAAACAGAACTTTTGTCTGCTTTCATTTACAACTCACTGTCTGTCGCACTGTGTAACGGGACTAAATAGTAATGATAAAGTATAAGAATTGCCAAGACATGTGCTTATAAGCTGCGAATTACGACCTAAACGCAATGGAAATCACCTTCTAAAAGTAACATGTCAGTGATTACAACATTTTTTTCCTAGGACTGAACTTCATACAAAATGATAAACAGTAAATGCACACAAACTCAGTTTGAGAAATTTGTGTGTTTGAAATGCACAATTACATGTATGTGAGGAAGCTCCCAGTCCCTTGATTTATTCAGTGGGATTTTGTTTCCCAGTGCCTTTTGTAGGACTAACAGATCCTTATCAAGGGCTGATCTGTCAATATATTTTTAATATTTGATTTTGTTTAAGAAGGTGCGGCCTCATGACTGCAAAAAAACTAGATGCCGTTCTCTGCCTTGCACTACTGAAAATGTTTAAATTGGTTTTGGCCTTCGCCTCTTTCTTTTCCAATTCCTTGATTAGGTTTTTTAGTTCTTGCAGTTCTTTATTGATTTCTGGGTGCTTGACAGGTAGCTTGCAGGAATGGATGCAGAGACATGATTCTTTCTTACACTGTATGTGTCTGCTTTGTGTGACCTGGTAAATGACAAACAGAGCAGGCTTTGGCACACTTTTCTGCAATGGTGTTGCATTCTGCAATCTCCTTTTTACGAAGGCCCAGCTGATGTTTTGCACTATCTAACTGTGCCTGCATCATTTGAAGATCCTGGGTAAGCTGAAACTGCCGTTTATCCAGATAACTTGAGCTTGTCGGTTGACTTGGTTCAGGTTTCGAGCCGCCATTTAGGGGTGTCTGAAAGCGTTGTGTTGTGGGAATTATATCTGCACTTGAAGTCGCAACCAGCTCTGGTAGCAAGCTTGTGCATGTAGATATATCGTTGAATGACAGCGTTGCTGCTGCCGGAAATACTTGTCTTGAAACTTGAAGTGGTGGGAAAAGTTCACGGGGCGGTAAATTTGGGTCTTTCAATTTGTTTATCTTGTCTTGGAGAATGTGCTTCTCAGCCAACAGAAGTTTTTGTGGTGAGGGGAAAAAAGCGTCATGATCTTCTTTCTGAAGGTACTTCAAGGATTGGTGGGTTAAGAAGCCCCTAACCTTAAATTCTTTGGCTAACCATTCTAAGTTCAAACCACTGGAAATACTCTTAAGCCACTAATAGACTTCGGAACACATTTCGGATAACTAGTCAAGTGACGGACTAAGAACAGATTTGATTTTTGGCTAGTTCTTGATGGCAATTGAAGAAAGCTTTGATTCGCCAAAAGCAAAACTCACAGGTATTACAATGTGTTGAACATGGGGGTTGGAACAAAACATGTACTCCGCATTCCGCCAACATTTATTTTAAGACTGGTTCTGTGAAGTGTCCATGATGGAATCCACATTTGTCCATGATCATTGTGTCTCCTCGCTCTAGAATAACTGAGCCATTTGCCCTGGTTACATTCAATGCTTCCTCGAAGAAAAACAGCAGTTCAAATCCGTTTGGAGCACCATCTGTAACGTTCACATAGTCTATTCCCTGCATCGAGTTTAAAAGGTTGATGGTAAAATTAGTGTTTGATGCATATCTCTGAACTTCATATGCTGGTTCATTGTAATTTTCAATTTTAATTTTTCTTCGTCAAAGAAATGGATTGTCATTGGTGGCAAGTTGCTTACCTGATCCAGGAAAAAGTTATTGTGTTCAACATTAATTGGCTTTTTTGTTTGTAATGGTACCTGTTGAATCTTTTTCTTTGTCATGACAAGGTCTTCCCTTGTACATTTTGAAATCGCTGACTTTGATGGTAGGTCAACCGGATGAACAATCCCGTCTAACAAAAGTCTTTGCTGCAGCTCTGAACTTGTGATGTTGCGTCTGCAGAGTTTTAAGATAACTAATTCATTTTTCAAATCTATCATTAAAAGGATATTTTCTAGTAATTTTGACAACTTATTTTCATTTGGTTCCCATGTACAGTAGAACATTTTGTTTTTAAAAATTTTATTAATAACAGATGAATTTTCTCTGCAATTTAAAGATACAAGGGATACAACACATACTATAGCCAGTAAAACATGCTTTCTTTGAAATAAAAAAGCTCATCTTTTCAGATGACTGGTAAATATAAGTGCAGCGTTTGTGATGAACATGAATGAAGCTATGACAATTCAGTTCAATTTAATTTATTTCCTATTGATGTAGTTACTGAATTACAGATTTGTAGTTGCTAAATGATGTTTCTATTGAATTAAGTAAAAGTACTGAGCATGGTGGCCAAATAAACCATTCGGTTTCCTAGTTGGCCCCCATGTTACCTATTGATGTTATATTTAATACACTCAGGCGAGGAAACAGAAAGAAGGCGGAAACATAGAACATAGTTAAAAATAATTATTGTAGTGAATTAAAATAATAGAGTTATGGTGGGCAAGTTGAGAGATAATGCTTAATTTCAAGAGACAAGTTACTTTGAATATTGCTCTGAGAGTAAGAAATGTTTGACTCTTGGAAAAAGTGTATGCATTCAAATCTTTAAAGTATTGTGGGATAGACTTCCAAAGATCAATAGCTTTGAATGAAATCATTTGGTTGCCAGTTTTTGTCCTTACATGTGGCTTATATAAGTTTTTTTGAGTTGCATATTTAGTATTGTAGCTATGCACTTCGCTAGCATACTGGAAGGTGTTGCAAAATGCATCAGGTAGTAGACCTTTGTGCCAGAGGTGGGCAAATTTTAAGACGTGTAGCGAATAAATGTTATATACGGTAAGCATGTCTAGCAAGTTCAGCAATGGGAGGGCACTCTCAGTATCTTTGCCACGTATATTTGTGAAGAATATCAGTCAAGCAACATGATTTTGTTTAACCTGGACTTTCTGCAAGGGGGAGATATAGGTGCTGCCCCATGCCAAAATTGGGTATGCTATATAAGCCAGGATAAATGAGGTTATAGTAAATTTGCTTAAGTTGCTTTATAGATAGGTAATGTCTAGCTTTGATATAATGCTGATATTCCATGAGATTCAAGAGCAGATATACGAAATATGATACTTCCACAAGACACAGTCATCAATCATTACCCCTAGATACTTAATGTGATTTTTATGGACTACTTGGCTATTTCTAATTTGAATATTTACAGGCATATCTTTTTTCCTTGTAGATTTAATTATCATGAAATTAGTTTTTGACATATTTATCGACAGTTTATTTATGTCACACCATTCTTTCACCTTTTCAAGTGCAGAATTCATTAGAGCTTCAAGAGTTTTTACTAGGTTGCTTGCCGAGGTGAACACTTTGGTATTGTTAGCAAAAATTTTGAAGCTTAATTTATCAGAGCAGTTGGGCAGGTCATTAATATAGATAAGAAACAGCAGAGGTCCTAGTGTGCTTCCCTGTGGAATTCCACAGGTCATAGTTTGCATGGGCGATTTTATATCTCCAAGTGAAACGTATTGCTTTCTGTTTCTTAGGTAGCTATTGAACCATTTCAAGAGGAGGCCTCTAACACCATATGATTCTTATTTCTTGAGCAATATTTCATGATTTACAGTGTCAAATGCCTTTTAGAAATCCAAAAATATACCACAGGTGTACATGTATAGGTTGTTATCAATGGCCATCCTTAGGGTGTCAGTAAGTTTGGCTATGCCTTGAGCTGTCGGATAACCTTTACAAAATCCAAACTGATAATGAAATAAAATGTTTTGCTTTTCGAAATAGCTATTAAGCTGTTTGAATATCAATGTTTCAAATACTTAAGAAAAAACTGATAAAGTTGCAATTGGCTGATAATTCGCAGGGTCAGTTGCATCGTCCCCCTTATGGACAGGAGTTATTTTTGATATTTTAAGTATATCACGGATGATGCCTTGTTCTAACAAATGGTTGAAGATTTTTGTAAGCGCCTCACTAATGAAAGGACATGATAGCTTTACACATCTTGAGGGAACTCCTATGGAGGACTTGTTGAGGTCTAGTCCCATTATTATGTCCTGCACTTCATGTATAAGGATTCCAGGAAATGCAAAACTATTCAGATAGGACAAGATAGGACTGTTTAATGTAATTTGTGGGATTTCTGACACTTGTTGGAAGGTTTTGAGATTATTACCAACATTTACGAAATAAGTATTTAAATGATCAGCGATGTTTTTTTCTGTCTGTATGGCACGTGCCATTATACAGCAATTTTGTGATGGCTGATGAGATATTACTCTTTTTCCTGTTGATGAGTATACCGATTAGCACACTGTGTAACAAGCAAGGTAATGAGCCGAGCTGGGCTGTTCAAAGCCTGATAAAGCTAAGTTAACCCAGGATTAGCAGGAGTTTGGATTTTAATAATCTCAAACTACACAAAACATACTGTAAGCAGTGAAAACCATTTTTATATGAGAAAAATTAATCATTGGCTAACTTTTAATCCTGGGTTAGTGTTAACCATCTTTTGAACAACCTGCCTTTGTGTCCATAGAGTGAGGTTTCATTTTATATGTGGCTTGCTTGATCTATACGACTTAACCCTTTAAGCCCTAAG
>CM042758.1:15914121-15935666 GCA_022496165.2 Catalaphyllia jardinei | reverse complement strand
TTTTTTTTCAGGCTTCTTCTTTCCAATTGATAAATTGGAAAATTTACTGCGAGGATCATACTTCACTAGTATCTATATAGTGGAGAAAAAACGAATTTCAAAATCGCGTATTTTTGTTTTCAAATTTCCTGGGCGCCGCCATCTTGAATAATTGTGACGTGCCTTGGTTGCTGTATTGTTCTGACACAAAGAGCTTTTGTCTAGGAACAAAAGGGAAACCATTCACGTCACAATTATTCAAGATGGCGGCGTTCAAGAACTTTGAAAACAAAAATTAACGATTCTATAATTCATGTATTTAAGGTAAACGGGCTTTGTTTGTTAAAACTTCAAACAAAGTTGATTCTAAAAATTATTTCGTGCGATTTGAAGTGAACTTTTTGTCAGAATGGAGGTTCCCTTTAAGGCTAAAACACTTAAAGATAAAACTAAAAGAAAACAGAAACAAGGATTGTTATGTTTGAGACAAGAAACGAAAGAGCCAACTTGAAATTTGAAGCTAAATTTTTTTGATGCGCCATTTATGACAGAAATTCTTTTAAAAAACATGCTCTGTTGCCTCTGAAACAAGTATTCTTCAAAGAGAAGCAGATAAACACAACAACTATTTTCTGCAGAATTTAGCTTAGGGGAGAATGGTCACAGATCGAAGATAGATTGTGCTAACTTTGTCTGCAACATTCCGTAGCTAATTCGATTATTTTCTGTCTCGTCTAATTACCATATGATGAATCGTCTTCACAGGCCGACGATTTTTTCTGCAGTTCCACGTTTACTGAACAGAATCTATGACAAGGTAATGAAAAAACCATATTTACTTTGATCACTTCACTGATACACTTTGTGTGTCTCCTAACAATATCAACATAATTGCAAGTCGAGAGGTAAAGAGAATATGGCAACCATCAACCATGGTGGTTTGACATTGTGTACTCTTCAATGTTATTTTGTTTGGTAAACAGGTCATGTCAGAGGTGTCCAAAAGCAAGCTTAAAGGGTGGATTTTCCAAATGGCGTTGAAGTCCAAAGAAAGTGATCTTAAAAGGTAAGTACACCAGAATGCATCATGTAGCCGTGATTCCGTAAGATTGTACTAACAGCCTCTCTCTCTTCCTCACTCAACCAATCATTCTTCTTCTTCTATTAGCTCGACCCAGGGCCACTCTCCGCATTACGAGGTGGATAAAATTATCTTACCCATTCTGCAGGGTTTTCTTTTTTTCCATGTCATGAGTGATGTTTGCACCAGCTCCAATATATTTCACAGCTCGTGTTTAACTCTTTTAGGCGAATCATCAGCAAGAACACGATGTGGGATTACTTAGTACTTCGTAAAATACAGGTAAAGTAGTCAGACGTCTTTGATTGCATAAAGAAAGCTTAAGGGGGGAAGGGGATAGGTGAAGTTTGGGCATCTGACCTAATCATGCATAGGGACTACATCTACATTTATGAAGCTGGTAAAATCAGTAAGACATCGAACCAACTAAATTATAAGAAAATAGACGATTATAAAATTTATCAGAATTTATAAATAAATTACTAAATAAATAAACTCTGATAACATATATGTAAAAGGTATATAGATTGTAAAAGAGTATGATGTTAAAAAATACCTAGTTTAAAAGTCGATTGATTCTTAGCTAAATAGAACAGGCAGAAAAGTAACAGCCAGGGAGTTTGCTATTTCCGCGTGTAGTTTATTCCATAGTCTTGTGGGAAATAATCGAAGAAAAATAATTGTTCTTTGTCGCCTTATCTTGACTCCCTCGAGTTCTAAATTTAGAATGGAGTTGTAGTTAGGCATAAAGAAAGCTTATGGGGAAAGGAAGCAGATGACGTTTGAGCTTCTGGCGGGTGACGTTTGTTCATCTGACCATCTCATGCATTAGGCTTGTTCTGTGCCGACTTTGTCCAGGGTGGTATTCATAAAAGTCACAAGTTATTCTCGGCACGTTGCTCAGCCAAAAGGTCTAAGACGGTTTTATTACTTTTGAATTTTACCACAGAATCTTCTTGGAGGTAGTGTACGATACATGCCTTGTGGCTCAGCTCCCTTGTCAGCCAAAGTAACGTCATTCATTAGATGCGTCATGGGATGTTATGTGAGTTGATCAGTGGCGTATGTAATTGTGCGCAAGTGTTTTGTTTCTTCTTCCTAAGCTTAGGCTGAGTTCCTTTGGGATGATCTGGATCAGGATCAGTGATCCAAGATCACTTGGAACATGGCACTTCAAAGGAACCGATGATTCCACTCTGGTCCCGGATTCATCGGTTGCTTTGATGCACCATGATCCGAGTGATCTTGGATCACTGATCCTTATCCGGATCATCTCGAAGGAACGCAACGTTTACCTAGGAGTACGATTCTGCTCACTTAACAAATCTGTCATTGTCTTTCTCAGCTGACTGAGGGTTATGGGCAGACCGAGTGCGCAGCCGCTGCGACTTTCCAGTTATATAATGACCTTACCACAGGTTTGTCCAAAAGTGGTCGTTTGTTTCTTTCCCTCTTTACTCATCCGCTACTTCACTGATTAATTGACTGACAAATCGACCGACAGACTGACTGGGTGACCGACTGACCAACTGTCTCTAATTGATTGGCTGACTTAATGACTGACTGTCTGACTGACTGGCTGACTTACCAACTGGTTGACTGACTGTATTACTAACTGACTGACTAACTGTCTTACTAACTGAATTACCGACTGACTCTCTGATTGTTGGATTGACAGACTGTCTGCCTGACTAACCTGTCTGACTGACTGAGTGATAGAATGACTAAACGAATATGACAGACTGATTGACTGCCTCACGGCTGACTGACGGCTGACTTACTAACTAACGGACTGGCCCACTGATTGACTGACTGACTCAATATCTCAGTCACCCGCTCACTTACCGACCGACGGACTCACTGACTCACTAACTGACTGAATGACTACACTGACTGACTGACTGCCTGACTGACCAACCGATCAACTGACTTATCAATTATTGATTGAATGATTTTTACCTGCAGCCGGTCATGTGGGCCCTCCAGTTCCTTCTAACATCATTAAACTTGTCGATGTGGCAGAAAAGGAATACTTCGCTAAAAATGGACAGGGTGAGGTATGATAGTGTGGTCTTTGTTTTATCTAATTTACCTCTTTGTATAGAGTGTGTGGACGTGCCGTCATCAAATTCTCAAATCCAAAACTAAAGAGCCACTAAAGTTTTTATTCTCATCACGCGTAAGAGGGGGTAAATTTATATCTGTTTTTTACTTTCCAGCTCAATATAGCGTCCTTCGATCGGAAACCAGTGCATATTGAATTTCGGAGTTATGGCGGTGCGTGACATAAAGCTAAGATCGCGTTTGTCCAATAATTTACACTTGAGTAAATGTCTTTCGGTTCGGTCCAGATAATCAGTCGACCAGATAGCCGAAGTAAGTTCCACATGTTTACACTATGTATCGGCCGCCATATTAGAGTACCTGGGAGGTCGTCAAACATGGTAGCTCCATACAGTAAAGCTCTATAATTTTGCGCGGAATATTTGGACGAATATCTCAACTTTGACACGAAGCACACACCTTAACCTTAAAGAACTGCCTTCTTTATTTATCATCCATAATATCACAATTTCTTGACTTTCCCCATTGAATGGTTTTTGCAGATTTTATTTTTATTGATCTGTCTGTTCATCGGCATTTCTGAGGCCAGATTTAACCATAATCTGATTCCGGAAAGAAACTATAGTGTTGCCTATTTACTGAGCTGATACGGCATAAGCGACTGGTTTCAGTGTAATCTTCCTTTACAAAAGAATATCTGCATGGTCATGGCCTGTGAATTTTGTAGCGGCGAGAGGTTTCTGTACTGAGTAGAATCCATATTACGCGACGACAGATCCTTTCATTTAAGTTCCAACACGAAGACTCCATCTTGACCTCGACGCGAAATAACGGGCGTAAAAAACAGAAATCCTTTTTCTCTGTTGCAGATCTGCCTTAAGGGTCCTAGCGTCTTCAAGGGTTATCTTCACGACCCTGAAAAGACCGCTGAAACTATTGACGAGGACGGCTGGCTCCATACTGGTGACATAGGAGAATGGCTTCCGGTAATTTGTAGTTTCCGGTCTTGGATGTAGTTGTAAGCGCGCCGTTGGCAGGGGGTGACCTGCGCCTCTTCAAAACTTCTATTTCTTAATCTGGGCCTCTTTTATTCACACGACTAGGGACATTATTTGTGTTCTTTTTCTATTGTTTCTTTTTCCTGTAAGATATAACCTTGTAAAAGGTGCTGGTCGCCCCGTTGATATGTTTTAAGATTGTCTCTAAATACTTAAAATTTACTTCGATTCAACAGGTTCCCAATTGTGCAACGTACTTTATAGTGTTGAAATATGAAGTCAATAAAATAGATTCACTAATAATTCAATTTATAAGTTGCAACGACCAAAGAAAAGACGACAACAAGCAGGTGACATCAAGATAACAATGAGGAACTTTCCGCGAACAAGAGAACTGAAGACATTTAAGAGTACGCAAAGGGATCGTTACAAGGAGCCAACGATGACGTAATTATAACCGATGTAACTAAGACGTAAACAAATCGTAATGAAATTGTGATTAACGATAACGTAAAGAAGAGCTGCACGATAACGTCACGGGGCCGGGACGAAACGAGAACGTTACATAGCGAGACGTATCACGACAAGTATTGTATAATTTGCTTAATTAACTATTCTTCTATCCTGTTCTTCTTTGCAGAATGGAACTTTGAAAATTATCGATCGAAAGAAAAACATATTCAAACTTTCCCAGGTAAGGAGTTTATTTATGCTTGAATTTAATTTTAAACTCTCTTGATCTGTTTCCAGGTTTTTTGCACTTTTATTTAGCACAATTTAGTCACTTACTTCATTCTTGTAAGATGTATTTCACTTAGATGATGTAAATTCAACCAAGTGAAATTAAAAGTTCTTTGTTTTATGTCCTTTTTTATCGATTTGTTTGTTCTTTTTACTTGTTTATTTACCTATTAATTTACTCATCTATTCATTCGTCTGTCATGTTCATTTGCTTGCTTGTTTTCCTAAAAAAAATTGTGATGGACATTAAAGTCAGCTTTCGCCATTTAACAGGGTGAGTTCATTGCTCCGGAGAAAATTCAGAACGTGTACCTGCGCAGTCCATTTATAGCACAGGTGTTTGTCTATGGAGACAGTTTTAAGGTGAGCGTCTCGTCAACATTAAGCCAGAGAAATGTGAAAAACCAGCTTTATTTCTACGGCTCGGTCTTCCATCCACACTAATCCGTCTCGAAAATGGAGCTTGTCGAAAACGTTCTTCAAAGAGGAATCTGACAACGCCGGCTTTGCATTTCATTATAGACGGAAAAACATTTTGAAAAAAGGAGCTTGTCAGAATGTGATTTTCCGGAACGTGTTTTCCTTAAACAAATCCAAAATGATCGTGGATTGTTTCGTTTTCAATTTTTTTCGACTTAGCATGGATGGGACCTCAGAAGGAAGCAGTAATTAAGAATTCAAGGCCTGGGTATTAGAGGCAAAATTCTCATGACATTTCAATCGTGTACACATTGAAATTTGAAGACGCAAAATTCCATCTAGATGTGTAAGAGCTGTACGAACAATAATTTAGGTAAAGTTGTAAAATTACAGTAATTGATTCTTTATTATTATTGTAACGCCATTCTCTAGTGTACGTTTAAACAGCTTGTAATGACGTCATTTCTGCCAGTCCTTCCTTGTAGCGATTGCTGTCCCGGACGCCGAAGTGCTGCAGACCTGGGCTAAGGGCAATGGGCTTGAAGGAGACACTAAACAACTTTGTCAAGATGAGGTAATATTTCATCACTGACTGTAACTGTTCATTATCGCGACATATATAACGGCTTTAAACAGTAGAAAAACTAAAAAAACCACTGACTTTTAAGGCCAAAAAGAGTCGGCATGAATTGACCCAATTGAAGGAAATAAACACATATTGCACTGGATTAGAACTGAACAACATTTACGCCATTTTTTTGAATTTAACTGATCTCTTTTTATGTGAAAGCTTAATTTATAAAAGTCAAAATATCCTCCTGGTTTGTTAGGAGCCTGCGAGTTTGCCAAAAACAGACTGTTGCTTTGTTAATTTGAAGTTTATAGCTTGGCAACACCGGAAATAAACAGAATTACTTGAAATACCATGTCCTGGGCCCTTTAATTGCTGCCGCAGTGAGTGAGCCTGAAGTGAACGAATGAAGACAGCTCTCTAATCGAGAAGGTCTTATTATAAGCGCTGCGAAACGCAAGGAATTGTGGTAGCGGTAAAATCAAAGGCGCAAGGAATTGTGGTTATGCACGAAAGAACAAAGTAGCATGCGCTGTTTTCCATGTGTTCTCTCGCATTGAAGAATGTTCGAGGTGAGCTTTTCACAGCTGTGTATATTAGGTTGCTCTCTAATCTGGAGAACGTCACATTAAAGGAGCCTTGGAAATAGTTTGCGGAACTCAAAGTATTGTGGTAGTGGAAAGATCAAAGGCGCAAGGAATTGTGGTTATGTGCGAAAGCAAAGATTAGCATGCGCTGTTTTAAGAGCAGAGTCTCCTTCGATCTTCCTAGACAGGCCGCACTCCTTTTGGTCAGCACCAAGAATTGCGACCTCTGAGAAGGTCCAATTTTCGGATCATGCGCAGAGAATTCGTTTCGTATTCTCAGCCAATCAGATTGTCAAAGTTGATTCTGAGCATGCGCAGAGTGAAAGTAAGTCCGTAAATCGCGGACTTCCAGTGTTGGACCTTCCCAGAGGTCGCGATTCTTGGTGCTGACCTAAAGGTAGAGCGCGGCCTCTGGGGACGAGAATAAAGGGGACTCTGCGAGCGGCCTCGAGATTTCCTATTGGGCATGCTCCAACAATAAGGTAACCAAGCCTCAATCAACCTTGTTGTCAAAATATGTTAATCATTTGAAATTTTGAAATTACTGCCATGTGCTGAATCATTAACATGCGAGCAGTGTGAAAATCTGGCTCCTCCTCGGTGTAAGAACCTATAACACTCACCAGGGACGTAAAGCAAAGAATACAAAGAAGTCAACATAATAGACCCTAATCGTAACAATAGCTACAAAACAAAGAAAAACTTTTGACAGGTTTTTACACACAGGTAAACCCGAAAATCTTAAAAATGATGTCGTTCCCATCAAATTCAATCGACAATTTGTCCAGTATCTCCAAAACCTCCTGTGAAAAAAGTCTTCGTCAAGGACCAGAGCACCATCCATCGCCCAGAATTCAGAGACATATCCGAGACTTTCATCGAGACTCCGGCGCTAAATTTGAAAGCTAATTAGAAAACGATCGTCAAACAATAGAGGAAAAAAGGCTGAAAATGTCGAGGAGGGGTTATGTTCTACTCGTTTACGGATAAACTGGTTTTCAAAAGCTAGTTTTACCATACAACTTTTAAAGAAGAAAGGTCAATTGAACAGTGTATAGTTCTCGCTTTTCTCTGGCGCTTTCAGAAGAAGTCGCAAATTTGTCTTGGAAATTGACTGTGTTAGCATCTTGCTTGTATGAAAAGTCGATCTCAACGCACTTTGAGGCGTGACTTCTCTTCACTCAATTGCTAGATTTCTTTTTTTCGCCATTTGACATTCGTTATTTTCAAGGGATTTCAAAGTTTGGAAGTAGCCGCAAAACGTGAATTTATCGTAGTGTACTCTCGAAATTTGTCCTTTGGAGACTCATGGGAATACAAGTTACCTATTTTAAACCTCCCTCGGGAATATTAGCATATGCTAATAATAGCATATGCTCACTCTTTGAGCAACACTTTTAACATTAAATATTTCTACCGATCTCCTTTGCAGCCGATGCATTGAAAATCGCATAATTTTTCTTCTCATTTTCGTAAAAAGGAAGACTAAGATTGCTATGAACCTAAACGACCGTTCATTCTCTTTAAAGGGCAGCCGCGAAAATCACGTTAAGACAAAGAGTAAGTGAGTACGGAAAAAAATTCCTGACTACAGGTAACTCACTGATTGAGCACCGTTTTTATAACCTGCGATTTCTAGTCCCCTGCCGCTGCATTTCGCACTCATAAAAAAACCGCCTGATCACAAGTAAAGCTTTCTAAACTGCCTGTTTTACATGAAACTATATCGATAATTCAGATAAGTTTTTGTTAGTCGTCCGTCTAATGAGATAAGAACATCGCTGGTTACGAATTTACAAAACGCTTTGTAATCTGCCCGCCTTTAATTAGAGCGCTCTTGTTAACTCTATCGCACCTTGAGATTGACTTTACGCATCCAACCGTTTGATTGACAGCAGCTGAAATGTGCCAAGAGACTTAAGTATTCCCAAGGCTAAATCTGTTGACCAATCACAGCCGACTATTTCAACACATTGAAATTATGATGCCGCGCGTTGATAAACTGTGCATCCCAAGCACATGTTGGGAAAAACAATAGCATTCTGGGCGAAGTTTCATCTGTGTCTATACGTCGTTTCCGAGGTGCTCTTTAGCCCTGCCTAGATAGTATATTTGACCAAGGATCAGGGGGTTTGTGTAGAACAAAACTATTGAAATTTCTTGTGAATGTTTGTGGAGGAAATTTCTCATTGGAAAAAGGGAGAGACTGAAAGGCACGCGGAGACACCCACGCACTTCAAGTTTTACCTCATTCCCAACGAATGATCATAACATGTCTTTAAAATTTCTACGTTCAACTTCGAATTTTTTAGAATGCCAAGTTGTGCTCCTCGACAATTCGCAATTTAGCACGACATTTGATAAGAAGACAGTACAGGGAAGAGATCTGTTTGACAGAGTATGTGAAAAGGCGCAAGTCCCTCCTTACAACAAGCAATACTTTGGTCTGCAGTACATCGATCGAGAAGACGGTGAAGTTGCCTGGCTGAATCTCGATAAAGAAATCCGCTCTTCTCGAAAGGCCAAACCGTTGTTGTACCAATTCGCCGTGAAAGTGTTCCCGCAGGACCCCATTAAACTGGAGAGAGATATGCAAATACTCATTCTGCGCCAGCTGAAGACGCTCATAAACCGAGGAAAGTTTTCCCTCCCCGTTAACAAGCATGCTTCAATCGATGGATTCTACGTGCAAGCCATACTCGGAGATTTCAATGCTAAGAGACACAAGCCGGGATATCTAGAAGGTCTATTAGGGTTATTCTACTGTCCACCCACAGGTATTAATTCCGACGGGAACATTAGCGAGGAGAAGTACGAGGTGATGGTCAAAGATTTGCATAAATCACATCGCGGGATGACTCGCGAGGAAGCGGTCTCGGCGGCCCTAGGTATTTGTAAAGAGCTGGAGAACTACGGTGCCTGGATGCACTTTGGAGGAATTAACAACAACGGGATCGAAGTAGTTTTCTGCGTTTCAATTCACGGGATCCGTGTCTGTCAGCTGAAGAACAAATTTCCAGAAGCCGGTGAATTGTGTCACAATTTTCACTGGCGTGACATCATCTCGATGTTCTGCGATAACGCAAAATTTTACTTGTACGTAGCAGAAGGCAGGGATGAAAAGAACATGACGTGCCGTTCTTTTCGCTTCCACAAAGGCTTGTATGGCTACAAGGCGTCTCAACGATTGCTGGTGGACGCAGAGAATCACCAGAAGTTCTTCTTTGAAGAAAACCCTGAGAGGGCTAAAACTATGAGAAGAATGTCATTACAAGCGAAATCCATGATAAATATTCGCAGTGGAATGGCTGGTCTCTCTTTACGAAGAGCAACAATTAAGTAAAGTATATCAACATCAACCGCATCATAAACTACTTTTATTCAGTCCGTGGAGAAAACTATCTACACTTGTTCCCGAATTGGCCAATTGACTTTGAATTGACTTGTTCATGTTGGCTAAATCTCGGTGATCTGAAATATTCAGCACAGATCGATTGCAAGCACTCTTACAGTTAAGAGAATAATGCAGCAACGACTTTTTGAGAGACTATTTCATTATTACGTTATTTTCGAAAGTCATCTTTACTACCCTCAGGCTCAGTTTCTGAACCGTAAGCAGTCAAGTAAAGAAATTGGGTCATTAGAAGCAAAAACATTTTAGAGGAAAAAAAAAGCAACAGAATACTTACCTAGTTATTATAAGGCCCGCACAGTTATTGTCTAATAATTAATTGGTAATTAATCTAGTTTTTATGTAAAATGTGAACCGGCTTTTAAAATAAACTTAGAATTTACTGCTTTCCCATCTAAACGTTTGCAAACATGTTATATCATGATTTCAACATAATTTCGAAACTGAGAATGAACCGACCACAGTTGATTACGGGTTTGTTAAGTAAGAAACGGCCTATGATCAAACAAGGAATGTTAAGTATAAATTATGTCTTAAAAGTATTCAGTTGTACAGCAGACTATCGATTTTACCATCTCCTTTCCAGCAGATGTTTCAAAATCGCTTAATTCTTCTTCTCTTTTTCGTAAAAAGAACCTAAAAAAATGTGTAAAAACGATGGCCTAAACGATTACATATAGGCCATTTTTCGCGCTGTTGATTCTCTTTAAGGGGCCCCCGCGAAAAAGAGTAAGTGACCTCGGAGAAATTTACCTGACCACAGGTAACTCGCTGATTGAGCACCGGTTTTTATAACCTGCGATTTCAAGTCTCCTGCCGCCGCATTTCGCACTCATAAAAAACCCCGCCAGTTTTACATGAAACCATTTGGCTAATTCAGGTAAGTTTTTGTTAGTCGTCCGTCTAGTGAAATAAGAACATCGCTGGACACGAAAAACGCTTTGTAATCTGTGCGGCCCGCCTTTAATTAGAGCGCTCTTGTTAACTCTATTGCACCTTGGGATTGACTTTACGCATCCAACCGTTTGATTGACAGCAGTTGAAATGTGCAATGAGACTGAAGTATTCCCAAAGCTTAATCTGTTTACCAATCACAACTGACCAGGGGCCCCTGACAACCGACCACTTCTACAGATGCAAATTATGATGCCGCACGTTGATAAACTGGGCATTCCAAGCACATGTTGCGAAAAACAATAGCATTCTGGGCGATCCGAAAGACACGGTTTGCCTTGTATGTCGCATATGACTCATCGGCGAACTTATAATTTCCAGCAGAGTAGAGCTGTTCGTCACTAGAGTTTATTTTGGAGGAGATGGTGGATTTCTCAGCTTTTTCGAAGACTTTGTACGAAAACGAAGCAGTCGCCACTGTCAAGTAACGTGGGCGCGGAAATAGTTAAAAATTCTTGCGAGTGATCATGTGCATCAGTGAAAACCAGTTTGACCAGCAGAAAATTGGACTAATTCAGCCATCTTAACGGATTAGCCGTGGATCGAAGAACGATGTAGCCGCTCACAGAGTCTTCCTCCGATACACACCAATCTCCCCTTTACCAGATCGCGAATACCGAAAGATGTGGAAATTGAAGGAGCAGAAATCGAGCTCATAAAGTCTGTACTGGCACGAATTAAATGTCTGGGTCCGGAATGTTGCAATTGACAGATTGTCGAGGACGTGTCCATCGCGATTTACGAAAATGCTAAAGCTTTAGCTTAAATTAATGTTTGGATGAAAAGGAATAGATCGCAGTATATTTAAAATTAGTGTGTTCTTCGGTTTTCGTTTGTTTTAGTTATTCTACAAGCTTTCGTAAAGACGATTTCTAAGAATTCGACCAAGAAGGCGAGGCTGCTAAGAAATGACATACTAAGTTTAAATTTAAGATGCCACAATTATTGGTCCAGATTCACAAAAAACTTTCATTTTATTAAGAGCAAAAGCAAGAGTTGTGAAAATCTAGCACGATTCACAACTTTAAAGAGGTAAATCCCAGCAAAACATAACCGCTAATCTTTCTCGCTGGTATCTACGCGAAAAAGACTACGGCTTGGTGTGATATTCTTGTTGTTCGTGGCGCAATGCACTCTGGTAAAAAGTGGCGCAATTCACTCTGGTTAAATGCAGTGCATTCTGGTAAAAAGTGATGAATTCGAGAATTCGCACTCCCTTCTATACATTCTTTTTAAATCCTGATTATATTGCTGCTCGCTCGCCACGCTCGGCACCATTTCTATATTTTATCTGCACAGCTTTATTGAACATTTTGGAAATCATACGGGGGAAGAATATACTTCATTCAAATCCTTCCCGATAATTGCAGCTTGCTGTTGTTAAAAAAAAATATCGAACCGGAAGTCATTCATCCGTGACCTAAACTTTCTAGAATGTTGAATATCTCATGTAATATATAGTCGAATTTAGAAGCGTTGCAACGATGCTATTTAATTCCTTTGACAAGTTTCTGGAAACTCCAGCTGTATTAGAGCGCGAGTTTCGTCGGTAACAACAGAACAATGAAAATCGTAATGTAATGGGGCTTAGTGCTGCATGCAGCCGAGTGCTGCACTGCCCTGCATTGACACCCCTTGCATCCTTCTTCCCTTCAGTGGTATTTTGTACCATTGAGGTAAGTTAGTGAATGCTGCATTAGTTATTCAATACTATGAAAGTTTAAAGCTGGTGTTAACTCTTCGTCAACGCCCTGCTGATTTCTCAGCTGAAAAACATTTTTAAGGTGCTTTAGAGAACAAAGGAAATTTAGTATTCGTGTTCAGAGAGATTCTCTATTTCTTGCTTTAACAGAAGGAAATTTTGCGAGGTAAAGTCTCAGCAGGTTTCGATAATTCACGTTTATTGGCAATGATCGTGTTCTTATAATCACTGAATTTATTTCCTGATCAGTAAATAAGAAGTAAATTACATTATTCTAGTGCCAGACCATATTGACGGCACTGCAAGACTAATTAAACATATCAACTCAACAAGCTGCTATGACTACTTTTCAGATTGTGCACAAAGTTATTTTTCAAGACATGCTGGCAAAGGGTAATGAAGGAGGCCTTAATTCTTTGGAACAGGTTTGAATTAAGTCAAGTTTCTCAAACTCATTAATTATACATCAAGTTAAAACAAAGAAAATCCCAACCTTGAAGGAGGTTTGGATACCCGGTCATAATTAGCATAGATTTTGACGAATATGAATAACGTTAGCGAGGACAGCTACAACACTAACACTTGAACACGAGCTCAAACAGAAGGAAAAATGTTCTCTCTTTTTTTTGCGTTTGTGCTTATGTTTATGTTAAGCGAGAATGCGTTGCTGTAAGCGTAACTTTAAGCGTAAGTCCGCCATCTTGTTTCAATGCAAGTGTCGAAGAGGTATGAAACCAAAAATAAGGCAATTATCCATTCTGCGCATGCGTAAGTGCTTATGCTTGTGTTCTGGCTGTTCTCGCTACCATTATGCTCATGCCTGAGCTTACGCTTATGCCGGAGTGAAAACTCAGAAATCCCGCATTGAAATTAAAACGAGACCCAGTATCCGTTTGGAGCGTTCCGTAAAATTTGTAATGATTATTTCCTCTACAGGGGTGTCCGAGACTTCATGATCACGAACGGCGTATGATTTTCTCGGCACCATAGCGTCCACTAACTCGTCATGTTTATAACAAGGTTTCTCCTTTGATTCTTTTTTTATAGGTCAAGAAAATCTATCTCTCTCCTGACATGTTTAGTATTGAAAACGGTCTGCTCACGCCCACCTTTAAAGCCAAACGGTCAGAGATACTTCGTACATTTAAAGACAAAATTGAACGTCTTTACGAAGAGGTGGAAATGGAGCTAACTGAGAAAGCAAAGCAAGGATGAGTCATATATGACTTAACCTTTATCAAAAATACTTGACAGAATGTAAATAACATACTCCACTGGTTGATGGCATACAGGTAACTCAGCCAATCAGATTGCAGATTCTAAAATCGCTGATAGATGACAATCACACGCGTACTGCTCTTGAAACTGAAAATTAGTTTAATTTTAGGCTTAAAAATACACAAAACTGTAGATTTTCTGTTAAATCCTTTAGAGTGTCTACTAAACCACTTAGACTAGTTGACAGTCGACTCGGCTATGTTACTCTTGGGTGACTATTTGCTCATAAAACCTCGGACTCATAGTCTGATTATCACATATTACTCATCAGTAGGTTTCATGCAGGGACAAAAAAGGTAGATTCAACTTATACCAACTTATAGAGCACACTAAAAAACAGTTTACAGTGGTATTTGTGTATTTATCTGTGTGACATACATTGGCTGAAAACTAGCTAAGATCGAGGTTTCAAAACACAATTGTCATTACTACTATTGTTCTTGTCAATGTTGACTGCTCAGAGTATTTATCATCAATTCTAATCCATCAAATAGTTTCGCTCTCGTGTGAATGTTTGAAGGATAATAAAGACAATAGCCTACATTTGGCGCAAACATATGCTCAGATATTTGACCTTGGACATTATCTGTTCTTCAAAGCTCACAGTTTTCCTTCTCGAAACAGATAATGTCCGCAGACAAATGTCCGAGCATATGTTCGCGTCAAATGGAGGCTATTATTTATTTATTCTTAATATGAATTTTAAAAATATTTATCACAGTGTCCAGTATTTAAGAAGTCTAAAAATGTGACTAATCCAGCTTAGATAGACTGTTTGTTTAACAAGATTAAAAATATACAATAAAATAAAACCACCAGGGAGCGGTCAAAAAGTTGATTAACACTATAACTGCAGGATAATTAAAGGGCTGTCTCATTAACTCGATCATATGAACAACTATTATTATTTTGTTACGTTTTTTATGTTTTGCTTTGTTTAAGTTATTTTTGTGATGCTTCCTCGTGTTCCCTTTTTTGTTTCCTTTTCTATTTTTGTTTGTATGTTTGTGTTTTTTGCTTTGTTCCGTTGTCTTGTTTTGTTACTTTCATCATGTTTTGTTGTGTTGTTGTTTTGCTTTTGTTTTTTGTTTTGTTTCGTCCCCACTTCTCTCTCTTCAAGCTGGTGTTGATCCAATGATTACCGTTTTAAAACCTTTCAAGGCCCAGGCCCAGGTCTGATCTATTCACTGTGTACTATGCGGGAATAAAATATAATGCGTAATGACCAATAAAAAAATTGTTTAACGCATTTACTCCGAAGTACTTTTTTACGGCTCCATTTTTCAGATGGCACGGGGCAGGGGGGGGGGGGGGGTCGATGTGGTGCTCATGTGTTCATAAAATCGTCATTTTGAAGCTTAGAATTACACTATACAGTGGCACCCCGCTATAACGAAGACACCGTTACAACGAACAACATTTGAAAGCCCGGCAGAATTACAATAAAATGTGTGGAAACAAACCCCGCTATAACGAACCCCACTATAACGAAATCCCAGCTATAACGAATAGATTTTGACGATCCCAACGCACAATTTACTCCGCTAAAACGAATATTTTGTCCTGTCGCTCGCAGTCAGCAAAAACGACATGATGATACAAATGGTTGACAAAGCCAAACACGACTCCTATTAGTCAAGATAGGAGAAACTTTGACCTTCAAAGCTTTGCTTTATTTAAATGTAGCTGTTCACGCGCAGATCTGTAGACTGTTTTGCGTGGTGTATATCGCTATAACGAAGGCCCCGCTATAACGAACATTTTGTTCGGTACCGTGACACTTCGTTATAGCGGGGTGCCACTGTACTTACAAAAAACACATGATATAAAATTTCTGTCCATTCTATTGAAAACATAGAACTCGTTCCTTTCGAATTCATTTGATCGCCTCAAATAGGGACGCTATTGGCAAGGCAAGAGAAGTATTTCTGGTCAGCAAGGGCGAGACCCTTGAAGAGGGTCGTGAAGGGGTAAAATGGGAACTGGGACTAGCCTGTTTTTGTCCTGGGAAAATAGGATTTAGGTCACCGGGAATAGGAAAAAATATCAAAAATGGGAATGGGATAACATCGTTTATTTCCGGGGATCGAGAAACGTTGAAAAAATGTCTCAAACGCCTCTCAACTTTTTTTTATAGCCAAGATCCGGCTTCACTCCGCTGCTGTTTGCACAAGTGGTCCTTGCATAACAGTTTACCCGGTTCTTGGCTTAGCTGCTGGGGACTGGTAACAGTTTTGACTAATGTTATAATATTGTTACCACACCACAGTGCCCGATCCTTGGTAAACAAGTTATGGCAATTCTCACGACAACAAAATAAGTTTAATTTTAGTTTCAAATGCTTATAATCAAAAAACGGTTCGGGAAAATATAAAACAGTTAACCCCAGCCGTACGTTCAGCCTTTCTTAGTTCAGATTCTTCAGTGAAACCCATTTTATTTCTCATAGAATTGTGATATGCATGTCAGTTATGATACAGCTTTTTTCAAAGTTTAGAATAACTTTGTAGGTGGGGTTCAGCGCCACCTTCAATTTTTCGAAAGTATTCCCTGGCGGGAACTACCAGGGGGGATTCTTCAAGGTCAGGGAAAAAGTCAGGTAATATTATGAGTCAGAGAAGATTGTCAAAATTGTTATTTTGAAGAAAAGTCACGGAAAATTAAAATAATGTAATTTCTGACGATTGGGGATGGAATAAGTCAGCTGAAATTATTATTCAGAGAGGCTCGCGGGGTTGTAATGGAATGTCAAGTAGGGGACTATTTAGACTTTTGGCCGGAGATTTACGTAATTTTAGTTCAGTCAGTATTCGTGTTTGTATGTATAATTGAAAAATGTTCTTGTACCTTTTTTTTTGGGGGGGGGGGGGGCGGGGGGCTCATCTACGGGGTGTTTTTTTAGTGTTTTTTTACTGTTTTTTTTTTGTATACAGCATTGTACAGTACAGGTTCTTGTTGATAGAACCAGTACTTGTAGTTTGCACGGATACATATTATGTCGCAAGACGGAATACGTCTGCATCAGATGACCGACTGAGGCATCCTCAATAAACTATTCACAATGAATGTCTCGTAATGTGAAATGGCGAAGAGTCCATTTGAGCGGACTGGAGCCGAGTGCTCATGATCAGCCACACCGTAAGTACTGGAACTTTACCCATAATTATTACAACTGACTCTTCTCCGTCTCTTTAAGATCAGAGAATAACCTTTTTTTCAACCAAAATATATTTGTGAGTTGGACATTGCCATCAAACGACCTCTCTAGACTCTTGCCAAAGTTTTGTGAAAGGCTACGAACACGGCAGAAATAATGTAACAAGCGAGAATCATTTGAACTATCTGGAGACATATTGGCAAGAAAATTAAAAGACTCTAAGGAGTAGTACATATTGACATTGTGAAAAAATAAAATACTCTGCACTGCATTCTACATGCAAATGTATTGTCTATGCAAATGTATTGTAATTAGTATAATTATAATTTATGAAGGCAAATAAAATGAACTGAACTGAACTACAGTGCTGTGTGGAGTTCTCAGTAAGTTGATATGGGAAGTTGGATAGAGATAAGCTTAGACCTGATAAGGGAAGGTGAACCTCGAATATTTTTCATTGTTTCACACATTTCCCACTGTGATGAGTTTACTAGCATTGCATGAGGACTGCTCAACTGGAAATTATTTTGATTCAAACTTTATTATTATTATCATAATATTACATATTAAAACCCAGGAAACGTCTTTCTGTACAACATTAGAGAGCTTCAGTTTTAACAGTTCTGTTGTGTTCAAAAACACCCAGTGCATGAACAACAAGTGCTGTATTTCTGCAACCATTTCCAGTTCTCCACTGGGTTGGTTATGCTCTAGGTGTCGTCCTTCATCAAACTTCAACCTTTAACTCTCTTGGAAGAAATGCCCACCAATTGCAACTTTACAAGCAACCATAAAGTTCTCTCCTCTAAATTTCACAGGGCATGCAGTCCTGAAGGTTGTAAGCAAGCATGTTTGTAAGCAGCACAGTTCACGCCCAGTTGGGTGTGGAAATTGAGTGTCCTCTGCTATTAAGTAGCTTCTCTCCGAAATGATACGCTGTTGCAAGTCCACCACCCAAGGCTCCTGCAATAGCGATGGGTCGTAGACCAGCTGTTGATTTAAATATCATGCCTGTGAGGGTAGCAGCCCCCACCGAGTTAAATTCATCCTCTTCTCCTCCTCGTAACTTGCCGATTAATGTATCCAGACTGCAATACATCAGAGCTGTTAATAAAACAAGCAATACACAGTCAGTAAACAAAGGAAAATGAAGAAACCTGTTTATTCATTCCTAATGATTGCCTTCCCACCAATACCCAAACACTTTTTTCCATTATTCATCTATATACACCTGAGTGATGAAAAGCACTGGCAGGGAAGTTCTATATGCCTCAATTGGCTCATGTTCAGTGTAAAACGAACAATAACATCCTATTGTTTGACCCTTTTGTCCAAGATGCAAATGACTCCTTTGTTCCTTGTTTTGCTTTTGTCCTATGCATTATGACGTCAGCCGTGCCGTTTTACATGGATCATAAACCCTCGGCTGGGGCGCTGGGACCTCTCAGATGTATGCAGGCCAAGGCAAGGTACCCCTACTTCCAACACCATACACTGACCACACTATCAAGCACAGATTGGTTGGGCAAGCTACATGTGAAAATCACCCTTGCACTAGAATGACCAGATAGTCTTTATTGTGATCTCAAACACACACACAAGTATTTCTGATAAAGACACAAAGAGTATAAGAGCAAAGACCGCGGGTCAACAAGTTGATAACTGGGCCACTGCCTTGAGACTGGTTTACAGTTTACCCAACTTTGTTTAATTACACACACTGTAAGCTACACTATGGTTTTTCTTACCTAGAACTCCTAAACTGTTTCCTAATGAAGGACCTCTTCTCGTACAACCATTCAACACACTAGAAATCCATCAAACCAAAAATTAATAGAACTTTACAAAACTGCTCTTAAATATTATTGTTGTATCCAGTGATTACAGCTTTTAACTTGGAAAATCCAAGTTGTAGTTAAGGATGAGAGATTCCCTTGGTCCTTCCTTCACTTCCTGATTGACCTTTTGTCAATCTACTGACCACTGTATAACATTTTTGGAGTCATAGCCAAGTTCAAGTTATTAGTTTTGATGTGGAGGTGAAATGATTTCCTATCTGAGTGACTAGTTCAAACCTAAAATAAGTCTGGAAAGTAAGCAAAGGCTAATGCAACAGAGAAACGGAAAAAGAAAAACTTTTATTTGATTATTTAATGACAAAGGTAAGATACAAATGAACTGCAGCAATTGAGACCTGTTAACTCTGAGTTTCATAGTTTTCCCATCTGGATTCCGTAGACCTTCATAGAGACCCCAAGTTCCTCCAACAGCCAAACCTGAAAGAAAATTATTACTAATAGCTTACATCCTAAGGGACTAAAACTAATTTGCTCGAAATTATGGAAAACAGTGGTTCCAAACAACGACAGTTGCTTTAAAGATATGCATACAGTCCGATCACATTCAACTGGTACATGACATTCGTAAAAGTAACAGCAAATTAAATGACCTAAATAGACAAGGTTGTAGAAACATACCACACATATATGATGTTCCAATTCCAGAAAACATTTGTTCACCCCAACTTCTCTTCTTTTTACTGTCTGTGGGGAAAACAAACTCTGCTCCTCCCTAAAAGTTAAGTCAGAGATAAAAAAAAAACATTAAAATAATCTCTAATTACTTGGGGGTGCGAGGACTTTGATGAGAAGAGGTTGGGGATCCTCATCTAAAATTTGAATTCAACCCCTTTAATCTGCGTAAAGTACAATGTGCCCTTTTTCATGCCATGAACGATTTAAGACATCTTATGTAAATACATTTATTTTTAAACACAAAATAATATAGTTTCTAAGTAGTAGTTTAACTAGTGTAGTTAGTAGAGTAGTTTTTTTAGTGTATAATGTAACAAAAGATATGTGCTTTATCTTTTGGAAATAAAGACCATTTATTTTCATTTATTTATTTAGTGTTACTGCCTGGTATACATGTAGCTTGTTAACAGGGCAATGATGGTCAGCAGGGTGCTCAGGTGACACAATGTGTAAAAAATATCCATAGCTCCCCCACAAAAGAGATTTTTTCTAAGATCCCCCACCCTCTGGAAAGTGCAATAAGCTTAAGCTATTAAGCTTGATCATTAATTTCTTTAAATTTTTTGGCCTTACAGAACCCCCCACCCTCAAGGAAATTCCAATCACTTCTGTGGGGGGAGTATGGATATTTTCTGGAACTGCACAAATGCTGGAAAGAGACACCAATAATTTGAGCTTTATTTGACCCCTAAAAGGAAGTTAAATGGCAGTGCTTTTCGTTATTTCTTCAAGTGCAACCCTAAAATATGCTGCAATTGCTAAAAAGGTGGCTTTGTGTCCTCAATACCCCAACTGAGACCAAATTATTTGATTTGCACTCTTAAATGCGAAGACAAGTATTCCCAATTTTTCCTCGTGGGACTGCCTCACCTCCCCTCCCCTCCCCCAAACCCTCGCGATCCATTGTACAGTATACTTCAACTACCCCAATATATAGTAAGCCCTCAGGGTTGTCTTTATGTGGAAACAACTTTTTCAGAGCCAGATTTGTTTTTCAACCATTCATTTTTCATTCACTTATTATTTATCATGATTCACATAAAACTGGTGGCAAGCAAGCAAACAAGTTTCAAACATGCTGGCAATATAAGCTGAGCACTACTCTTACCTGGTTCAAATATGTTGGATCAATATTTAGATATGGTGACAATGAAGCGCCTCTGTTGACTGAAATTTTAAAAAAGGAAGAACATGTTGGGGGGTGTCTCTAATAATGCATAACACAAGCTTAAAATATGTCACAGAAAGCTAGTCTGATCAGGGCTTCACACTTACTTTTCAGCTTGCCAGCCCAGTGGCTAGTGACAGGTTTGATTCACTAGCCAAAACAAATTTTTCACTAGCCAAACACTTAAATAACCATTATCGCATCAAGTGAAGTAAATGCTAGCCTGTGTAACTTGCAGTATGGACTCTTGATTCTCAAAAAATTGCTGTCAAAACCTCGGAACTGGTGCTGCCGGAAAACATTCTTTTCTTTCAAATTACCGATTCATGATTTTCACGAGCAAAATAATTTGTTTGGACACCTTAGGCGCCTCCCATTCGACTAGAAATTCCGGTATGAATTTCTACCAGGCCAGACTGATCTTGTTCTATTCACGCTTGAGCACATTTCCCACCAAGAATTACTCGACAAAATGCAGAAGGATGGTGATGAAGTGGCTGTCATAAGTGTCATAAGTTGCTTCATGTAAAGAAGTTCAACACGCATTTAGAATTCAACTCTTCCTTGATATTTATGAGAGAAACTTACAAACTTTCCATGTGGGAGAGTATGCAAACCAGGCGAACTGACCCACAGGAAATTTGGAACAACCAGTCCACAATTTTTCAGGAAATCAGATACTAATGTTTTGAACTATGGCAGATCATTTTGCATCCACTGCAGTGTCGACTCTAAAAACTTGCCGCCATCTGGTTGCTTTTCACAACTAAAGGAACTGGGACCAATTCATACCGGGTAGAAATGCAAAATGGAACAGAATGGAATTTCCAGAAAAAGGACAACCTTGAGAGGTGAGCCAAAATTTTGAAAAAATGTTCCGGAAACTTTCTGTTCCATTC
>CM042758.1:15909121-15911621 GCA_022496165.2 Catalaphyllia jardinei | reverse complement strand
CATCATGGCTCTCTATCCTAAAGGTCCTCAACAGATACTCCTAGTAACTTGAAATTTAGCTTCGTATCTTAATTTATGAGATAAAGCTTTTGCTATGTAAGAACATACGCTTTCGATTACTAAACTGCTTGGTGGGCAATATTGGTGGCCGGATGGCCCAATATATAACTGTCTATGACGGTCAACAAACTTGGCAAATGATATCAACGTTTTATCATCCTAGTTTTTTAGTATTTCCAAGCTTCCTCGATCGTCAACGAATAATTCTTTACTAAAAACTAACAGCTCAACAGAAGGTTTGCACAGGTTCTAGGTGCAAATATGAACGTATGACAGAAATACTGTACGTGCAAAAACGCACATTAACTAGGATCGGCGACCGTTTCTATCGTGGCACCAAGAAAATTTGATTCTTTAACTTACCGGAATAACCCGTGCTTGGATCTTGCGCTGAATAGTCACCTGTTTTATCTCCGTAGTTCATATTCGATAAAGATTTGAAGGAGGAAAGATACTTTTTAGAGGGAAGTTACAGAAGATTACTACGCAACCTCGTGGAAGACCAGCTCATGCGCATGTGTGTAGCATATTACGCAATAAAGAGAGTGAGTGCGCGCGGGTCAGTGCGTCGCAGAGATCTGGATACTACAAATCAAGGTTCTTGAACTGTGTGAAAGTTGAGGGCGTGAATGAGCTTGACTGCAAAACAATCAGTTTCCCTATGCAGAAGCGTGATCCTTGTGTGTGAAGCGAGCAAGCCTCACAGCAAATATTTGTCAACAGATCAAAGTATCGATAATGACTTTAGACAGCAGAGATACACAGAAACAAGGTGGGGCTGCTTAATCATCCTCTGAAAGATATGGTACTTGTGAACATATCTGCCACATTTTAACAGGATGAGTTATCAAAATGAGTGAGAAGAGTGCCATTGCTTTTCTGAGTTCTTTCTTCCATCACCAACTCCCACCCCCAGCCCTAAAAGTAAATAAGTATATACATATAAATAACAACCATAAAAAAGTAAATTACTACAAAATAGGTAAAAAAAGAACAGTGGGGAAAATTATCAGGGCTTGATAGTTGTGTAAACACTGAGGATTTACAATTTTATGACCAATAAATAAATAATACCACGCTTTTTACAGTTATCAGCATTTCTTTTCCGAGAACACCAAATCTCATTTTCAGAGGCCAGAATCCTTTTTGTTAGAACCAAGAATCAAGACCAGAGACTAAAATCTCAGCACATGTTCAAAAATCAGGCAACAGGATTGACTAGTTCCTGTTATTGATTTTGTTCGGAGTGTCAGGTGTTAAGTAACCACTGACTGAAAACACTTGGTCTAGGGACAAGACTGGAGATGATCTTGAAAAATTGTTAAAGGCAAGGTCAGTCCTCATTACTGCAATAGGGGATCCATATTGTAGTGTTAAGGAATTGCTTGAGGGTACCCCTCTTAGTACCTACCATAAGTCAAGTGAGTAATGGTGTAATAAGCATGTACTCAGTTGAGTTATTTAACTGTATATCTTCTAGATCTGTGTTTTATTGTGGAATTGCAGCATTACAATATTCAGGGGTGATAAATAGTTCTTCTAAAACTATGTGCATCTCTCTGGGTCTTGATTATTTACAAGACTAAGGAGCTTTCAAAGTCCCTTGATATATTGAATTTTGATGACAAAAATACAATTTTCAAATTTCAAAGGAAAGGTTAATCCTATGAGCATAGCACCATGTCACATTGGTGCTACCAAAAAACAGCTATAGCTTGTTCTGATATCAAATTTTACTGTTATATTCAAATTTCTTGTTCCAGAGAGTCTCAGTCTCACAAATTAAAAAGTCAAAATGTCTCAGGCTCACAAAGAAAATGCATGTCTCACCAGCTCGCAAAGTCATACATTTGCCATTTGCCACCCCCATATCTATAACAAATTCATGTTTGACAGCTCTAACTGATCTGACATTGCAATCATCAGGTTACCATAATCATGATATTAGAACTTTAGTTTGTACAATAAAGAACAATAATGGTCGCAAACTGATGTGCTTCATGACGCTTCAAAGATTGACCATGCCCCACGCCTCTTCAGTGTTAGTCCAACACTGCTGCTTTTCATAAACCTAAGTTGTTGTGCACAACATTCGTCTTATCCTGCTTGGCACACACCAAGTGATGGACACTGACGCTGTCGAAGCTAACTACAGGTTCTTGTAAATTATCTGTTCATCTTCAGTTGACTTGAGCAGTATTGAAGGAATTATTATCCATAATTTCCCAGACTTTTTCTTGCAGGACAGGAACAATTTCTGCTGACACAAACAAGTGTGTCTCATCGAGATCATCTATCACAAATTTCTTGCCCAAAATTACTTTCTCATCAAGGTGAAGAAGAAACTGCTTCACTGCAGGATCACTACAAAGAAAGGCAAAATATGATTAATGTTAACCCTTTAAGCCCTAAGAGCTGACCTATAGATTTTACTCTGTCT
>CM042758.1:15865555-15894121 GCA_022496165.2 Catalaphyllia jardinei | reverse complement strand
AAAAGAGTCAAAGACCCTATACAAGGCAAACCACCTGAAGAAACCCTCCCAAGAACCATTATAACATAAAAGATAAAAATTTAAATGATAAATATTATTACATTTAGTTAAATAGGGTATGAGATAGGCTCGATTACCAGCTGCTATTTGGAAAATGAGTCTGCACTCCTCCCCTGAAGGCATGGCTGGACTTGTGAGGATTCTTTTATTAGTCTTAACCAATCAGGTAACCACCTAAATATTTTTGTCGGGCATAAATTATATTGCCAGTTTGGATTTGCGGCCCGTCATGGCAGATGATGTGGAATTGATAATGGCATATGAGAGAACTTCAGAGCCTTAATGATCCGGACTCCTCTTTATACTGTTCGGTAAGTCCAATGATCTTATCCAATTCTTTTATAGCATCGCTATGACATCCGTTATTTTGTAAAAGCTTTGAACGGTCGTAAAGAAGTGAGATCAAAAGTTTAAAAATTCACAACGAGAAATGCTAGAAAGGTTTGACAATGGGTAAGATGTGTTCATTTTTCAGCCAACAATATGTATGAATCTGTCAGATGCACAAGGCAACAAAGCATAACAAAGAGACAGCCCAAGCTAAATGTTGAGTTTAAAAGACAAAACAGTCAGGCAAATAGAAGTATTACATTTTATAAGGATAGCAACAGCAGTCTCTGGCAAAGCCAGGCAAAATTTTTTTTTTAAATGGGCTTTATCGTGGATAAAGCAAAGCGACTAGCAAAACATATGTGACAAATTGCAGGGTATCAACTTAACAGCAGAAACCATGCAGACCAACATGTCACCTTTGACATATTTTGAAATGCATGACCAGTTTGCTAAACCACAGTGGTCAACAGTCAGACGATGCTGTTCTTATTAAAAAAACAAACTCTTCCATAGAATACAGCATTCAAGCATACAGCGCTCTTCCACAGCAATAATGTGAACCAAAATAGGTTGGAAAAAGCCAAAATTTTTAAAAAATAGAATGGGAAATGTACAAATGATTAGAGCCATAGGTTGTAATCAGATAATATTTCTGGCGACCAGGAGAACCGCGTGAATTAAATTATGAATTGACGTCACAGACATGGTTTGCCGCTCACGCATCCAGCCGTTCTTCTTGGAGGGGGGGGGTAGACCAGACATGGGAGAGCAGTGGAAATCGAGCCTAGGTATGAGATTCCATGCTGTACCTGGCTTACAAGCCACTGACTTAGTCAAACTTTGCCATAAGACCAGCGACATAAAAACACTGACCTGCAAGTCAGGCTCAGTCATAAGCACACATATATATAATGAATTTTAAACATAAATATAAAAACTATCCAATTAAAAAAATTATTGAAAAAATAAAATAATTACATAATTCTAGAAGATAGGAAATCCCTTACTCCCCTTCTAAAGCTTGAGATACTTTAAGCTTGTTGTAAGATGGTAACACATTCCATGTGTCAACAATCCTATTAAAAAAGCTAAACTTAAAAGTACCAGTCCTTGCATAGTTCTTCTTCAGTATAAGTTCATCCCTTCCCAGCTTATGGAGTACCCCTGGCTGAATAAACTTGAATATATGAGGGAACATCTATTAGTAAGTTAATGTAATGATCTTAAAGCAAATATTACGTACCCATTCTGTAATGAACCTGCCCTCGGTTGTAGTAAGGTATTGCAAAGTCTTTATCAAGTTCTATGGCCCGAGTATAATCCGAAATTGCATCATCGAATTTAACTTGCAAGTATTTTAAATGACCTCTGTCGTTCCATGCAGAAGATAACAAACGCCTTAATGATCCGGACTCCTCTTTATACTGTTCGGTAAGTCCAATGATCTTATCCAATTCTTTTATAGCATCGCTATGACATCCGTTATTTTGTAAAAGCTTTGAACGGTCGTAAAGAAGTGAAATAATGTCCGCCATATTGGGGGCCGAAAGAAGTCTGGACATTACTCCGCCAAAAAGATAGAGATTGGAAACGAGTTTGTTATCCAGCCGCCATTTTTCAAAAGTACGCAAACGAATTTTCCAAAATCTTCGGAATTTCAACAACAATGTCCTTCAAAGAAGCTTTAGCAACTCCTAATGAAGTGATCACGGTTCTTGCTAGCGCAGAAGACGAAGAAGTCCTAGGAAAAGTTGCAAAGAACTTCAACGAGGTTCAAGAGGAGCGATCCCTTCAACAAGAAAGCGTGAAATCGACGTTACGAGCTTTAAGTAAACTACTGGCGAACAAAGAAGACGAAGAGAAAGCTTCGAGAATCAACGAGAATTCAAACGGAATAGAAGCCCTTCAGGCTGAGAGAGATGCTACCGTCAAGCACATCGAAAAGTTGGAAGCTGATGTTAAAGTCTTCGAGAAAAAAATAACTGGCAAGGAAGATGAAATCAAGGAGTTGATGGAGAAAGCTACAGAAGTTAAAACCAACCGCGTGGAGATTCTTCCGCAAACTAAGTACAATTTCAGCCTATACACAAACGTGAGCCATATCAGGTGGGATTATGAGAGTGATGAAGACCAAGTCAAAGGATTTATTGCAAACTTGAATGATGTGAAACCCTTCTGCTTTAGCAAAAGTGAAAAGTCGAAATTCGACATCGTCAATTCTCTCTGGGATCTCCTTGAGGCCTGACGAGTGAACTCTACTCAAGGATTTGGTTTTTAAAAACTTTTTAGTAGGCCTGAGGAGATTGATCTTATAAAGTTATATCTCAATGCTTATATTTATAATCTAGCCTAGCGAAAAACTTGTGATAATGCATGTACTTCAGACCTGCCGGCTGGTTTCGGCGCAATTTAAGAATACCGGTAGTTCACAACAGTCCAATCCACCCACCCTGCAAGCAGAGCCTTTTTGTACGGTACAGTTGCTTTTACCAAGTAATCAAAGATATAGCAATAAGAGATGAAAGAGGCTCTGCTTGCATGGTGTATTCCACCTGGGCCTGGATTTTCTTCTTGTCCCACACGTGAGGCGATTTAACAGCTCTGCAGCAGATGAGACATTTGACATCACTTTCAGCACCAAACTACATACAGTAGGTGAATGAGATGAGGGAGGGGGAACAGTGAGGGGCACTGCACCCCCAGCAATGGAGATTATGTAATTTTTTTGGGCAAAATGCTCGTGATTCAGGCAACGAGGGTTAAGAAAAAAACATTACAAAGAAATTTGCCATTGGTGTGATTTCCAAAACTCATAAATAAATTTCTATTTAGTTGCCTTTTTATCACTTTTCTTTTTGATAAGTTTTATATTTTACTCGGATTGAGACTTGATAGAGTATGATCATAAACTTTGATTGGCTGAGTATGAAAGCTTTGAATATAACTATTTTTGCAATTATTGCAGTTTCATTAGATGACTGGGAATTATGAACATTTTGGGTTTTCATGCAATTTTAGTGGCAGCATTTGCATCCCTATTTCAACACACGCATTTGGGTATTGTGTAAATTTTTCAGGCAATGTTATTGACCCCGTCTCCCAACTCCAAGGGTGGCTGCATGCCTATGCCAAATTACACTGTAGATGCATCAAGCTTCCAGGCACTGCAGCTCAAGTAAATCCTCAAACTAAATCATCCATCAGATAGCATGGTTTGTTTCATTAACACTTATCCATGGGATAGAAATTTATCTGGTCAATAGCATTATTCATTCTTCAAACAAATGGGGCCTGGTGGGCAATTTTACACCCTAATCTCCCAAAAATGTATGATTTTTGTCTCCTTAACCTTGTACTCAGACTTCAGAGTCTTCATTCCTCTTGACCAGAGAGCAAGAAACAAGCACCTCAGAAAGTTCTGTTTGATTATGCAAGTTTGAAAATGTTGGGCTTTCAATTAAATTGTATTTTGTGTATGTTTAACTGACAAACACTTGGCCCAATCAGGTTGCTAGCATTTTATTTCCACTCATTTCTACTGTTTTTAAAACCAAAGCGTGAGGCGGGAAAAATTCTCACTGGCTCCGCTTATCTGCCTGTTCTGCAGGGTAGGTATATGTGGGAGGCAGGGTGGCCTCATCTCGGTTGGTGCGCCTGACTCGAGTGGTCCGGGTTTGAGCCCTGGCCGGGGACATTGTGTTGTGTTCTTGGGCAAAACACTTTACTTTCACAGTGCCTGTCTCCACCCAGGTGTATAAATGGGTACTGGTGAAATGTTGGGAAACCTAACAAAATTGCGGGGAAGTGACCTGCGATGGACTAGCATCCCTTCCAGGGGAAGTAGAAATTACTTCCAGCTACTTCATGCTACAGACCCCGGGATAAGCTCCGGCAGCTATGAGCCAGCCTTGGCTCCAAGGCTTCGCACTTTAAAAGTGGGTATGTCTCCATGCTCAACAGGGGAAGTGGGAGGGGCCAGGGATGGCCCTGCCTTTACAGTGAGGTCTAAAAGACCTGGTAAAATATTTAGTTACGTTTGGTATGATTTTCAGCTTTGGACCAATCTCTTAACCCTGGCTCTGGAAAACCGTCAGAAAACCATCAAGTATTTCATCACCTTCCAGAACTGTAAAACAGATTCTTTGATTTCGAAAAGTAGTTGACCCAGGAGAGAAGGGGTAACTTGTACCTTTTAGGACTTCAAAAGGCAGTTTAGGACTACCTTTTAGGATGTTCAGCTACAAAAGGTGCACAGCAGGAGCTTTTGCAGGACCTTTTAGGGCTGAAAAACATATGATAGGAGGTGTGTCAGTTTAGAATAACTCTATTTGTATCTCTAAAGGGTGAAAAAACTTAAAGCCACACCCACAAAAAAAGATCTTGGTACCTCTTAGGGGCCAGTCATTTTTCTATAGGAGTTTCCCCAGGTCCTTAATGATCTGAAATCAGTGGGAAAAGAGAAAATTCCTTGAATCAAAACTTTTACAAAGCTTTGAAATTGAATCACATTTTCTTTATCCTGGTATTCCCTCAAGGAGGGTAAACTGACCAATCAAAGTACGTCACTACAAAGAAAAGTCTCGGAGTTGAATTGCGAACAATCAGTGCGATGGGCTTAGACTGCTCCCAAATGGCTAACCAGGACAATAACCTAAGCCGAGTCGATCGTCTATTTCTTCCCAAGGGGGGGTGGTTTTGGAGGAGTACAATTTTAAAACAAGTCCCTTTTTGAGACCTCTTTTGAGGGTAATTTTTCACTAGTAGGGGTCAAATTTTATGACACAGCAACGGCAGTCCAACAGGTTTTATAAGTGGATGCAGTAAATAAAGAAAAACTTCTCGCTGGCGGTTTCTTGAGCATTGCCCCCATCTGGTGAGCTCTCTTTATCAGATGATCAGTTGTCACGCCGCTCCGCCCCAGTCCCGTTTTCGCCCTGGCGAGCGGTCGCCCAGATCAGCAATCCAGCAATAATTAAAATGACATTCTTGTGAAGGGCCTCACGTGTTGAATATGGATAAATATGCGAAGAAATGTGATCGGGAACAATAGTACGGTTCGTGGTATTAGCGTGTGGTTGAAAGAACTGAATTAACTAGCCGATAACCGAGAAAAAGGGTAAACGAGATATTGAATAAGCAAGAAAAATTTAAAAATCTGCATGTGTAAGGACGAAAGGAGAGAATCAGTGGCGAATCTAGAGGGGAGGGTGAAGGGAGTGCGCATTTCTGATGGATTGGATTTCTGATCCAAAGAAAATTAAACAGAATGAGTGGAAGGAAGGCTGATCCTTGTGGCAAGGGAGAAGAATAAGAAACAGCCAAATCATTTATTAACATGCTGCACATGAACCTTTCATATCGCCATCATTTCATTCAGTCAAAATGGTATATTCAGCTCACGAGTTCGCGTTTAGGTAAAAAAAATTAAAGAACTCTCCAGGTTTGACCCAGTATTCAGGAGCCCATTACGGCTCCTGCCATATCTAAAAAACGTGACAAATTCCGACTCGAACTTTAAATATCCTAATCCACTTTCGGCTTTCTTGGACGAAAGCAGGAACCCATGACGAAAGCTGCGTTACCTCGCAACAAATATATTCTGCTTTCCAAAAATAAACCTTGAATCATTCAACAACGTGGCGCTTGTCAACTCCGCCTCCTAAAGTTTGATTGATGAGGTTCGAACACTGAAAAGCCTGGAAAAATTTTTAGCACCGAAAAATAGTAAGATAAAGAAGGATATAGATTGACAAATGGAGAATAAATACTCAGGTGACGTTCCCCCTTGGACATGAACAAAAAACTTCAAACTCTAGAAAGGGCCAACGGACAAGTCAAAAGTACTGGAACCTGGTAGGTTCTGATCAGCAAATGCAAAGGCTTGAAGAAACTGAACTCAGAAAGGCTGACCGTACGGTTGGTGTTAACTGTATATATTTTTCAATACTTCTTCAGGCACGGCCTGCTTCTTCAGGCCGTGCCTGACGAAATAACAGTTAATTTGGTTTTATCAACTGAGTTGATAATGTGAATTAGCCACCGTAAAGAGATTCAGAAGCTGACGTTTCGAGCGCTAGCCCTTCGTCGGAGCGAATCGAGGAATTGTGGGTTGTGTGTGGTTTATATACAGAAGTATGGAGCTACGCTATTGGTTGGTGCCTGGCAACGTGAAAAACAGAATAAATTAGTTAAATGAAAAACGTTCGTTGATACCGTGAGGATTAAGAGTGCCGATTTGAAAAATAAATTTTTGTTCTAGAGTTTTGCGGCTTTCTGTGCTTCCTTGATGTAGGGAGAGGCCGCAGACTGTCATATGTTGCGTCGAATGATTCGGCAGATTAAAGTGTCTAGCGACCGGTTTAGATGCGTTTTTGTCGTGTTTCTCTACGTCACGAAGATGTTCTCGAAATCGGTCGCCTAGTCGTCTACCTGTTTCGCCGATATATAACTTTTTGCAAAGGGTGCAAGTTATACAGTAGATGACATTGGCTGAGGTACAGTTAAAATGATCAGTGATCTTAATGGATCGCTTGGGTCCCGACAATTTTTCAACGTTGCAAATGAAAGGACATGTTTCGTGCGCGTGCACATTTAAAAGTACCGGGTTGTTCACTCGTTTGAAAAGCACTTCTGACTAGAAAGTTACCTATGTTTTTGTCGCGTTTGAATGAAATTAATGGCGGTTGCGAAAAGATTCTGCCAGTATCGGGATCATTTTGAAGTAATTTAAAGTTTTTTAGAATGATGGATTTAACTGCGTGGTTGTGAGGGTGAAATGTGAGAGTGAATGGAATTCTATTGTTATTCTCCTTCTGAGACGTTTGTAGTGCTGACTGCCGATCAATTTGTTGGGCGCGATGATGGCCTGCTTCAACAACAGAGGCAGGATAGCCACGTTTGTCGAAAAACTCGCACATTTCTTCTGATTTTAAGGAAAAATCAGAGTCTACACTACAAAGGCGACGAAGTCTAAGAAATTGAGAATAAAGAATGGAATTCTTGACATGTGATGGATGTGAAGATGAATACAACAAGTAACTATGAGAATCTGTGGGTTTGTAGTGCACACTGGTGCATAAACCGTTGCCTTCGACAAAAACCTTAATATCTAGAAATGCTAAAGAAGTATCGGAAATTTCCCAGGTATATTTAAGAGCCGGATGAAACGAATTAACAGCAGTTATAAATTGATTGAGTTCCTCTCTGGTGGAGGAAGTGGCGCCGACACAGTCGTCAATGTAGCGACGGTAGAGGTCAGGTTTGGGGCCGTTGTATTGATTGAAAAATTGGTGTTCAATGTAGCCTACGAAAAGATTGGCGTAGCTGGGTCCCATTTTGGTACCCATGGCCACACCATTGATTTGTTTATAATAACTGTCGGCGAATGAAAAACAGTTTAGTGTTAAAACTAGTTCAGCCAAGCGGAGCAGTGTTTCCGAGCTTGGTTCCTTAACAGTACGTAAATCAAAAAAATGTTTGAGGGCTAGAAGACCTTCGCCATTAGGGATGACGGTGTAAAGAGATGTAATATCCATAGTGAAAATAAGTTTGTCTTCGCCCAGGAAATTGAAATCGCGAAAAATTTGGAGTGCGTGTTGACTGTCTTTAACATATGACGGTAAAGATCTGACGATAGGTGCCATAATTTTGTCCAAATAGCTAGAATTGAGTTCGGTAGGGCAACTACATGCAGAGACAATAGGTCGGCCTGGGTTGTTAGGTTTGTGAATTTTAGGTAAAAAGTAAATACATGAAGTTCTAGGAGTTGTGATGATGAGATTAGTAGCAGTAGCCGGCAATTCTTGTTTGACTATAAGATCATTAATAGTGCTCTTGACAATTTGTTGGTTAGTGGAAGTGGGATCTTTTTCGACTTTAGCATAAAAGGAGGTGTCAGAAAGTTGCCGCAAAGCTTCTTTTTGGTAGAGGTCGGCCCGCCAAACAACTAAAGCGCCGCCTTTGTCGGCCGCTTTCACAATTATGTCTTTGCGCTTACTAAGATTTTTTAGCGCCGCCCTCTCTTCCGAAGCAAGGTTGGAAAATTTGGTGTTTCGATTGAAATTTAGTTTGTTGATCTCGTAACGGCATTTATTGATAAAAAAATCTAAAGAGGCAAACTGGCCCTCTGGGCGAGTCCACTTCGATTTTCGAGTCTGGAGTGTCTCGAAAATATCTTTTTCCGAAGTGTTAGAATCATCCTCTTTATCATGGAAAAAGGCTTTAAGTTGCACGCGGCGAAGAAATTTTTCAACATCTTGCTTAACCGAGAATTCGTCAAGTTTTTTGGATATAGGAACAAAATTCAAGCCCTTACTGAGGACGGATTTCTCTGCGTCGGAAAGCGGAATATAACAGTTACCCCGACCGTACGGTCAACCTTGAGACACAATACAACAAATTATAAAAGTCCTAAAAAGTATATTTTCCCCAAAAAAAATTCTATTAGACTATTTTCAGTTTGAATCGTGATTTGTCACATTTTTTAGATATGGCCAAAACTGCACTGTTCTTTGCTTTCTGCCTAAACGTGAACTCGCGACTTGAAAATACCATCTTGACTGGATTAAATGACCGCGATATGAAGGGTTCACTTCGGACCATGTGTGTTATTTCACTGATTATTTCTTAAAGTTCTCTTCTCAGTCCTCAGTTGATTTATGTATTTAATTATTCTTTCAACTGACTTTTAAATTTTATTTTATTGCTAATTATTATGTTAATTTTTCATTTATTTTTTTGGTTTTGACACTCCGCGCACTTCGCACTCCGGCTTTTGCCTTTTCAAACACCCGAGAAGCACATCATTAACGCAAAATGATAAAGATGAAACGACAGAGGAAAAATTAGGGCCACACTGCATACAATAGAAACTTTGATGTTATCCGAGGCCGACCGAGGGCTGTAAGAATTGGCTTTTTTGTTACCCAATCTGCACTTTCACGCTGAATTGTTAAGATCAGTTTACATTTCAGAAAATGAGTAAAACAGCAACCGGGGCTGTAGGCAGCCATTTTTTTCCATTTGAGCCTAAATTAATGAAAAAAAGGAATTCTCAATGTGTTTAATTATAGCCATTTTCATCAAAGTTGTTTGTGAATACTTGTTATTTTCGTAACGAACTATAAACAGGTTGATGAGTTCGAGACAGAGCACATGCAACGTAACAGTACCACCATTTAGTTAGTAAACGGAGTGTTACACAGTGGTTTTAACTTTAAAAGTGACAAGTTTTAATTTCTATTTCGCGATATTTTGCTCGCGACAGGCGGGTATCGCGGTGCGCACTTGTAATATCAACTTCGATGGATTTCTCGTGGAAGCGTTTTTGTGCTCTGCGTAGAGTATCACTGGCTACGCGTGCGTAAAATCATACAAATCTCGATAATGGGTATACGTCTAAATAATCTTTTTGTTCGTGTTCTTTACGCGTGTAAAAGCAGCTTACAAGCAAGCACGTAAAAGTGATGTGTCAACCCTAAGGCAATTTGGACGCTTCCTGCTTTTTGTCAGATCAGTTCTCACCCCAGAGAGGGAGGCCAAGGTTAAAAAATTTAAAGAGACTGTCTGGAATCCAATTTAGCATTCATAAATATTTATTTAGAAAACATCCTGTAGCCGACCGTAAAATTAAACGCTGTCAGCTTATAACTCAAATAGAAATCCGCATTAGCACTGGCTATAGACATAACAGAGATATAGATAAAAACCGTTGTACAATGAGCAACAATTAAAAAGTGTATCGAATATGGCAATGAGGAGTACGCGAAAATCCAAGGCGAGGGATAGTTTCTAAATATAAGCAAAATCTTATCACTTTATCTTAAAAGCACAATTGGAAACATTTGTACGCACATTTCCGCTGAAGGAAAAATGTTTATCTAACTCAGTTAATCTACTGTAAAGTATGTAAAGTGTCAAAACAACCTCTCGGTTATCTCGAGCGCAATTGTCTCCTAGATATTCTTTTCAAGTCGTTTTCTGTATGCCATCTCGGCCTTGCTGTTCTGAACCCTTATATTTCGCTTCCCTCAAGAGCTCGAGAAACTTGGCTAGTGATAATCAACTGTGTGTTTTGCCCAAACTCATTTTCTCCTAGATATTCTTTTCAAGTCGTTTTCTGTTTGCCATCTCGGCCTTGCTGTTCTGAACTATATTTCGCTTCCCTCAAGAGCTCGAGAAACTTGGCTAGCGATAATCAACTGGATGTTTTGACAGATAGTGCATGGATAGCTCCCGTATCAGTGCCGGCGACATGTAAACTCCTGACTTCTAAATCACTTTCGCACATTTTTGCAGCACGGTGCTTTCGTCGACAACAACGTGGACCAGTTGAAAATTAGAATGGTGCCGAGACCAAGTTTAACTCACCCATCACGGGCATATCATGTGTGGTCCGTTTGGGTCTCGTTACTCTGTAACTTAATTACCTTTCTGTTTTTTTTCTTTATTTTTCCCAAGCTTAATATAATTAACGGCGGCTTGAGAGTGCGTGTTTTGTGTTATATCCGCTGTTTTTATATTAAAAAACAATCTCATCTAATATCTGATCTTATCTGAAACATTTGAGGTTTTGGGTTTCCTCATTCAGCTCGATAATATGTGTATGGAGTGCATTTGATGACAGGTATATTTGCATATACTCAATATTCGTCTTCCTGTGCTCAAATGGTAAGCAAAATTTACAAGATGTTGAACCAATTTCAACAAGAAAATTGTATAAAACTTTTTGATGGAATGGGGTCAATACTTCAATGACATCACCAAGGCAACCCATTTCGCCCCAGGGTCGTTTTCAGACAGTGATGTTTAGGTCTCTGAAGCAACGCAAACAAGCTGAATCACACGGGCAAACAACAAACTTTGTAACAATAGTGCAAAGTTTACAAAGACTTCTGTAATGCACAATCAACTCTCATGCTAATAGCTTCAGAGACCAGTTTAACGCGATTGGTCAACATTTACACACAGAATACTGTCCGGACAACAAATTTATTCTCCGCGGGATCCAAGAATTTTTCGTCCGTGAGTTTTCCGTGGACACAAAGAAATTGACCTTTCGGAGTTTGAATCTAAATGTTACCTAAGCTTAATATCAAGACTGTGTCAGGACGAAGGAGACAAGATTTCGTCGCTAACGAAATATGAGTACAAATGGTGCAAGTTCTAACGGTTCTTCGCTCGAAGACAAATATGCAAGTGCCAGAGTCGCTTCGGTTGTATACCTATGTGCAGTGGGAGTTTGCGGGATCATTGCAAATTCTCTGGTGATTTTTGTATTCTGGAAATATCCGAAGCTCAGGACGGCTGCAAATCTGTTTATATTTAACCTAGCATTCTGTGATTTGATGCTATCGATTTTGGACAACACCTTCTCCGTGGCATCGACGCTCTATGGCGAATGGTTGTTCGGCCGAGCCGGTTGTATTTCGTACGGATTTTTCCACTATTTCTTTATCTGCTGTACTGTCTCGACCCTGGCTGCCATTTCTGTGGATCGTTTCTTTTTCATTACTCGGCCAAGCCAAACCAGAGCGGCTCAAGTAATTACGAGAAAAAAGGCGATTGGAATATTATTGATAATCTATCTGTACACTCTTTTGTTTACGTTTCCGCCATGCGTCGGATGGAACTCTTTTGTGGAGGAAGAAATCTTCTACAGTGGTTGTTATATCAATTACGGCGATCAAAGAACGTCTTCAATAGTTTATTCAGTGATTGCACCGGCTTTTCTATTCATGGTTCCACTTACAGTAATGATTTATTGCTACACAAGAATTTTTATCGCCGTTCGTCGAAGCACTCAACGAACAATCGGTAGAACGCTTGCCACGACGTCTTCTGTCAAGAAGAAATATCCTTTGCTAAAAAGAACGCACATACAGACAGCCAAAATGATAATTGTTGTTATATTTTTCTCCATGATCGTATGGGTTCCGTATGTCGTTGTTTCCTTGGTCAAGGCAGCAAATGTCTACATTGACCCAATTGTGTCTCACATCACCGTGCTCGTTGCCAAGTCGTGCGTGATTTACAATGTCCTTATCTACGCGATTCTAAACCGCAAACTTAAAGCTGCGATCTTGGACGCGATCTGCTGTGGTAGACAAAGTTTCTCGCTTGTCGGAACCCCTAGTTCCGGAAATAACGCTAACAGAAATCGAATCAGTCGAATTTTAAGCGAAACTGAAGTACCATCTCATGTCGCGGAAGCTCAAAAGAATCGACTGAGCGCTTTGACATTACAGCAATCATCGGAGCACGTTCCCGATCAATATTCTGACCACCTCTCTCCGCCTTTCAGTCCTAAGATAAAGAACGGTGTCGTGAAAAGCGTAGAGTTCAACGACGGCCAAAGAAGAGACAGCGTGTTAGGAACTTCATTCAAAGAGGATTCAGAAGTAGTTGTAAATGGTATCGGTGTGGTACCGCCTGGGACAAATGGTTCGGTTTTTTCGAAAGTTTCAAAGATCCAGCGAAATTCTGATGCGACTCGTGCTAGCAATGCGCCGCAGGGCGCATTGGAAAAAAGTACGATTTTGGATTCGGTGGATAAAACATTGTCTGGCGGGAAATTCGCAAGAACAGATTCACATGTCAATGCAGCGGCTGAAAAACCGCCAAGTACTTTACCGGCAGAATCAACAAGCCTGCAGCTTCAACGCGTTCACCACCTTTATTCGTCAAGATCAGCCAAGAATAAACGCTCACAAACTTTATCATCGCCTTCGCAATTGTACAAGAAAGGCACGCGGCCCACTGCCGCGCAACAGGTCTTGTCCGATTCGAATATTCCGCGCGCGAGCACAAGCACAGATCAAGAAAGCGATCTTTCGAGGGGACATTCTCGCGAGGGTTCTTTCGTTCAGCGATCAGTGAGTAATATTCACAAACCTAAAAGGCCGCGACCTGGGAATAGAACAAACGCGAAACACGCGCCCTCGCGCAGGAAAAGTTGTGCCAATGGCCGAAGGGGCAACATAGACCCGCTTCACACTTCAGCCCAAGAATTGCTGGAGATACAGAATTATTGGAAGCGAATGAGCCTCTGTCTAGACGACATTGATCTGGATAAGGTGACGAGAGAGGCGGAAATTGTTTAGATAGTTTTGTTTTTCTGTAAGAAGTCTTCTCCTGAAAGAAAATGGTGAAAACGTATGTGCATTCTGCACGCAAGATATCTGGTAGATGCAGCGACATTTCGCCCTCTGCTACCGTTTGATGGGTTAAGGGGAAAATTTCTTACGATGTACCAAGAGTATATCTAAGGTTCTGGTATTTATGGAGGAATACTACTTTATAATTCAAACTTAACACAATCATTACTTTGTGTTTCACTCAGGAAAGCTGCTTTTATGTATTTTAAAACGTTCCAGACATGTTTATTTTTTCAGTTTCTGTCTTCTTTCTCAACCAGCTACATGCTTTGAATTCTAAATTTAGTTGCTTCTCAGTTGATGCTTTTTACTGCCCATTTTAACGACTACTAAAGGTTGGTCTTCACCAGGGTATGTGTAAGCTTAAACAGACATAGTAAGGTGTTGGTATTCATCTCCTTTTGTTAGAACTACTGTCTAACAAAAGATGCTACTTAACAACCCCCTAATGTGTCTAAGTATGTTGGTAATGCCTGTGCTTAAAACCTGTGAAAACCACTTTTAACGGTCAGAAAATTGAGTGATTTTGTCGGGCGAGTAGCTAATTTAACTAGTCACTGCATGAATATGGGAATGCAGTTCAGATCACCAAAACCTAGATAAATTGAGCAAAATTGCTTAATTAAATACTCTATTGTTGCAAAAGTGGTACTGCTCCCATTAAATAACGTCTGAAATTGAACCTGAAATCGGCTGTTGAAACACTTTGGAATTGACTGCAATACCTTACTTCAACTAAACTGGGGAAATCTTATGTGGCTGTTTGAGAAGGGGTACAGAAATCTTGAGTTGGTTTAGGGCATATCTCACCATTGCGTTGTACTCAGAAGGAACTGTAACTTTTATAAAATATTTATTAATAAGTTGATTATCTATTTGTACCTGGGCTTGTTCTTATGAATTTTAATCTCGGAGTTATTCAGTATTTAATTTTTTTTACTGGAAACATCGTTCGTTCGTTCGTTCTTTTCAATCTTGTTTTAAATCCATTTGAGACAAGGAGAGAATTTCACTCTGAAAAATATTTTGGACCAGACGTGAATTACTGTTTAAACAGTAACTAATGCTCTTTCAAGGTTATTTTTTGAAAAAAGTTATCCTTTTGACGCCGTTGATATTTTATAATTGATCGTTATGGCTATCACCTACATTTTACAGATCAGTTTGTTGTGAAAATTACTGGAGGCAAATATGGAAGTTATAAACTCTATGTAGGCTGGTAAATACAAAGTTACCCAAAGGACAGGTCAGAAGAGGCCTTTTCCTTTTTTCTTCTCCGTTGTCACGTGTGTTCTCACGTTTCTCGTTCATCACACACACTCGTTGTACTGAAAAACTCTTCGCGTTCTCCAGAACGTACCAATTCGTTTCGTTTTATTGCATTACGTTAAACGTTGCCAAAGCTATTTAAAACCATGCGTACGTCATTATACTGCAACTATATTTAAAAAATATGTTTTTTATCATGAGAAATTCTCAAGTTAATTTTAAATAAAAATGCGCAATACATCAATGTGGTTCAATTTAATTGTTTCCAAGCCCTTTATCGCCGGCATAGCTCTCTACTAGATATCGATGCAGATTTGTTCAGTTTCCACTGCTCCCTGTTTCCGCTAACACGGCGAAGGCAGATGGAAGTTTTTTCCCTTCGTTTCATTTCTAACATTTCGCCGGCAATGACTTTGTGTTGAAAATTAATTTTTGAAGACGGCTGGAATTCAGAATTGATAATGTTGCAAGTTGTAAGTAACCTCGACCTTGTCTTAATCCTGAATCCTTAGACAAAGTCCCGAGCGCGAGTGGCGAAATCAACAAGCCAGGCAGGAATTATTGAAAAGGACTCTTATTCAGGAAGTCTACAATTAAACTTGACCTTTCATGTCTGTCACAGTAACGTTCTAATACAGCTACATCCTATTAATTTGACTTCAAAGCTCGTTCCGTTAAGTGTACAGGCTCATCAAAAAAAAAATCCCCGAACCCCTCAATTATGTTTGACTCTCCTGTTTACCTATGCCTAAAATCAACCCTGTTTATTTCGAACTCTATTGGTAGATCGACTGAAAAATAAACGCCATTAAGTCAGACTTTGGATCTTCAGTTTGGCCCTTTTTTGTACTTTAATCTCACTGAGCTGTAATGAACTTCGTCCTCGGGTGTTCCTTTCCCACCCTTCGGACAATAAGTAGTGGTTATTGAACAAGCGCGAGGTCAAGATGGTTGGATATTGGCCAATGAAGTTCTATTTTTGCGTGTTTACGGATCGGTACTGGTACGAGGCCGAGGTCCATGAACACCCAAAAAAGAACGAGGCCAATATCCAGCCATCTTGACCGAACAAGCTTGATCGATCAATAATGGATTTATTACAAGGCAAGAACAAACTCTCTTCCGGAATCAAGGAGGGCAGTCCACAGCGGAACCTCGTTCCCATGGCCTTTTCCCTGGCTTGAGGGCGGGACAAAATGAAATTTAAATATAGGAAATACGATATAAAACGTCAAAAGATAAATGATAACAAAAGACCGAGTGACGGAAAATTAACGTAAAAATTTAAAAATATGGGAAAAACGTTTAGATCATGGTTTCTTGGTTACAGCCTGTACGTAGTAATGAGAAGCTATAAATAGTCCAAATAACCTAAACATAGAAAGCTAATACCAAAGAATTAGAAACGAACTAAGTTTCAGCTTTCTTATTTTAAAAGACCACGAGGTTCAAGAGTTTGACCTCTTTCGATGAGGTATATGCTTTTCTTGCTTTTCGTACACTGCCACGATTAGATTGAACGAGCCGCGCAAGAGAAAAAAGTTGCAAGTCAGTAGAGTAATGATTGTTACACAAAAAAATGTTCTGATTTTTTTTTTTTTTTTTTTTTAAATGTTCTGATACTGTAGTTGGCTTAGAGGTGTTAGTTTGTTTGTCAACAGTTATGCGATGTTCGTTGCAGCGGTATTTAAGTCCACGTTTGGTTTGTATTATTTTGTTTATTATACAAAGATGTTATGGCGACTTTTTGACGATTTTCCGAACATTTCCGAAAATTAACCGAAAGTTGTCCGAAGACTGCCAGACAAACGTTTCCAAACATTTCTGAAGATTGCCGAAGATTTTCGATGATGAACCAGAACCGATGATGTTTCGATCATACAGCAACACATCTAAATACTTTTAAAGGGATTACGTAACCGTAGCAATGGTGATCTTTTCAATAACATGAACTCAGAAAGGCTTGAGTAAAAATAACAAACAAACTGCGGTTATAAACATAACGAGACAACGCATGTTGTAAAATCTTTCATTTATGAACTTGACGTTTCGTATGCTCCAACATACATCTTCAGAAGTAACGGTTTCCTAAAATACAATTAAAATGCATGCGTTGTCTCGTTATGTTTACAACCGCAGTTTTTTTTGTCATTGTTATCATTATATTTTCCAATATTTCGTCAGGCACGGCCTGACCTCTTGATTCCCTGAAGAAGCCAGACCGTGCCTGTCGGAATATTGGAAAATATATAACATCTCACATCAACCGTACGGTCATCCTTTCTGAGTTCAGTTTCTTTAAGCCTTTGCATTTGCTGATCAGAGCCTACCAGGTTCCGATACTTTTGATTTGTCCGTTGGCCCTTTCTAGGATTTTTTGTGAAATAACATGTTATTTTCTCCGGCCATGTTCACGTGTGAAGACATCATGTTTGCGCGCGAAAGCTCACCTGATATTTCACTCCAGTGTTTACATAATAAATGGCGCTTCTCAAACAAGCTTTTGCAATTTAAGTAGAAGATCACGTACCCACTACCATCACAGTATCTGTTGCTGTTCAGAACTAATCAAAGCCGCCTTGATTTGTTCAGCTCAATTACGTCTTTGATAGTCAGAGCTGAGATCAACTAAATACAACATCGACAACATGCAACCACCATGACGAAGTTACTAGTTTTACGACTGACAGTGAGATTGCCCCAAGCTGAAATCACTTCAAACCGCCCGAGTCTTCAAATGCCGTAGTATAATATAATAAAAGAACAGGCCATATCATTAGTACCATTCTGAAGCTTGAAGTATTATTAATGATTGTAACTAAAATATATGCGCTTCATTCCAAAACTGACCGTGCGCCGCGCGCGTCCACGCGCGTGTTGTGTGGCCCCGTTAAGTAGTCTGCGAGAACCAGCCCGAATATGAATAACCACATCGAATAACCGCGAGCAGATCTGACCATTGACTTAAAATGACAACATTTCTGTTTCATGCATTTACTTACGACGGCTTCAAAGGTTCGGTGGATTCAAATTTTTAATCCTTTTTGGGGTTGGCAGACCAGAGCAGTACTAGAAAGTGTATTTTTAAACTAAATACAGACGCAATACTTCACATGAGCCGAATCGAATGCAGATGAGAAAAATCCTTTGTTCTCTAGCTCATTTGCATTTGATTCGGCTCATGTGAAGAACGACGTCTGAACTTGGCCTAGTCTATTTTCACTCTACTCAACGCGGGCAAAGAGTCCATATTTCACCGCGTAGCAGGCGGAAGCCGGTAAAAGAGTTTGGGTGCACGCCGTAAAGAAGTTTTCTTTTGTTGGCGGCTCTCACGTTTTTATAGATCAAGACGTGGAAAAACGTTCCTATTTAGTAACTTATTTATCGTACGTTTTTTGAGAGAAAAAGAAAACAGTTTAATTATTTAAGACGCTTCCGGAGGTACACACGTCCATATTTGCGCATTTCGTGGCTACGTCCCCCTGCTCAGAAGTTCTCAGAAGGTTTTCATCTAAGAGCTCGCCAGCAGTGTCTTCCGTTTCGTTACCGAGTGTCACAAAAATTTATATCCCCAGTTAAAAACTAATTCATGTCCCTAATTCTAGGGGACGGTGTATGAAAAGTATGGCATTGCAGATTGTTGTCTCTATAGATTTGAATATAAGGTTTTAATTTTAATTTTTCCTTTTTTCGGTCATTGTAAAGATAATAGAAAATGATTGTAAATTTGAAATATCGGGAGCCCATTACATTAATAATGTCGTTCACATGATTGTAAAGCGTCTTGAGCATAGGATAAGAGCGCTATATAAATAAACAATTATTTACTTCAGTGTCGGTGGAAGTGGTGGATATAAACCTTTATTATATGTCTAAGTTAGTACGCGCGCTGTGATTAGTCAATTTAGCGGGCCGTACTTTCCCGCACGGCCCGCTAAAGTTTGAAAGCTTTTTGTGTTGCCAAACTGTTGCGTGATTTATCGCCAAAATAGCAAGTAAAGGTTTTAAACTCTCTTTTACTCTAAATTGTGTGCTAAAGCGTGGTAACGACTTAAAAACGACTTCAAATGACGACTTCAAATGCTTCGCGCTTGGGCAATAACTCGAAGGAGAAAAAACTCGGTTCGTAACTTACGGTAAGGACCTCGAACTCGGTCAACCTCGTTTCCAGAGCCTTTTTAAGAGGTGAATAATTGTTAATAATTGTTAATCATTGTTAAAGTTAATCAAAAATAATTCTAGTATTCAAATTTCAAAGCTACATCGATCTAATTGGCGGATAAGGAATTGCGTATAAAAAACGTAGATTTCCTGCTTAGGATCTTTCCAGTTTTAAGCACATGGTTCTGGTTTTAAATTAACAGAAAAGATCAAAAGGAAAATGACCTAACCCTAACGCATGCGCAGTGTAGTTTGAAATACCATAATGAAAACATCTACTTGCTATGTTTTAAACTACGGACATACGATTATCGCTAAAAGGGCCTTTGCCGTCACTGGCACGTGAGACCTCAGGGGCTCGCGCGGAATCGCCATCCATAGATTTCGGAGGCATAATCTTTGGACCTTTGAGGCAGTTGGTAGCCACTTTGCACCGACGCCCACAAATAAAGTGATGACGATACGGCACTGCAGCAAGAGAGGATTCCGACGTAGCATCGACAACTAAAATTCGTTGGTTGGAACGACGGACGCAGCGTGGCTGACTCAGACTCGCTCCAGCGGTTCCGAGTTCGAGTCCCGCTCCAAACAGTAACTGGAGTTTTTCCACCAAGCCTCGGTTTGAGAATACAGATTCCCAAAGCAGCAAAGATGACTCGGCCCTGTGCATGCGCGCTATATCGATAAACACTGCTGCATGCTGAGAATAGTAAAGTTTAATACCAGTAATAGTTATCACTAAAGCTCTCCCCGCTTTCTTTTATTTCTGCTAATTGAAAACAATAAAATTGAACTAAAATTCTATATTTTTTGTTAGCTATATCACACATGCTGTTCAAGTAACTTAGGCACCTTATCATGAATATGGTGCAAAGAATCAACTAAGTTAACTAAATGAACCAACACATTCTATTCTCATCCGCTATCACATGATATTCTTTACATGATACTCTCACGAAAAGCATTCTGGAAAAAAAAGATCAAACCACTCTGTTTCTAGTTTGATACTGAAACAAATTATTTGTATTGATATACGAGCAAGCGCATCCCGAAAGCACAACAGAAGACGAGATTCTTTCCGAGATGTAAACTACAGTCGCCATATATGCAAATTAGAGTCAAGCGAAGACGCCACAAAACATTCACATTTACATTTGGATCCCTGCCAGTCACCCAGCCGTCACATGGACTCTACGGCACGTAAGATTACTCAGTAAAATAAGCGAGCCAAATAAACGAGATGCCAAACGTAAAACTGACGATCGGAAGGGTATTTAGCTATAATTGGAGTGTATTTTTGACCTTGAAATGCCTCTCGAAGATGGCGAAACCCGACCTAATTACATGTCACTGACACCATTACCCGAGACCACCGTGCGCGCCTAGTTTTATCAAATCGAGAAAACTTCCCCCGCTACCAACACATTTCTTACTTTCTTCAAATTTCTTGTATTCCTTGTATGTATACACGCGGGGGACCCTAGGGTGCCTCCTTGGGTTTTGGCCTCTGGGCCAAAACCCTGCGGGGGCAATAATATTTTTAAATTTTGTTTTCATCGAACGAGATTTGGTTTTGTTTAAAACAAATTTGTGCCGATTCGGTGCGAATTGCAAGTTTTTTAACTACAAAAATAAAAATACGTAAATAAATAGAGACGATAAAGGAAAAAAAGTTAAAGCTTGTCGGGAAAAAAAATGGATAAGATTTACCAGGAGTGGGGTTTGAACCCACGCGGACAATACGTCCATTGGATCTTAAGTCCAACGCCTGAACCACTCGGCCATCCTGGTTACACATAGAATTCCAGAATGAATAATGTGATTTGAATCATAATAGAAAAAAGTTTTGTCACCAGGTTTACTCATCCAAACGGAATGTCTGTCGCATTCCAGTCAACAAGATGCAGGTGCTAACAAATCTAAACGAAATTTATTTTATTCCAATCAGAAAGTATTACGGGTGCGAATGTTTTTTTTCCAACATTATGGAAAAAAAAGCCAAGCAGACTAAATAAATTACAAGAGCGAAGGAGCTCGCTTTCGTGCAGAGCCCGTGGCCGCTGTTATGATCAATCAAGTCTCAGGAAGGCATCTGTCGCGAGATGACGCGAGCTTCTTGGTTTAAACATAGTTAGTAATGGTTTAAGACAATGCCGGATATAAGTGGTAAAACAGATTCATTGAAAAAGAGAGAAAAAATGAAATAAATTAACCAGTTTCATACAGGCTTGTCGACCGACGGTTGGGACATCCAGCTCGAGTACTCACTTTCCTCGACTTCGGCCGGCCGCTTCAAGAACTTCTGCTTGGTAGGTAGAGGTGTTTGCCATTAGAATATTTGAGTCTCTGATCTTTTTTCTATCGGTTCTGTTTCGCCACGAGCTAATAAGCCTGCCAACGAGAATTCTCTTAAATTCGCGAATTCCAGTCGAGAATTGTATCGAATTCTCAAAATTAGTTCAGTGTACTCGAAAAAGATTTTACAAAGTTTAAAAGTTCAGCATCATCAGGCAGTGTACGCTTTCTTTTTTGCTGGAGTTTTTCTGATCGATTCTGGGGGTTTTCTGAGCGCTTCTATTACTGAACGCATTACTCAAAGAAACGTTTCTTTCTTTGTGCGATGCGGCTTTTCTCTATCGCAACAAAGGTTTGAATAATTCTCAATTAGCGATCGCTGTGAAGGAAGATATAAATGTATATAATATCTTCCGCTACTGACAATCAGGTGAACCATTGTTAAAATACACGCTAAAATCAACGAGTGGATACGGAAAGAGAGGGTATATTTGCGGCAGGATAAATACAGCGTTCGTAAGATGACAGTTTGGGAGCAATTGCAGTCGCAAATCGTAGAAATATAACCTGATCAAAAATTTATTTAAGTAGCCAATCACAACACATGACAAGTACTTCGCTGGTTAGCAAACATGTGTGCAAGTTAAAGGATTTCTTGCTAAATGTTGTCATTCTATCTTAGTTTTCTTGGCTCTGGTTCAAGCCACGCTGTTGCTTGATCGACCGTCTTTTAGTTCGCAAAAAAAACACAGATGAAAATCTCAGAAATATTATCGGGAGGAGTAGAATCAATCTTCGCAGTCAATTCAGTTAAATTTATTTCGAGAGGACGACTGAATTAGAAAATCACAAAGCATGTTTCTGTTGGCATTGATGGCCATTAGTAATTAGTACACAAGATGTCAGTACCAACAAAACAATATATTTTTACTTGGAACCACCGAGTCGATTAAAATATCACTTATTTCCCTTGAAATTTTTTTAACAAAAAACACAGGTAAAATAAAATCTACCAAAAGGTTAAAAATATTCAATTTGCTATTAATATACTGAAACGAATTTTGAGCGCTAGCCTTTAAAGAAAATTTGCCGGTCGAGACGGCCTGTAGCCAAAGTATAACGCTGGGTGTAGATGATAAAGTTTCCATTAAAATAATGTTATCGATTTGTTGAATATGCAAAAGTATCATCTGTGATGGATTAGGAGAGAGTGAAGTTTAATTTAGAATTTTATTGAGCTTATAGACAGTCTGTATCAAATAGTAGAGTTAAATTAAATATTCAGCTCGAATCCGTGAAGAGTTTACTCCTCTTAAGCAAGGCAGCGATCTTACAAAGATTCAGTTTTGGAAATGTAAGTGCGCCACTTATTGTGACTAGGGGATTGGCAGGGGTAGGGTAGGTGAGAAATCCTCCACTGGGAGCTGTGGGCTGGTTTAGACTTTTGACTTCACTTAGTTACACTGACAGAAACTTAGGCAAATAACTGGGGAACGACTCCTTTTCCTTTAGATACGATATGTTGTTTTAAAAATGATAGAAGCAAATATTTAATAACAGTTTTGATTCAACAAGGATAGAATCTCAAACAGGAAGCATTCTTATCTGTTTCTTAATGTTTCACCGACCCGGCATTCTTGGCAACGTGCAGGCCCGATTATTAACCCTCGGATGTCATAATGAACAAGAACCAATCATCGCTGAGCTTACCAATCAAATTGACCGACCTTTGTACGTAGATGGAAGGAACCAATTTTGGTCAGAGTGTGTGTTAGAAGAAGAAGTTCTTCATCCAGAATCTTGCAATGAATTAAAAATTCACATGATCATATTGCTCGCATTGAGACTTCATTCAAATCTGCAATTTCTGTCAATTATTTTCGATGTAATTTAGCAGTAAGATGTCACAAGAAAGCCAAATAAATCGAAATTAGAATACTTTAATTCATTTTGTTTTTCTTAGTTTTCTCAATTTCTCGGAAGTGAGAATGTTGGCTGTGTCTTCAAAACTCTTTAGTTGAAAACTTTGTGGCTATTCACTGTCTAAAAATCTATCAGACGTCGCCATTTGTCATTCAATTTCAGCGGCGAGGACTGAAGAGACGGCACGTTTCTCTACAGCGGCAATTAATCAGACGCCATTAATCTACATAGTGAGTGAGGGAAAGAAACAATTTCCCATCAGTAAATACGACAGTGTTGTGTCACTCTTTGTCAGTGTTATTTACCTTAGTAGTAAAGAGTGCTTATGTATGATTGGAGGTTAAATATTCTGCTTCTTAGCCCACGTTAAGTTGAATTGAATATCGAGGTACATTTGCCATTCTGTTGTCAGTTTTTATCGCGCACTACAGGACTGCAAACAGACAACTTTCCTAAATAAAAGAAAACTGAATTATAATTGGACATTTTAATGGAACATAATCGGTAAATTGACCATCTATCTGTCCTAGTAAGATTACACTTTTCTCGACACCTGCCCCGGCAGAGATGAATTATTTATTTAGAGTGAGCTTTATTCCACATCCGGGTCTTTCGTTTTGTGTGTGCTTCACAACGGAAGAGTTTTGTCCTCAAATGTCATCATTGGCCATCTATGACATCAGATCCACAGTGGAAAACGTAAGCTGAATGATTTTAGATGTTTTATATTTATAGCCGGTCTTATCCTCGCCTACCAATGACACTTTCAATTACAAATAGGTTCCTGTTGCCGGTTTGAGTTCATTGATTACAAATGTACTCGACATGTGGCTGTTCTACCGGTCGACTCTGTTAGATCTTCCGCTAAATATAAAGACTTTCAAAAAGTTATGTATAACACCTATCAAAACAGCCATTTGTTAAGGCTTCCTTTTTTCATTTGAACGCTTATTATCCGGGCTGGATCGCCAGCCACAGTTTGGGAAAAGAGCGCGCCGCTCTCCTCTTCTCGGTGAGGAACATAGATCGCCGACTGAGTTGAGAGAGCGGCGGAAATCAGGCCAAACTCTTATTCTTTTCTGTGATTTTCATATCCATTCATTTGTCAATAGCAACTTCGCACTTTTATAATAATCACAAATTTTAAAATGCCACCTAATGGCGCCTGCAAACTGGTGTCCGTAGGAGTACTCACTATTGCACACTTTGCGAGATGGCTCCATCCTAAAAAGAGAACCTTTTCCAGGCTGGAGGCAGATAAAAGAGTACGAGGATTTTTCATGAATTGAGAAAGCGATAAAGATACAGCGGGAAAACTGTCATTTCAGTTCTACTTAAATAGGACCATTTATATATAAATTTCCAGACAAATCATATATGCTCAAGTGAAATGCTTGCTGATAGGGATGTTGTATATCGACCGCCGTTCCATTTGATGGAAGTCCTGATAAAAGGGTTTCTGTAAAAACTTGCGTATGAAAGCGTGGACTTTCGGACGGAGTTTCCCTGTATTAAACTTTGTAGAGTAACGATTCCCCCCTCCCCTCCCCTCCCTTTTCTGGAATCTAACTTGTGGATCCTTAGTAGCTTGGGTAGCTGGCGGGTTTCTGCGCTCGAGTCAGTGCTTGCTTCTACGGTGAAGTACATGTTTGGACGTGAGGAGAATGAACAGTATCTGCAGGTAAAACACTTACGCGTGGTCCCGGGTTCCCCTCCCGCAGCATTTAATTCGTCATACCCATTTATGTACCTGGTTGGAGAGAGGCACTGTGAGAAAGAGTCTAGTCCAAGAACACAGCACAATGCCCCCGGCCGGAGATCGAACACGCGCGTCTTCCCATGCCTGGAAAAGAAAGGCCTAGACAGTTTTGGAGGCGTTTTTGTTCCTATCAAAACCTTCTACCAGCAACTTTAAAAAGGTCGAACTTTGTCATCAAGCATCGCCGGAGCACTTCCCTACAAATGTCAAATGTGAGAGTCATTCATCATCAGTACTTCTATTACTATAGACGATCACTGGAAAGTTCCACTCAGGTTGTTTTTTAAAATGAAATTTATTTCGACATTTTTCTTGAGCTCAGCTCGAAAAAAATGACGAAAAAGATAAGTATTAACAACACTTTAGTGCTAAGATGGCTAAATAACATGCTGGATGATTGATAAGAACATGCTAACATTGCTTGCGCGTGTAATCATTTGCATACTATCTGAAGAACCTGAATCATAACAATGTAAAATTGCAATGAGAACTAAGAAGAAAGCAATGTCCTCTGTTAACGAATTCTCGTCGCTAAGCTGTTCTTTGGTATTAGATGTCTTTGAAAAGAACATTGTAATCCTTTAAGTCCTTTAGACCCGAGCTGTGTCAGTAACAGCAAAGCAATTCAAATAAAGAATTTTATAAAAAAAAATCTTTAGGATTTGTCTTGGACGGACCCCGAAAATATACCTATTAATATTTGCTAAAAACAACAAAGGCGACTGCATCGGAAAATTTGCATTTCGGGCAAAATGCTTTCCGGCTTAAAAAAAACAGTAATCGTATAATGAGTTCGTTTTATCTCTCAAACAGACTCCCACGCGCAGGACGAGTGAAATAATTAAAGGCAAAAATCTTCCGCAAAAAGGGTGATTCAATGGAAATGTTTGTCTGCGTACGGCGCAAAAGGAATGTTATACTAAAGTACACCGATGTACGCATACAGCGCCTCTTGTTCCTCAGTACATACACGGAAACTGACACAGTTTGGCGGCAGTTCAAATATCGTTTGGCAAGCAGTTAAACTGTTTTAGCGTCATTTGTTAACGACTTGTGACGACGCGAAATTAAATCGTCCGAGCTGAGGTAAGCTCCTGTGAGATATTTTGTATATTTTCTGTAAAAACGAAGGCAAAATGTTATATTTTTATCGCACAAAATCTGCAAGATTAATAATCCTTATGCTAAGCCTTAAGGCGAACGAAAAAATTCATTTCCTAGATTATTTATTCTAGCGACACTGTTGAAATTTACGCTCAGTTTAAGGTGTAAATATTTCATTTAAAAAAAAAACAATCTCTTGTATTATTACTAAACGAGATTTCTAAAAAGAGTCCGGCTTATTACTTTTTTGAAGCCTTGCTTTGCTAGCGCTTCTAAGTGACGTATGTAGCTTTCTTTTTACGAGGAATGAAATATTCCGAATCGATATTGTTAATTTCCTCTACTTAGTACAATCATAACCCCCTGGGTTTAAAGTAGTTTTTGAAGGAACCCTGTTTCCAGTTTCTTCACATTGTAATCGACTTGTACGAGAGTTTGCTGTTTATATTCGTGTAAAATATTTTAATGGTATGATTCAATGATTAGTTATTATTGTTTATATTATATCGTCTGCAAAGCACTTTCTCTGAGGATATGTTTAACTGACTTGAAATCTTCGGGTAGCAAATTTTTAGGGGAAAAACTGCGCACGCGAATAAATCTGTTATTCGAAACCAATTAACTTCTTTGTTGCACTGTGCTCGTAATATTTTGTAATAATGTTTCGCTCTGTTCTTTTGCTAGGAAGAATCATCTCCGTTGTGGAGATAAACATCGAGGCCGAAGAAAATTGCTCGATTTAACCTGCCACTTCCAATTATCATGAAAGAGGCTGCGAATGTAACCTGCAACAACTCGACAGACAATTCGCCCGATGCAGGGCATCTAGAAGAAAGAGACTTTGCCCTCATCAGCGCGTATGTTTGTGTAGTGGGCGTTCTTGGCTTTATAGGAAACTTGTGGGTGATAGTTGCGTTTTGCCGCTACAAAAACCTACGAACCTCAACGAACATTTTCATCGTTCACCTCGCTGGATGCGATTTCTTCTTAGCGTTTATGGATCTGATGTTCTCATTTCCTTCTTCTGTCCAACATCGCTGGCTATTCGGAAAAGTAGCATGTGAGATTTTTGGCTTCGTGTACCATTTTTTGAACGCCATGTCTTTAAACACACTAGCGGTTATTTCGCTCGATCGTTTCTGGGTAATCACGAAGCCCTGGTTTGGCGCGAAAATAACCGTGAAGCGAGCGATATTCTACGTGATCTTGACTTACTTTTACACATTGCTTTTCACGCTGCCGATCATACTGGGTTGGATTGGCTTCCATGAAGAGATGTACTTTACCGGGTGCTATTTAAATTTTGAGGAGAGGGACATCGGAACTTTCACCTATTCCATAGCAATGGCAGTGTTTTTATTTTTCGTTCCGTTTGTAATCATGATCTATTGTTACTGCTCTATATTTGCGTCAGTTCGCAAGCGGGGAAAGAGAAATACTCGCCTGAAACCAAACCAAAAAGGAAACTGTAAATTTGCTTTGCCACATTGGCGTACCGCGCGAATGATCATTGTAGTAATTTTTGTCTTCCTGCTGTGTTGGTCTCCTCACGTGATTGTGTCATTGTGTGTTTCGTTCGGACTGAAAATTTCCATCTTTGTACAAGAGGTTACACTGCTTCTCGCCAAGTCTGGGGTTATATACAACCCCTTCATATACGCAGTACTGAATCATCGCTTTAGAAACGCTTTTCTTGGTATGGTGTGTCAGAAAAAAGGGGAAAATGGCGCCCTGGATTGCAGCCGGACGCCAGTCGTCAGCGGAGGACTAGGCTCCAGTTTCCGGTTCTCCCGCGCAGGCATTTCCGCCAAAACATTGTCCGAACGTTTTTCCGAGAAGGAGTTAGATCTGGGTTCTACAACGGATCAGTGTAGACTAAAAAGAATTTGCTATAACAAAGGAAGAATAAACCTTCCTAACCTAACGGAGCTACAATACGTTGAAAATGAAACATTGGACAAAGAAATAGAGGGTTTAGAAGTTAACAAAAGAGAAGTGCAGAGAGTTCAGCTCAGAGAGCAAATTCCCATTCAGACTAGCGGGGACAACGCGCGGAAAATACCGAGGAAAGGACACTCCATTCACTAATACCATGTTATTAAAGCTTATCAAGAAACGCCGAACTCGGCGCTTTCAAATTCCTCCAGTTTGAAGAGCATAACGGATTAGTGTGGATGGTAGGCCTGACCGCAGAAGTAGAGCTACGCTTTTAAATTTCTCAAGCGTAGCCTGAACGGTGTCTTAATTAAGCATCGATCCGCAACGAAGGAGAATGTGACAATGCGCAAAGAGGAACTAATAAATCATGGCTGAATGAACAAAAATCTGAGATAAAAACTTAGCAATTGTCAGGCACCTGCCACTGCACTAAGTACTTTAATGTATTTTGTATTAAATTACTTTTCCAGAGGCGAAAAAGTACACTGTTTTCTTTTAAGTCATTAAGCTTTTTTGTGTTCTCCAGGGCACTTGTTGAAGTACAGTCATTATTGCTCTCTTTCGGGTAAA
>CM042758.1:15822977-15855555 GCA_022496165.2 Catalaphyllia jardinei | reverse complement strand
ATTCAGCTCATAAAGCGAGCTGCAGCTTGCGCGTGAATCAAGCGTGGGAGTGTTTTCACTGGGCCGCGTCATGGTCAAGTCTTCCAAATGGTGATTTCGTATTCCATGAGTGCTTTCAGACAACTTCCTATCATATATACGCCCAGTTTTATCACAGGGCTTTTTTTAAGCGTTATTCTGATCGTGTCTCACACATCAAACATGTGATAAGTACATTTAGAAAACAGTCCTAAGAAAGCACGCGCGCTGATTGGTTAAAAATCCTGTTTGTATAACTCGATGGAGACACAGAACAAGCGCGCTGTTGACGTAGTGATGACTCAAGCAAAGAGAATTTGAATTCGATTTAAAGTTAAGAACTAACCTGGCACTAACAATGTCGTGACCAAATCGAGCAATGCGATCATGATGATTTTCGTAATTCTCCTCACCAAGCTGATACTGTAAAGTCAGTTTGCTTCGTTTATCACTGTCAAACTATCATGAAACTAAATCTGCGACGCAGGGATATATTGGAAATAAAAATGTAAAAACTTTGTCGCTGTGATTTAGGTTTCCCAGCAACCCAGAATTCCAAGTTTGTTTTACCGGGAAAAGAAAGGTACCAAGAATTATAATGCACGTGCTCAGCCATTGTTCTGCTTATTAAACCTTTTTTAACGATGTTCCAATTCCCGTTGCCTTCGTGACTTTTTTAAACTCCTAATTGAAAGGCGACTAGACACGTGTCTCTCCACCACCCTCCCACCCTTCTCCATTCCAGATCCTCCACCCTCCACCCCCCTCTAAGTGTTTGCGTGATATTTTTGGTTCTGGAATCTTTGTTTTTCGCTTGAAAACTCAAAGGGCTGAGTTGTTAAAACCTTTAAGCCATGTTTACGTCATGTGACAATCAGTCTTTCAATATGCTAAAATACTTCGATCATTCCTTTTTAAAAAAAGTTTCTAGTTCGAATGATATCGTATTTCCGGGAAAGTGTGCTAAAAATGCCCCAATATATATATTTTTTAAATAAACCCCTGCAACGCAAACGAAAGCTTGACTTGAAATTAACCAAGAGGTGAAGTTCAGTAGTCTATTCAGGATGGAAGATTATGTTTGCTCATCTCACAATAAATCCGCCACAAAGCTTCAAGAAAAAAATTAAGAAACTTTGTAAATCAGTTGGGAGAAGCCTGCTTAAAATCAACATATTCCTCATGTTAACTTCCCTCTTCGCTTCGTCTGCATTGCCTTTTGTCCTTATGTTTTCAATCTACGTATTTTATGCGGGTAATGAAAGTTACTTTAGTTAACAGCTATTGTGCAAAACTTGTATAATAACTTGTATATTTAATTTCTCTCTAGTTGTTACTAACGGCCACAGACGCTACTGTCGAAACATGTATTTAAAACTGAAAAGCGATGTCCATCTTTTTTAAAATCTTAAATGATATCAATACGTTAAAACAAAGCGCTTCATAATTTCAGGTTTTTTGAAAAGTGTAAAATCTGACATGAAAAACTTGAAAATTTCATTTTCTAATTAAGGACGTTCCCGCGAAAATTTTCCACTCGATAGAATTTTGTTAACTTTTTACTGCTGGCAGATAATGAGTTACTTGTGCCAGAAATGTAAAAAAATTGGGGGTCACCGTCTTCGTTTCAGAGATAAGGCGTGTGGTAAACTATACTGATTTCGAAAAACTGGCCCATATAATTGAGCACGGTCTACATGGGTTTATAGTTAAAAATATCGAGGGTGAGTCAACGGAGGCAAACGGTCTTAGTCATATTTTGTAGAAGTGGGTCTGTTGCGTAAATAATCCCAAATGTTACTAACGTTTTCACATAATTTAAACTTTTAAGAGGCATTTGAAACCGCCGCACAGATGCACGAAAAGCTAATAAGAACGGAATTCGATGGTGCATTTTGCCAAAAATCCAAACTCCTCGTCGATAGATTTTCTTCATTTTTTCCCTAAACGTAGAAAATCAGTAGAGAAAATGGGGTCACCGAACGTCAAAGATCGTTAAATCCAGGCAAAGCTCTAGCAATGGCCATCTGCCCTATCATGTGTTTATTTTATGACTTAACGCGTGCGTTCATGCATGACGTGGCATGTGAATTTGCGTGAGCAGTAAGGATGCGCAGAAACTATTAGGGCGAACGTCCTTAACTCGTGCAACGTCTGATTTTTTGACGTAGTTACGCATATCCGGTGTTTTACTTTCCAAAGTGAACAGTGTACAACAAAACTGATAGTAAAGGAATACAAGCATAGTCTCCTTGCCCTTAGGAAATTTCGCTTAAGTCTTCTTCTTCGCTCGCTGTTCAAGGACTTTTCTCTTCTTTCTTAGCACACTTCATGACCTCAAGACCACAAGCAGTGATTAAAAGGGTTGAAGAGAAAACTGATTCAAGTACAGAAACTGTGAAATCGAGTGTAAACAATAAAATGCTAATGTGGTCCTTGTATTAGGGGCTCAAGAGCGAAGCCGCTTCGCGCAAAAAGTCGACTAGGTATGCATGAGACATATGACACCTTTTTATTAACTTTCGCGCGTGTCGTCCAAAAAAAAATTCCAAACTCTTCGTAAAAAACATTTTGAGAAAAGGTTAAATTTTATAGATTTTATAGCAACCTTCATTTTTGTTTAAAAATTAAAATTCGAGTAAAGTAGCTCCCAGAAGGAATTGTGAAACTTAAAAGGCGACACACGCGTCTCACTACCCCCTCCCACGCCACCTCATTGGCATTTCAGCCCCCATCCCTGCCACCCCTCAGTCTGAGTGTTCGCGTGACATTTATGCTTCTTACGTCTTTTTTCGCTTCTTATTCGAAATGTAGCAAGAGAAACGAAATACAGTGGCTGGCTTGTTTATCCCTTCAAGCCACAATGATGTCATATGACTGGCTGTCTTTGAATATCATAAAATACCTGCATCATAAAGTGAAACACTTTTTAGGAAAAAGACAGTTTCCAGTTCAAATTATATCGTATTTCCGAGAGAGTGTTCAAAAAACACGTTTGAAATGCCTCAAAACAAATTTTAAAATCAATAGTAACGCAAACGAAGGGTTGAAATTAACCTAGAGCAGAGTAAGTTCTCTGGTCTCTTAACCGCACTACCTGGCTCCTTTTAAGAAAGCAATTTATGATCACGATGGAAGATTATGTTTGCCCATCTCACAATAAATGCGCCACAATGCTTAAAGTAAAAATTAACGAAGCTATGTACATCAATTTTAAATCATCGTTTCATCATGCTAATTTCTCTCTTTCATTTTAATTTTTCTGCACGTTTTTTTTCCATTTGTCTTTCGTTCTTTCGTTTCAATCTACGTATTTTATTCGTGTTATGTAAGTTACTTTAGGTAACAGCTATTGTACAAAACTTATATAAAAACTTGACTACTCAAATTCACTCCAGTTGTAACTAACGACCACAGACGCTAAAGTCGAAACATGTATATAAAACTGAAAAGCGTTCTCCATTTTTTAAAATCCAAAATGATGTTAATAGGTTAGAACAAGGCATTTCAAATTTTCACGGGTTTTTTGCATGGAAAATGTTAATTCTGAAATGATGCTCTTGAAAATTTCATTTTCTAATTTCCTCGTGCGATGTGTATTACGCATGTCCGGTATTTTATACTTTCCAAAGTGAACAGCGTTCAACAGTTCATTTCATGCAAGGAATACAAGTTGATCTTCGGACTTTTATTTCAACATTGGCATGGTGAGTACAACTTCGCTTGAATTGTAAATCTTTACGAGTTTCACTAAGCTTATTCACGCACGAATCTGAATAATCACTCCAGCTTTTGACAAAGTTGAATTTACTCCTGAAAACTGTCCTCTAGCTAAAGATGATTCATAAATTCCAACACGTTATGGTTTAAAAGCGAAACGGAAATGTCCAGAGGGGGGAGCTGCAATATCAGGGATTTTAAAATAACTCCCTTATATGGGGATCGATCCCCTTCCCGAAAATTCCACTCAACCATGGCTTCTTCGAGTGCCAGCACTTCTTCGTAATGACACAAAGCTTATTACGTAATAAGGTACAATTCTACGCTCAGCATTACTCGGTTCATTTTTCAGTTACAAGACTTACCGAGGAAGACGTCATGAATTACCAAGAAGAAATTCTGCAAGCCTTTTTAAGTGTCCCCATTGGCAAAAAGTCACCAAAATATACTCAATTCTGTCAAATATGAAGTACTAATTAAACAATACCTGCGTTCACTCTGGACACAAGTGATCTTCGGAAGTCTTCGAATGATTGTCGGAGTAATTTAACCCTCGACTAACAAAATTAACGAAAAAAGCCTTCTTTTAAAGTAATCAGAATTCAGTATTTCTGCCGTGTATGTTTTCAACAGTAGAATGCTTCCGAGAAGGACTTCGAGCCATCGTCTGAACTTGTCGCCAATGTTCGGGTCAAGTTAGAATCTTCGGCGGTCTTCGGATAATCTTCGGAGTAATTTTTCCTTCCACTAACAAAATTAACGAAAAATGCATTCTTTTCTAACCAATAAGAATTCAACAATTCTGCTTTCTATGTTATCACCAGAGGATTTGATAGATGGATTGATAAGCTTATTTACACGAGTCGTGTAAACTAATTCGTGCAGAAAGAATCATTTTTATACGAAGCTAGGGGACGTTATTCTGTTTCCTTTCTTGGTGTCTGTTATAAATGAACTTGGACTTTGACGTGTTAATTGATTTTAAACATTGATTGTTATATGATTATTCACAAATACGTAGGCACTTCCGATCAAGGACACGTGTTTTAGCTTACATTTCATTTAGTCTAAGTAACCTTTTGTCCATTATCTTGAGTTCGACACGCGGCCAGCAAATACACGTACACGCACGGACAGTGTTAGCCATTTATTTCGTCTTTAGTTCTATTTGCCGCACGAGGATCTACCCTTCAGGTACTAAAACATCATTTTCAATTTGTATGTGTTTATTCCAATTGCAGTTTCTTTCATGTTGTTGTAATTTCACGTTTTCTGACTCTTGAGCAATTATTTGTGTAACGCCTCAAATATGATCGTAATGTTGCCAGAAATCGTCTTAAATCTTGGTTTACGTATTTTCGTTTCAGAATTAAAATATTAATAGGAAATCCTTATGCTGGCTCATCATTCGAGGTTCTCCATACCAGTGTCCTCTAGAATTCGTTACCAACGAGGGCTTTGTAAATCAAGCACTTTATCAATTAAATCCATAGTTAATAAAAGGAAAGTTTATAGGCTCGTCAAACTCCAAAATAGCAAACGAAGATGCGAAGATTCTTGTTAGGTCTTAGAAGGTCCAGGACCATGTAAGATCTTTTGTTTTGCGCTCATACACTCTGCAAAAATGACATTAAACGAAACGTTTCTTTTGCTTAGCTTCTCAGGGCCGGTTTCGGATCGTAACAAATATAAACAGGTCCAAGACGATGCAGTTTAAAAGACTTCATTTTATTTAACAAGCACCGTAAAATTAACTGAACACTGTAAGAACAACAGTAGCTAGTAACGACATGTAGATGTTTTTCAGTAAACGTTACTGACTTTCCAGCTTATATAAAAGCAGATTGAGACCATCCGATAACACACGAAACCTGACGTTTAAGCTTTGTTGCCCGCTTTTTCCTTTAAGCTCTAAAGAGAGCTGATGCTATTACTGTGTTCCTGTGAGCAGTTGTGGCCTGGGTCCTAGTCATATTTGTAAAATCCTTCCCCAGTCTTCCTCCCTAGCTTGTTACGTGCTACAAGGTCGTTTATGATCTCGCTTGGATTAAATAACGGCATATCCGGGTATTTTTCATGCCAGCCTGAAATAACAGAAATACTTACCACTTAATAACTGAGCACGAAGGCCGTGTTAGGGAACATTGACCCGAGGTCGTGATATATTTAGCAATTGTACTTATAGCTTATAAACTAATGCCGTGTGTGACCATAATATATTCAAATAAAAGCTATTGAGGAGGTACTTTCATGTGATACTGTTTATTATGCTGTACAGGGTGGTTCGAACTTTTAAGTCTGTGGATGAAACGCTAGTGTGTAACCATTCAAATGAAAGCTATTGAACAGTACTTTCATGTGATACTGTTTATCATGTTGTACAGGGTGGTTCTATCTCCTAAGTCTGTGAATGAAACCCTGGTGTGTGACGATTCAAATGAAAGCTATTAAGATCTATTAAGCAGTACTTTCATGTGATACTGTTTACCATGTTATACAGTGTGGTTCTAACTTTTTAAGTACGTGGACGAAACGCTAGAGTGTGACCATTCAAATGAAAGCTACTGAGCAGAACTAGTACCAAGTTCAGACACTACATACCGTCAATGATGAATTTTGTTGTATCAAGTCCCACATAATCTGCAAGTTCCAATGGGCCCATTGGGTAACCTGATAATTAACAGAGAACATTAGTGGGTTAACAAAACAAAGAAGGAGCTTTACCGCTACGTCTAAGTGATGGGTGACTGTGTCAGCTGACCGCGTTTTTGCACCATCTGACGATACCTCACCGGTAGAGAAAATAACACTGGACCTAATCTTGGCGCGTCAGGTCCCAGGCTTTGCGCGCGCGTTTTGCTGATTGGTGGAAAAACCCAGTGTCATTTCCCCATAAGCAATCACCGCAGACCCGCTGTTTGCGTCAACCTGGAGTAACAGGGACTCGCCAAGGTTTTCCCGCGCTTTCCACGAACTAACTTAACAACTGGAAGAGGTTTCAAAACAAGTGGCACTAATTATCAACATTTTACTGCGACTGCGAATGTTGGTTTTGCTCATGCGTTAGTGAAAACCAACTTCCTACTGTCTGGTGTAACGTCACTCCAAACATCACAGCAAATTGAGGCTTTCTTCTTTTTTTATCATGAGGCTTTCTGAGGGATAACAAAGGCAGGTCAAAGGCAGGTCCAGGTGAACTGGTACGAGTTGCATTGTTTTGGAAGTCCCACTGCGCAACTTGCTCATCAGTATATTTAATTTTGTACCATGTGACCGGGTCGTGCAAAGGAGCCATTTAATACCACTAAAGTACCACAAGCCTCGCCTTCAAGACTTTCTGCTGCTTCGCAGAGAAATCCATCACAAATTTCTTCAAAGAAAATGTTTTTCGCCATCTCTACCAAAAAAATGTTGACTTTAAGGTAATGTGGCGAAAAACAATAAAGACGCTTTTTCTATGTTTTAGACTCTGATACAACATGGGTTTTTGCGGACCAGTTAGAGCTAGCGCAAGGTCCTATCTGTAATAGAATTAAGAAATAGAACACATGTACTGTGTTTCTATCGAGTTTTATATAATAACCCAAGTTATTCTCGCATTTTGATTGGTTCTCGCCTATGATCTATTAGAGGACATATGCACGATTGACGTTATCATTACAAAGTTTTCCCTCTGTTGTTTTAAAATGGCGGAAAGTTGTGAGAATTTTGATAATGATTTACGCGACTGAGCAAAAAAAGATAAGGTATCAAAAAGTCTTGCCGAGGCATTGAACAGGTTCGAGAGGCCGGAAGAAGAAAGATTAAGTCGTTTCTTTTAGAAAATGATCCAGAAAAATTTTTCGAGCAGCCTCAGACGGCAGTAAAGCGAGACTAAACCACGCACAAACTTGGTCTTTGTAAGCCGAGAATCATTGCTTTATCTCGAATTTAACAAACCCAATAAACAGAATGTTTCTGAGATTAATTTACATAAAAAATTCAACTTTTCCCAGAGTCAAAACAACTGTTGACACAGTGATTGACGACCGGAATGAAACATCAAAACATCACTTCTTAAAATCGGTGAAATAAACACATAACCTTGCTTTCCGATGCGAATGTTCCTGTCCGTTTCAGAGCACAGCAGCGAGTTAAGTATATAGCTAACCACAGCTTTTTCGAGTTTCAGCTTTTTCAACAGTTTCAACCTGGTTTGAGGCCGGTTGAAAAAGTTCATCAACCAAACCAACCGAAAACGGTTTTCTCGGAGAAAACCCAACCAATCATAAACGGTTGATTGCAACAGAACACGACCTAAATGTACTGAAACAAGTTTCCGCACGACAGCTATCAAGGGGTTGCTGTTGATGGAAGCAACGTCTCGGTCCGTTTTATTTTCAAAATTTGAATCCATCCATGATAGAGTACAATTTCCCTTCCCCTCACCACCACCCCTGCGTTCTTGCTCGTTCATATCATCGAGGTTAATATTTGCGATCTCTATATTACATATATGAAAAATAAATTCAAAATAAAGCAAAAATATTCGTTACTGTCCGTTAATTAAGTTAACATTAAAAGCACCTTTTCTTCCTGCAGAGGATTACAGAGCTTGACAATAATCATTGGTTTCCATAGAAACTCCACTGCTCTCGTTAAGAACGTTTTTTTAATTGGTGTTTTACATCAATCATGTCTAACACGCGCGTGTTAATCCGTGTTTCACGCGTTCCACGTGAACTTCTAGGAGTCACTTAAGCCATTTACATTCCTGCCAATCAGTGGACTGTAAACACTACACTATTTATCAGCTCCCATGAATAGACTTTTGTTTTCATAAAGAATTTTCTTATTTTCACAGACCAGTTGTCTGATCGTCTCCACAAACAAAAATTTAGAACTTGAAAGTGTTTTCATTTCTCTAAATCACGCTCACCATTGATCGATCTCTATATAGAGTATATTGCTTTCAAATCAATAAAAATTCCAACTTAATTATATTGCTTAAATGTTCAAAGCGACCCGCGTCTGTGTGTCCATAATCGTCACCTTTGCCTACATTTAGCCCGTACTTTGGTCTACGCTTGACTAATGAATAATATCTGCTTGATCAACCCGAACATTTAAATCGAAAAAAAAAGATATATACTTATATTTGCGTAAACATCGTTAAATACAACACACGCTATTATTTATATTTAAGAGGTCTGTTGACACAACGGATGTCCTAAAAAAGTCAACACACCGTCTACCAAATTTCGCACTCAATTCGTTGAGATATAATTTCTTGGTAAGCTAATATCTTCTACGTGCTCTTTCGCTTTTTCATTTTGTGTTTTGTTATGACCACAAGCGTGCCGAACTATTGACCTGTTACGAAATACTGACATGCTTTCATGCTTCGTGAAATGAACAACTGTTATTATGGTCTGAGCTCAGTATATCACGATTTCGAACGCTTGATCGGCCACAGCGTATCAGTTTCATTCGCATACAATTTAAATGTCCAATGCTTCTGTCGTTCTGTTGTTCCACATACTGACTAAATCAGACACTTGCTCTCTCTTCTCATGTTCTTCGCCGTCAACTTGTGACTGACCAGTAACATTTTCTGACGGATGCTCCGATGAAGAAACGCTTTCGTGTTCTTCGTGTGTAGACTGTAGTAAATCCTTGGTGGAATTCTCGGTATTTTCTGCGAGTTTTTTCCTGTGCTCTTCAGGTGCAGAGTTCAGCATGTTCGCGGTCTCTCCATCCTCCCCCCTTCCGTCATTTCTTTCCACTGAATGGCTCGCACTGCCGATCCCGCTACTTTCGCTGTCAGAAGAGCTATCCCGCGCTCTAGACAAGCTGTCCCCTCTTGCCCGTACCACATCTAGCCAGCTTTCCCGTTTGTTCGAGATGCTCTCGGGGAGAGGCTGGTAATTGAACTGCACAGGACTGAACCCAGATTTCAGGTACGGATTATTCGCTTTCCTCCTCAAAAAGCTAGGCACACTTGGAGCCGCGGCATGACTCCCAGACTCGCTCTCTTCACTCGTGTCAGAGTGAAACGATTCCGAACGCTCGTGTTTTGGGTTATGATCGGAGGAAGGTTGCGAGTGTAACTCATGGCGATGGAATGGTCTCGGGAGACTGCCAGTGAACGAGTGACGGTAATTGTTTGGCGCGGTGCGTTTGTTTTCTCTTCTTTTCACCATGACATCGTCTGCCGCAGGTGCGCTCTCTTTTGCAGCCTCCACGTCCTCCGAAGTTGTTTTATTGTCTACGACGTCCCGACGTTCATGCTCTTGAGGTTCACTCTCAAGTCTTTCTTCGCTTTGGACAGTAACAGGCTGCTCTGCTCGATCCTCCGCCACTGTGCGCGCTGACTCAGCACTGTCCAAATCAGCTGTTTCTTTCTTTCCATCTGCATGATCTTGATCAGCACGTGCTTGGAGTTTACTCTTAAGGTCGATGTTCTCCGTCTCCAATTCTTCAATTCTTTTTCTTAGCCTCTCGACCTCAGCTTTCAATTTTTCGTTTTCTTCTTTAACGAATGCAAGCTCGTTCTCCAGGACATCTGAACGACCTAAAGCCTTGGCTAACTGGATTTTCAAATCAGCTCTCTCGTGTTCAGTTTCCACAGCGCGCATTCTTAACCGCAATATTTCATCATCTCTTCCTTTGAGCGAACGAGTCGCCTTATCTCGCTCCTCCATTAACACTTCGCACAACTGTTGCAATTCTTCTTTTCGCTTCGTCGCAGACTCAAGATCATCTGTCGTCGTCGCTACACAATCGTTTTCCTGTTCGTCTGGCACAAGGCTCTCATGACCATTCGTAGGTTCGCTTTCGACAATCGGAGACGCGATCTCGTCGCCGTTAGAAACATTCGAAGGCTCAACTTGTTCGATCTCTTGTTCTTCATGCGTCGAAGAACACTTCTCGATTTCTACTGCATCGTTCTCCGATCGAACTCCGTCGAGGTCGGGTTGATATTCTTCGAATTTACTGTCGTTTTCTACCGAGCTTTCATCCAACTCGTCCTCCATCTCCACAGTCGGCGCTCGCCCGTCTTCTACCTCCATCATCAACAACGTTTTTAGCGCGTTCTGATCGTGACACCACTCGCGGTATTTGCTTACACAATCAGCGTGGGGTTCGTTCCACTCGAGATCAGCGCTCTCATTGGTGCTTTCCGCAGTTGCGTGAAATTGCCGCCGATTGCGAACCTCCATTGACTTATCCTTCCTTTTCTTTGGCAAATGACCGCGAAAAATCTCTTTCTTCCATTCGCCGGGTTCTTGCAGAAGCGATTCGCCTGGGCTCAAACTTCCGATGTTTTCACGGTCGCGTTTTGCATAATCACCGTGCGCATACTTGCTCGCTTTGTAAAGAGAAGTGGTCGCCTTTTGTTCGTGAGAATGATACCACGACGAGTCGGTTATTTCGGCAATTTGTCTGTTTGGCTCTTCGCTAATTAGGTCGGCCCCTTGTTGATACTTTTCCTCGTAATCTTGTAGATTTGTACAAACTACACGTTCCTCTATCCTTGGCCTCGCACAAAGAGTTTTTTCTGCGTCAAGTTCAGCGTCAAAAGTATTGCATTTTTGTCGATAATTACGCCTAAATTCCAGAATGTTGTGCTCGAGACTTCTTTTGTCTTCCGCGAGTGTTTTCACCACATCGTCACGCCTTTTAATCTCTTGCCGACTTTCGTCGAGTTGCAGCTGCAGATCTCGCGCAGCCTCGCGTGCCGCGCGCGAGACAACTTTCTCGCGCGAAATAATTGTTGTGATGAGGTTCTGTTGGTTTTCTAGCTCGGCTTTACAGGTGGCGTACTTTGTTTCTAAATCTGCGGCGACTTCGTGGAGCTTGTGGATTTCATTTGTGGACTTTTCGTCGTAAGCCTCGAGGATAAATTGTTGATTTGGAATCGATCTTTCGCGATTTCCACTGCCTATGAAACGTTTTCCAAATTCCAAATTGCTTTCTGTATCGCTTTTCTTCGTTTCTTTCGACTCAGCTGACAATTCATTCTCATCTTGGTATAAAGTATCAATCTGGCTTTCAGGCGTGGAAATAACTTCCCTTAATTTCATCGACTCTCCTTCGAGATCCTTCTCATTGCTTTTAACCTTTCGTATCCAAATTGCGCTCTCATTAGTTTTCACACCTTCCTGTGCTCTGCCATTTTTGACACACCCTCTTTCTTGCTGGACACTGTCGAACGCAATTTCGCCATCGGCTTTTTTCTCTGGCCTCCTTAACAGCTCTTGGTGCAAAGACTCCTTGTCAGTATTCTCCAAACTCTGATACGCAGTTTCCAAATTCGCAACTTTGCAATCACGTCCCTCTAACTCACAAGTCCTGTCCCGGCAAAGAAAAATTTCTTGCTCGACTCTCTTTTCTACCTCTAAAGAGCTGCAGCATGAAATTTTTAAACGGCCAACACTTTTCGACGCACAGAGCAACTCTTGATGTACATCAGACTTCCTTTTGTACGAAGCTCGTTCCACAGTTTCAAACTTTTCAAGCTTCTTTTTCGCCAAATACAGCTCTTTCTCGAGCTGCAATGATCTCCGGTGTCGCGTCATATCTTCTCTGGAGCTAGGTTTTCACTATGTTTGATTTTACGTGAAAAAATCCTAAAAACCAGGTTGGTTTCTCAGCACGAACAACGTCTACTTGGACGAAATTATTTAATGTTTCTTGATTTGCGGTTGACGATTACATGCCAGCAGCGCCGAACGAAACCTATTCCAGTCTTGTCTTCGTCGCCGTTTTACCATTTTCCCGCCGTTTCGCGGTTTTCCCGCCGTTTTCTTGGTCACCCACCCCACAGGGACCCTTACCACAAGAGTTACCCGCATGGCGACTAAAATTGGCCTTTTTTCCATATCGACCTCACTTAATCAAATCAACCAGAGAACTGACCAATCAAAATTCCAATATATAAGCAATAGCTTGCATTGAATTAAGCAAAACAATTTCTGTGGTCTAAGTTTCGCATAACACTTTTATTAATCTTATTCCTCTTTGGATCCAATTATATTGGAATCTCCAGTTGTTTTTGTGCCTCATTTTGATTTTCGTCCAATGAATTTTATTCAGCACACAATTTGTCTGTAAACTTTTTATTCTGCTACCTAATAAGAGAAAAGTAAACACAGGTAGAGAGGACAAATATAACACACTGATGAAACGCCGACAAAGTTAAGCAGACCGTTTTTCAGACTGGCGGTCTTTCACGAATGCGGCTATCAATAACTGATGAGGCTATAAATAAAGCCCAAATATATTAAGACATTTTAACGAACAATTTGTACCGTTTAATGTAAAACAAACACACATGTAGATATAGACACTAAAAACCTGCTAAAAACCAGACGGCCCTAATAAGAGGAGGCACCAAGAGGGAGCAGAATATTTAAAGTTTGCCTTTGGAAATTCGTCTCATCTCAGTTACTGTCCTTGCATTTTAGATTTTGAGCAGGCCTCTTTTCTTACTTTAGAGAGCTCTCATTTCAAGTTCTATTACTTTTAAGCTAATTGTAAACAGTTTTTAGTTGTTGCGGTTTCAAATTTTTCCAATCGTTTATGTTATGGTCAAAAAATGTTCTACCGGTTTGAATTTTTCTTGGCACAGTTAATAACATTTTAAATTATTTTCCCTACACATAATATAAACAATTCCAATCAACTGTCGGTGATTACTATGCACGGTAGAAGAGTCTTCAATTTTGATCGTAAAAAGAATCTGCCAAAAAAGTTACTATAGCTAATTTAAATTTTGAAAGACAGTATATTCGCCAGCTTTGTGTCAGAATCTAATTTTCAAGAGCTGATTGAGCCCGCGGTTGACGCAAGTGACGCTGCTAGGTAACAGTGAGGATCCTTGTGAAGACAAATTCACGAATTAATTTTCGTAATACTCGCGCAAACTTCCTGATTGGTCAATTTTATTCGGAATCACTTCGGAAAGTTTACGAATTTTCAACTGAAAAGCCCGAGCACTGAGACAGTTGCCCAGAGGGGCTAGGACTACTGCAACATTTACTATTTTATTTCCTATTAAGATTTTCATTCGGTAACCGGTCGTTTCGCTAACGAGTCAGTTCGCTAACGTACTGAGACGATTCGTAACGTCTAGTCTGAGACTCAATGCATATATAGGTTATTTTTCGTTCTTTTATCCACTGCCAAGCTAAATATTTTTAAACAGATTTGATAAATAGTAAGTTCAATACACTTAAGCAACTTGACAATGCTAGCGAATTGACTGAACACATTAGCGAATCGTCTCAGTACATTAGCGAAATGGACGTTAGCGAAACGACTCGTTAGCGAAACGACCGACATTCGTCGAAACGTCAATCAACAACAACAGTTTTTTTCAAAACTACCCTAAAGCGGACGATCACACTACACGGACTACCGAAACTCCTAGATTCAAATCACCAAATATGATCTTTACTGGACAATGTTTTGTGTAGACTCGTGACTTCGAGGAGAGGTACATTATTTCTCGCCCATGCAAGTGTTACCTGGGACATGAAAGTATGTCGCTATTTATAGAGGTCAGTGCGCTTAGCTACACATAGCCTGTAGTTCACAGGTATGCCACTTAAACTGGAAGAAACAAACGTTAACTAACCACAATAAGCTTAAAATTTCCAACTGGCTGAAGGCAGACCAGTTGGTTATTTACAAGCATGACCGACGAGTTGAACTAAGGGTCCACCGAGAAACAACTCCAGCTAAGTGGTCAGAGCGGGACTTGAACCCATGACCTCGGGAGTTTAAGTCTGACGCCCTAACCACTAGACCACACCCGGACATCTCCCTCTGCCTCTACACAGATCCGTATGGAGTTAGTTGATTGGTTGAAAACTGTGCTTGAAATTTTAATTAGCTACAACAATACGAGGAGAGCCTTTTCAAAGTTGAAACATTTGCAGAGATGTCACACTATACTCGCAGTCACCACTAAAAGACATGTCCACGACCCTTCTGCACCTTTGCATTTTTAGGAAACTAGAAGAATGCCTGTACCAGTTTAGAAGGGTGATGGCCACATTGAACAGGGTGGGGAGGGTGAACAAAGTGAGAACAATCACATGTGTAAACAGTAAGTCATTTTCGAAATACTAATTGCGTGGAGGTGTAGCGGAATAAAAGTACAAGGTTCAAGGATGAATACATTATTTGTCTTGTTTTAATCCCTGCACAGTGTTTCTAACAATGCATTGAGAATTATATATGTCAAAATGGCCCATTGCAATTGCAATAAGCTTGAGACTTGCAATGAACAATATTATAAAAACATCTTTGTTACCTGCTCCAAGCTTCATGGCTGTGTCAATGTCCTTTGCTGAGGCATCACCTGTACGAAAGCAGAGGTATAGGGCATAAGAACTTTGTGCTGTGAGCTCAGGTATAAGAATATTTTAATTAAAAGATGGTACAGTTCTTGAATTACAGTTCATTGAATTGCTTATTACATTTTCATGTTACGGTTGAAAAATAAATGTAAGTGCCTCATTGCTAATAAGTGTCCCCGCCCAACACGTGCCTTTCCTTGAGCTAAATCAGTTCAGGGGCAAAATTGAACAACACGGTACCCCAGACACGCCCAACACGTGCCTTTCCTTGAGCTAAATCAGTTCAGGGGCAAAATTGAACAACACGGTACCCCAGAGAAACAAACAGGCATGAAACTCTCCCACTATCTCTGATTGAACAATTATCCAAACATTGATCGGGGGGGTCAGGGAAAATCTACTAAAAATGTCACTTGTTGCTTTGTGAGAATCCTACAAATGTGTAAAATCATAGCAGCCTAGTCCTGTGCAGGGCTGTCAATGAGGGCCACAACCTGTAACATGTGTTACGGCTGAGTGTCTGATGGGCCCTTGACAGGTGATCTTGCCTGTAGTTGATACAATTCACCCATAATTAAAGTGACAAGTTGGTTACAGGTGTAAAGATCAAGGCCGCACATGAATCAAAACTTACTGACAGCCCTGCTATGGTTACAAGGAAACACCCTTTACTGTCTTTCAATTTGAATTCTCACCTCTTTCAAGCATTCTGATAGATTCCATTATGTATGGAACAAGCAAACGATTCACAATAAAACCTGGGGTATCCTGAAGGAAAAGAGAAACAAAACAGATTTGAATAAATGTAGAGGAGGTGGTCATTATTATGAACAAATGCAACAAGTACCAACAGGAGAAAGTTTTTGAGGAAGTTAAACCCCGGCCAAAAGATCGCAACATTTCGACACACATATCGCAACATTGTTGGGTGCAACATGTTGCGTGTGTTTGGCCACCCTGTTGCAATGTGTTGCGAGATGTTGCGAGATGTTGAGTTGGTTCAGATTTGAAAATGGTCAAATTTCTCATGCAACATTTGTGGATGTTGCATGATGTTGTAGTCGTTTGGCCAGGTTCGTGCAATAATTTGGCACCTGGGCATGTGCACTAGTTCGATTTTTAACTCGCATCATGTCACAACACGTTGCAACAGGGTGGCCAAACGAGTGCAACATGTTGCGCCCAACAATGCTGTGATCTGTTGCATTTGAATGTTGCGACCGTTTGGCCGGAGCTGCAAATGCTGGAGCAACATTGTTGGGATATGTTGCATTGAGATGTTGCTATCGTTTGGCCGGGGCTTTATAGCAAAAACTACATGTAGTATTTATCGTCTAATTGTAATGTCTCGGTGTTTGACCCCTAACTGGGGCCAGCATGCTGTACTACCCCGACAGAATAAAAAAGTCACTAGATAGTTCAAAAGACACTGGTAGACACTGAAACTCTCATTGCTATTTCTCAACTTGAAGTTAATAAAAGCCACTGTAACAGGTTTGCTCTTATGAAGGGCTATTATGCAATGTTAGCTGCGGAAACTTGTTACAGCAGTTCAGTTACATTTATCAACTTCAGTGTTACTCTCACATACAGAATGTGTGCATGTGACGTCATTGAATTCTCAAATTCAAAGCTAAAGAGCTAGTAAAGGTTTTATCTTCATCAGGCATAAGAGGTACTAATAAAATTTTGATCTGTTTAAAACTTTCCAGCTCAATAGTGTCCTTCGTTTTGTGCTTAAAAAAAGTTTTTTGACTCGGTTCAGAAAGTCAGTGCACTAAATAGCCAAAATAAGTTCCAGATGTTTACATTATTTACCGGCTGCATATTGGAGGACCAAGTGGGTCTTCCAACATTTTTATTGCATGACAATGCACTCACTCTGGACTGAAGTTCTTATAAATGACCATATACAGGGTTGTAGCTACGAAAATAGTCTCCCAGCTAATATTTTAATCGAGCCGGTCACCATTTTTCATCAGAGACCTGGAACATTCATCCCCAATCTTTTGCAACACCTTGAATGTGGGCCTACCAAGCTTCATGTTTACATGATGGAGGACTCAGTGCATGGAAAGAGAACACCCTAAATATGTGCTCAAAACAAGATTTTATTCCAATTACTTTACTCATTATAGTGGCACTGATACTCAAGGTATGTAATCAGTAATTCACTCTAAACTTTTCATTCACATGTACAGTAGACAGTTCAATATGGTTCAAATATCAAAATAATGTCTGTATGTTTGCAACCCCAAATGACCATTCATTGTCCTTTACTGAGTGACCTACGGTACCAGCCAAAATTCAGCTGCCGATCACTTCTTTGTAAGCCGGCGAATTTTGCCGGTAGCCGGCACTTAGCGACAATCCTGCATATATGAAATAATCTCTCATTGGAGCAGCCTGACAGTCTTCCTATCCAGGGAAATGCTCAGGTACTCCAGGATACTTCTGGGCCCCCTATGCTACAGTAACCATAGGTAAGAGCTGACTCAGGGTTCATAAAAACATGAGACTTTTTTACCAAAATTATCAATTCCAGGACTTTTCAAGGATAAGTCAGGAATATTCAAAGGGCTATTTTGCTCAAAATCACATGCACAAATGGGTTTAGGCAGGGGTGTGGGGGAGAGAGGCACAAAATATCTTTGTGTACATTGCTAACCTTGCAAGACACTGGCACTTTGCCAAGCTCCTTGCTAAACTGAAAAAGGGCATCAAATGTCTCATCCGTTGTTTCTGGAATACGAATAACCTTGAAATGACAAAAACACAAAACGTCAAAGGTTATTACATACAGTAAGGTAAAAAAAGGCAAATGGATCATTGATCACAATACAATTCAATTCGAAATCAGGATGCATGTTTTGTGCAGTCAAGCTAAGCTGACTTCAAGGAAGTTGATAAATTTGCAAGAGAATGAGACGACAAACAAGGAGGGTTGACAATGTGGATGAATTGTCTTGATTTGATTCACGCTGAACTGATTTCTGGCAAGTTTCTTCAAAACACTACACTGGAACATTGCTATGCATGGATAAAATTACTCTAAATGTAACCTAAAATAGTTCCTTTCATGTCTTAATGGACGAGCCTTTGATAAATCAACTGTATGTGCTTATAAAATAACAACGCTGTACAGTATTAGACATGATTCTATAAATTAGAATAGAATTGCTGAGTATCTTAACAAACCTCAACTAGTTTCATCAAAGGAACAGGATTAAAAAAGTGAAGTCCACCAAATCTGTCTTTTCTCTTTGTGACGCTTGCTATTTCACCTATTGGCAAAGAAGAGGTGTTGGACGCGAAGATGGTGTGACTGTAAAACAATCAACAAGGGAAAAATTAAAACCTCGTTAATATACAGTTTGATCCACCTTTAGGTCCTGATACAGCACAATGAAGTGAAATGACTATCGTCCTATTTCAATGAAGTTAAAAACTTAAGGAAACTTTTACGGGAGGTACAATGGGTAAAGATAAAGTCTGCATATGAGCCAAGTGGCTCATCTGATCAGGCCGGAGCTTATCCCAGTTTCTGTAGCATGAAGTGACTAGGAGTACACCCCAGATGAGATGCTAGTCAATATCGCTCGAACCTGGACTGTTGACTCCAGAGTTGAGCGCACTAACCATAAAGCCACCATGCCTCCCACGGTAAGGTACAATAAATCTACTAAACAACAGACCCTTCTCTAAAATGGCGGCCGAAAATTCAAATAACTTAAAATTAGCTAAAATTAAAAACGTATACCAGCACTGGAAAGAACACCTTTACTTTAGTAACCCTGCAAAGTTTCAGCATTCAGGTGTAATATCAGCTGAGCAAATGTAGGTCAAAAATTGGAAAATTTACAGACGTTTGTATGACTGGGGGTATGCATTATACCCCAGTCATAAACGTCTGCAAATTTTTATATTTACAACTTGAAACTTTGCAGGGTTACTAATTAAGTAAAGCTGTTCTTTCTAGTGCTGGTATACGTTTTTAATTTTGACTTATTTGAATTTTCGACCGCCATTTTGGAGAAAGGTCTATTAAATTAATGAGCTTGCAATTTCTATCGTGTGATAGTTGACGAGGGTGTAGCCCAAGTCAGCTATCACGCATAGAAATCAAGAATGAATAATCTATTGTAATTGTTTTAGTGTAAATCTACTAGTTGTTCAAAACTTAAATCTAAATCCTCTTCACAAACACTTCAAAAACACATGCTGCGATTTGATTGACTGAGCTACTCGTATACTATCAGCCATTAGAGTACAATTGGCTGCCGGTCGTCTACGAAATGCGATGTTTTAATAGTTTTTCTGAAGTTTTGGAAGGAATTTTACATGTAAACGGGTAACTAAAACCCTGAGAAGACTAAAAGAAGCACATTTATGGTTTCTTGACTTTAAAAACTTTAAAATAATGAAAAATCAGGTAAGCGCACAAACAACTGCAAATTTGCCAAGGACAGTTCGATACATGCAGCTTTGTTTAAGGGTAAAGTTTAATAGTGGATTGGAAAATCATTGGAAACCATTATTTGTCGGCTAATTTCAGTTAGAATTCTACTAAAACAATTAGATTATTCACTCTCAATTTCTATGAGGCGATAGTTGATTCAGCCTCCGGCCTCATCAACTATCACCTCATAGAAATCTTGAGCTCATAATTTAATTGTTAATTAGATAATAAAACAATTATTCTCACAGTATGATTGGTTATTATTATGACTGATTGAAGGAGTTTTATCTAGATAAAGTCATTAACACGTTTTCAGCATGGTTGCAACTGATTTTCACAGGCACGCAAAACTATTAGAACAGAACTTCTTTATAAGAAAACATTCTTCTAGATGGTCAAACCAGGCAGGCAAAACTGTCCTCAAAGTGAGTCAATTTATCTGGTGTCCAGCCCTAATGAAATCCCTGCATTAGAATCTAAAAAAAGTGCTGTTTCTTTTGTCCTGGACAAGTAGGCTTTTCCCTGGGTGAGTAACTATTCCACTTGTCACTTAATGTCTTGCCTGATGAGCAAGTGCCCAGGTAAGTTAATTTGGTTTTATCAACCGAGTTGATAATGTGAATTAGCCACCGTAAAGAGATTCAGAAGCTGACGTTTTGAGCGCTAGCCCTTCGTCGGAGCGAATCGAGGAATTGTGGGTTGTGTGTGTTTTATATACAGAAATATGGAGCTACGCTATTGGTTGGTGCCTGGCAACGTGAAAAACAGAATATATTAGTTAAATGAAAAACGTTTGTTCCCAGGTAAGTTGTTTGCCAATTAAACTCATCACCAATAGATGAGCTTGGAGATGGTGCCTGCCAAAGTGGGTGGTGATTCCAGGGCAAACAATGAGCCTCGAGCCACAAGCCCTGGGCAGGGCATGCAGGCATCCACGGCAACTCTGCGAGCGGCAACCACCCACCAGGCACAGTCACACTGACCAGGTCAGTGGAGATACTTACCAACCCAATACTTACCAAATCCACGAATAAGGGAGGGAAGGTAAGGGAGAAAAAGCAGAACAACTGAACGATTCGCTGCCTGAAAGAAACTGCACCTCACACACCCGAAACAAACCTCAAGGTGCATGATTCCTTGACCACTGCTGACCAGCATTGGCTTGATTTTAACTTTAGCCTAAATTACATTTAGACACATCTAAATTAAAGGAGAGTCAACTAAGACTTGCTCAGGGTAAGCAAAATTTGAGAGCTGCTTTTTCAAAGGGTAAGCTGGAATTCAGTTGGTCTTGAGCTCTTTACTATTAATTAAAGTACAACCACACTGAATGGAATAAATTTGGTAACTAGCTATTTAGTCCCTTGCTAATTGATACCTGGGTGCTGCTTTGTCGAGCTCTGTAAAGAGTTTGTGTTTAGTGCGCATGTTTTCCACTATGGCTTCTATTAGCAGATCTGTTTCAGCTATGTTGGTGGTTGGCTCTGTTGCAATATGTATCCTTGACATAGTATCAGTGACAAACTTCTTTTCGCCCTGTCAACAAAAAAATAGGTACGCAATGCCTTTTATTGTATTGAGTAAAATGATAAGAGATATTGTTATACCTCCCATTAACTCAAATATGCTTTCTGATTGGAGGAGAATGCATCACGTGCCATGGGTTAAATCTCTCTAACTCCCTAGGGTGAATAAAACTCACTAACTCCCTAGAGAAACAACAACATGAACTTTGGACTCGCACATGATCACATTGTGCACCTTGAAACTGCGGGAAATTTGTGTACCAGTCACCATTGGAGTGGGACAACGTTTCTCATTTATAGAGAGTCAGATGGCATTCATTATTCAAGAAAAGAGATTTATAGCCGCAAAAACTTATCATGCAGATTAACAAAAGGGAAAATATGAACGTTTTGTGTCTCCAAGCTTTTGGTTTGGCACCAAAAATGGGTCGCCCATGTTTTTCAACTCGCTCTTTGATCGCAGTTGACAGGTAGGAGAGTATTTGTGTAATTTACAACAAAATATGCTGTTCCTGATCAAATCAAACTCAGAATGCTTGAGTTAAACATTTAGAAGAAGCCACAGCAACTTAATTACTGTCTATATTTTTTGTTAGCTGCGAAGAAAAAGACTGTTATCATGATTTTTCGATAGGACAGGTTGGCTTTGGCAGCCGCTCAATTTTGCGAGCGCAGCCAGTGTATGCAATGGCAACTAGCAAATCATTTTTTCGGAGCTTTTTTTCTAATTTTGAGTTGGGAGGTATAACAAAACACTTAATGACTGGCTCCCTGGAAAACAGTGAGTTTTGTTTTCCCTCAACCTCAATTTGACTCAATTTGACCTCAATTAGACCCATTTGAGGGTCTCGGGGAAACAAAACTCACTGTTTCCCTTGTGGCCAGTCGTTAAGTGCTTAATGTGTTGTTCTAGAATTGGTAACTTCAAGGGGTGAAAAACATTTCCAGCCACGTGCGCAAAACAGGATCTTGGTACTAAGAGGGTTCTTTTCAAAATCTATAATGAGCACCAATGTCCTTTTTATAAGGGAGTTCCCCACTCCCCAGGTCTCATACCCCTACTGCTCTGCCACAATGCCTTGGATGGCCTGCATGTTTGTAACTTAAGCTAATTAAATAACAACTGTCAGCAATCTATTGGGTTTGAGATTTTACCCTTAGATAAGTCATTGTGCTGTGTTCTTGCTCGTACTTTACTTTCGCAATGTAACCCCTGTGATGGACTACATGTAGAATCCCATCTACAGATATACACTGTAGGTTGGGTAGGGAGAGGGTAGAAATACTGTCTCTTTACTGCTTCCTGTTCTGGAAACCAGAGTTATGTACCCTGACCTTGTACACCACCTAGGTTTTGTGGGTTGCCTAATAGTTAGACATGCTTTGTAGTTTAGGTTTAAGTGTTGCCAGTGTATTGTGTCCTTGAATAACACCCCAGAGATTAAGGGAGGTGTAAGAAAACTCTCTCAATATGTCTGACACTGGGATTCCCCTTCACCACCAGTTTTGCTGCCCAAAGGAAAATGTGCAAACCGTTCAAAGAAATATCCATATTCCCTGTACATAAGGGATTAGAATTTCCTGAGGGTAGGAAGGTACCAGAAGACCAAAAATTTAAAGACAAGTATGAAGCTTAATTGGAATTTCTAGAGGGGTTGGAGGTCTTATAAAAAAATCCCTTTCATGGGAGAGGTATGGATATTTTCTAGAACTACACAATGTTCCCTCCCACAGATGGCTGGAATACCATCCAAACAAAAAAGCTCTCATGAAAACCTGGGCACTTCTTTCCATATATAGCAAACTGATTTATGCAAGTGAAAGCACAAGCTTTGAAAACAAAATGGGAAGTGCACAAAAGACATTTTTCAGACATATCGATTCCTGGCATTCTGAGGGAAAGTGGTTTTGAATATTTCATGCATTTTTGTGTCTGCATTGACAAAGTCCTTCTTTGAACAAGGGACATTAGAAAGTCAATAGGCTATTTTACAGCTGTGTGCTCAGTTACTTGGCCTTTGAATGCAAACAAGGTTGGAGGTGACCTTGCTTTGATACAGAACTCTCTGCTTGTCTCATTCAAATGCAAACTACCTTATTCTCACTAAATTTTGCAAGTACTAAATTTCGCGATTTACGCAATTTTGAAAAAATCGTGAAATTTAATATTCACGTAAAGGACACGCGAACAATAAACTTGCAAAATTTAACACTATATAATATTAATAAGTAGTAACGAAATTCAAGCTGTTGTTTTGTTATTGTTATTCTAACATGTGAAACTAAGCTCCCCCAGAGGATCCCTTCAGCAACTTAAAAATATAATGTGGACCTCCATAAAATGTCTGACAGAACATGATAACAACAATGTTTATCAGATTATAAAATTAATAAAGATGTACCTACTAGGTATTTAAACAGCAGGATATCATACATTATGCTTTGTTATGTTTGCTATCATTGTCTACAATGATGATCACCTTATGTTGTTACAGTTCTGAGGTCAAAGCTACATATTAAAGATTAGGAAAAAATTGCGAAATTTTATACACTCCAATTCTACTTTCCTCTCAAAATTGCGAAATTTAATACTCGCGAAATGTGGCGCTTTTCTTTTCGTGAAATTAAATACTTGCGAAATTTAGTGAGAATAAGGTAGGTAGCATAAAAACATCTTTATTTCCACAACAAAAACAGTGCGTTCTGTATCAAAACAATGTCACATCCAGCCTCACTGCCATTCAGAGGCCAGGTTACAAGCAGACAACTGTAAAATGGTCCATTGGGGATCTCCTGGATTTGGATATTTTTAAAAAGGCATCTCTTTAACAGCAGAATTTTGTTGTTTTATTGCCTTATCAGTATTATTATGGACGCAAAAACCTACCTCTGGATCATCTTTGAACTTTTTCTTTGCTACTTTCCCTAAGCTCTTCTCAATAGACCTCAATGACTTTGTCAAGATTGCATTTGTTTGATCAACCATCGTCACTTGGTGATTTGTGGCTGCTGCTACCTGATTATATTTAAATCATAATAAATATTAATATATAGATTTAGGCCAGCTTTAAAACATAGCTCCTGGGCCCGGTTTTCCAGAGCCTGATTAAGCTAACCCAGGAAAAGGTAGAATTTCGATTTGCATTTTGTAACTTAGAGGTGAGGTTTTCTGTGTATTAATGTTTGGCCTTCTGTTTTGAGTTTAAATAATCACTGTATACACAAAACAAAGCAGCAGAAAACATTTGCATAGAAGAAAAGGTTATAATTCGGTCTTAACTTTTAATCCTGGGTTAGCGCTAAGCGAACAATCCTGCCCTGTTTTCAACAAGTTAATCAGACAAGAGCCCACAATCCACTGGAAAACTTAAAAAAAAAACATGTGACCTTGATGACCTATAAACTTGAGCCCGCGATATGGTCATGTGATACTGCTCAACGGATACTATTATTATTATTACTTGGTTTTTACAGGTGTCAATAGATCACTGTACCAATATCAGAGAAGTACACAGTAAACCAAGGCTGCATGTCTCTGTCAAGCTATTATTTGGATTATGGCTACCATGTTGCACGACTCCTCTGTCGCCGCCCGTTGTACGTACACACCCACAAGCAATACTGCTAACTATGATAACCATGAGAAAATCAACTTATGGGTTTCCTCTTGCTTCCCATATGGGTATGGGGCTCTGCTTGGCGGCCCTTCCGGCCGCCAGAGCTCCATTATGACATGAAGTACATTCATTTCTAGTTTGTAGAGTGTGGTTGTCTGGCTGAGGGTAGAACTGTTTCAGTGACAGGCATCCATGATCAAGTGTCAATCAATGCTCTTGATCAACACTCTCAATCTATACCCTTGATCAACATCCCGATCAATACTTGGTTGACACCTAGTCAACAGTCAGTCAATAGTCAGAAAGTGTGGACCAACTCATATGAATCGATCAAAATTAGTCAACAGTCAGCTGACTGTTTCAAGACTAAGATGTTCACAATGTGTCGATTGAGTGTCAACTGAAGTGTTGATTGAGTGTCAATCAAGTATCAACTGAGAATTGATCGAGTATCCCTTGAGGGTATCAATGCAACCAAATGTATTAATCAACACTTAACAAAGAAATTATGCCTCTACTATACATGATTGCTTGGTTTAGCATTTAATGAAAAATAACATTCTTAACAGAATATGACAAACTTTAGTCTAAAACAATTTGCAATGTTTGAGAACCAGTAAGGGTTAATGAAAATGCCATGGCCTGCAAGAAAAGGAGAGAATGCAACTCTGATCAGGTTTTGCCTGACCAGTCATTAGTGGTCAGATTCTACTTTTATTTATTTGCTAAACCATGAGACATCCACAAGATACTAATGTGAAGACTGCAGCTGAAGCTAGCAGTGGAAAATTTGCTGATTAAAAATTAACCTTGCACATTTTCAATTAGCAACACAAATCAAGATTCCCACAGAGATTAAAATAATACATAGCTAGTCAAATCAGTGGTGGATCTAGGGGAAGGGTCCAGGATCCCCCCCCCCCCCTCCCCTTATTTTGGCTAAAAAAAGAAGAAATGACAGAGGGAGAAAAGGACAGCAGGGCAAGTAAATCAAGACCCTCTCCCACCCTCCCACCCCCTCCCCTCCCTTAGCTCATGGTCTGGATCCGCCACTGCAAACCTCTCGTGTGTTTTCCAAATGGCAACATGTACGGTTGGCATTGGATTTTTAATGTTATTTTTTTTTGATAGAGGGAAAGGATTTCAGCCTTTTTCTCTAATCCTTTGGCTCTGCCATTTTTAAATATTATTTTAATCCATGAAACTATGAAACCTTGCAAATATTGTGGGAGTGTAGCAGCTCTCAAAAGCTTGTCATTCTTTTTGTCATCATTGCAGCAGCTGTTATTGCTTAGGGGCTAGGGGCATAGTTTCTGTTGTTGTGTTGTACTGTCCTCGAAAGGGTTTCAAGCTATTCAAGCGAGACGAGCTGCAACATGACCCTCCCCAAAACACTGAAATTAAAAAAAAGTACCTTCCATTTGAGATAAATTATAATCTTCAGTGAAGCTAACCTAGTCTTCTGTAATTGTTTTTATTAATTATTAAAGATTATTTCAGTAAAAAATAAATTACGTGCACTAAATCACACCATCAAAGCCCACGTTGGTGTAGTTTACACGTGTAACTCAACGTCAAATTTAGGTGAAAATATTTTGAGCCAGGCCAAACTGTAACATGATTTCCACTTCGAAAAAAAATAACAAATTTAAGGTTGAGCTTAAAGTTAAAAGCATTTTTGCTTCAGCTACAATTTGTATCTTGAAGTTAAACGTAAGCTTATGCAAGGGTAACAAGGCCAATTAAGCAATTTACAAAAAGCTTCCCTTGCTTGCATGCAAAGTACGTAAACACTTAAATTTTGAAGCAGAGAACGACTGGATAACTTCAAAGAATATTGATATAGTAAAACAGAATTTCGCCAAAGTTATCGAGTGAGCTGGAATAGCGATTTTTACCCATTCATTTACCTGAGCAATCCCGGCTCCCATAAGTCCACTGCCAATGACCGTGACATTTTTGATGGCATTGTGACTAGAGGAAGAACTGAAAAACGCTGAAATCACTGCCAAGTTCTTCCCCAATGATGGATTCCTCAAAAACTGAGCAGATGCTACTTTTGAGGAAAAGCAACGAAAGAGCGAAGCCATATTTGAAAGTCACGAAAAGTTCCAGTGTGACCGAGAAATGGGCAAAGCACCTGGGACTGGGAACTAAAAGGTCAACGTCCATTGATGTAAGGTACCGGGAGGTACAGGGCCTGTATCGGGTCGGGTAGCCGAGATGGGGGAAGGGGCGTTGAGAAACGCCGACATATCTCATTTAGATTCACTGTTTCCAAGTGAAAAAGATATTCCGCGCAATGGAATGACAAAACCTGGATTTATCGAGTTTACATTGCCAGGAGCCCATGTGAAGGGCTCCTGACCCTCCGGCCATAGCTTAGCAATATGTGTATGCATGCGTATCACATAACATCGAAAATCAGGGAAAACGTAAGGTTCCTGGATAGGAGGAAGAAAACCAGGTGCGCCCCGGGGGATTATAAAGACATAAAGCAGCACAAAGCTGCATAAAGCGACTGAAGTCTACAGAAATTCACTTCCCGCCAAAAGAAATGGTGAATATACAAAAACGCTTGTACGGTGGTTACAACGCCTTGATCAATGTTCAAGGGCAAGGTATTATAAAGTCAGAAATATTTCTAGACCTTGACGGTGTTACACCGTTGACTTTTTTCCAAATTTGTGAACTACACATCCGAGCTATGCACCACGTGCTTTCCCGCAGAATGCGTATTGTTGGAGCCACTAGGTGCGATTTCCTCTTTATTTTAACTACAAAAGAATCTCTGAGCTTATCACCTCATGTTTCATTGGTGCATTAGTATATTGACGGATCTTCTGGTATTCAATTAAAATGTCTCAACAAAAAAATTCAATAGACATAATGGTTATATTTGTTAGAGGTGTTAACAGAAAGTGTGAGGGAGGGTCAGGGAGAGAAGATTACATTGTCCAGCGGTTGTCCATGACCTGTCCATTGATCAAAGGTCGAGAAGTAGACGGAAAGCGTGACAAAATCTCGTGATTTTTCCGCAGACGTGTTCGTCTATAAAAGCACATTTTCCCCGAGTAAGTGAAGGGATATCCATTGCATTCGAGTGAGTATCCACTTTACTGTTAAGATTGCGGTATTTGTTTTGAAAGTGACTCATCTTCCATGGTTATCACACGGTTTTGTTGCTTGAATTCATAATTTTAGCTTCACTGATTCTTAAGATATGCATTAATTAAGAACCATTTTTGTCATGCCTTATTAATTGACATTTTCTGATTCGATTCACAGGAAATCAAAGCATCATTTGATAAAGTCATGGCGGATAGCGTAGCCGATTCCGCTCTGAAATATCTCAGAGACCCTGCCATGGCTGCAGGGCTTGGGGCAGTAGCATTGGCATCGATGTACTACCTTGCCTCGCGTCCGACGCCTCAACCTTGTCCGGTTGATCCTCAGCAACAGTCTTACGAGTTACCGGTAACTATTCTCTGATACCACAAGACCATGATCATTTATCTTCTTTGCTTGTAATTTTCTCTCGTTTTATAACAATGTTTCTATTTTAAACTTTCTTTATTCCTGCTGTAAAGATATATAAGCTTAAAAGCTTGCAAAGATCTTGTCCGCATCCTGTGGCTTTTTTCCAAAGACCCTCCCCCAAATACTTAATTGCTTAATTAATATTTTTATAAACGAAATGTAAGATCCGTAATTCTCCACTTAACATGCAACTGGATGGAAGAAGGTAAGTTGTACTCATGGGGCACTGTGGTTTATCCACATGGCTATTCCTCCCCCAAGGAACTGAAATAAGATGTAGGTTTTCTGAATTACTAGTAAGCCCAAGTTCTGGTGTGAAAGTCTAGTTTCAGTTTATTTTTGGTGCAAAACAAAATAGATTTGTTGGCCTTGAAAAAAATATTCATTAATTTGACAGCAAAGTATAAAATTATCCTTGACATACAGCTGTTTCGAGAAAGGTTGTTACATGAAAGTGTCAAGCTAATGTGATAGGACTCAATCAAAATGGCAGTCTGGGTTTTCAGTAGAGAAGAAATCTTGTTGAACATTATATCTGATTAAGTATTCAGCCCAGCACATGTAGCAGCTATCTTCTTCTACCCATACTAATTTTCAGGGTTGTCATATAATTATGCGCACTTCTATGCTTTAAACCTGACTATCATTCTTAAAACATATGCATATCTATCCTGAGTATGGAACAGGCTCATTACATTTATTACTTACATACATTTTGGGTTACTTTTTTCATGTTAAATCTTTGTTAAAAGTAAAGCGTGAAAATGTGTGTTTTTATTCACCAGAATATTGACATGTAAATGACGATAATTTGCTCAAGTTTTGTTACAGTTTTGATTGATAACAGGACCTTGCATGGTCTAATTCTTTGTGCGGTAATTACAGAGGGCTAACTAATTCCCATGCCTCAGAAAGTCCATTTTGGTAATAAGGTGCCTGTATGATTATGAACCAAATTGGACTCCCCTGCACTGTAGATAGTATCATTGGTTATTATTTGGCTAGTTTTGTGAGCAGGCAAGATGAACTTATTAAAACCTTGCACTGGGATTGCTACCTGAGTGGGCAAGAAGTGGTTATCTAGCCCACTCGGGGTTGTCCGAGAAGACAGCCAATTTTTTTTATTGTGCAGTGCCAGAAAATATCCATGCTCCCCACACCGAAGGGATTGGAATTTCCTGGGGGGGTGGAGGGTTCTGTAAAGCCAAAAAATTTAAAGAAATGCATGAGGCTTAATTGGAATTTCCAGTGGGTGTTCCTAGAAAAAATCCCTTCCTTGGGGGAGGTATGGATGTTTTCTGGAATTACACAATAAATCCTTTATTGACTAAGCTCATTTGGTTAAGACAGTCTGATATTGGCCTCATTCTGTTTTTTTGGGGGGGGGCTTTGGTCAATATCCAACCACCTTGCCCTGCTTGGTCAATAACCCATAATTATATGCAAGTTAATGAAAAATTTCTCCTTTAATTTATTTTTAAAAAATATAGGATGGTGATTATGCCAGAATGAATTCCCTAACTACAGAACTTGTGGAAAAATTATTTGATGATGTGAACACAAGCCATGAAGCTTTTCTTCGAGGTGTGAGAATATCAGGTCAGAAATTGTAATAATTTTGAAATGTTGTAATTGCAAACTGTTGTCTAATTTTTCTTTGAAAAGAAGACAACTGATGAGAAGAAAATTTAATGTATAGCAATGAGTGTAGACAATAAAAATATTGATCTAAGGGCTGCAAAGAACTTCAGCTGAAACCAACAAATGCCCTTTTACTGTTCTCAGTAGTTGTTTATGACAAGGAAGGTTATAACATGGTCAAAATCTTATCTACTGTAATAGGATTTATTGGGATCTTCTTTAAGAACCGGGGTTGTTCAAAGCCCGATTAAGCAAACCCAGGGTTAGTGAGAATTTTGATCTCAGTTTTGTAACTTTTTGGTTAGAGGTAATCTGTTTAATATATTGTTTGCCCTTCAGTTTTGAGCTGTAGTAATGTCAAACTACACCAAACATTACAGGTGAAAAACATTTTTAAACAAGAAAAAATAATGCCTCAGTTAACGTTTAATCCTGGGTTAACGTTAACCGGCTTTTGAACAACCCAGCCCGGAAGAATTATGCAATCCTGTTAAAATCCTATTGATAGCATCTTTCCTATAAGTTCTAAGGATCTTGTGTAGGATCTTTCCTATCTACAGTAGGAAGGCACACTGAATCACACAGGCTACCCCAAGCATTTGTAAAATTTGCCCGTACCCACACGTACACCGGTGAACCTAGATGCACACTAGTGGGTGAACCATTTGACTTTTGTGGGAGGGGTGGGTGATTTTGAAAAAAAAAATTCACACACATTCAGTGTGCCAAAAAATCATGTTACTTGGAGAAAAAAATTTAATCCCAAGGAAAAATTTATTTGTGTGCATGAAAGGATTAAAAAAGATTTGCCTGTATCAAATCACCCAACCACCCACCCACCCCTCCTTCAAAATAATGGTCCACCCCTTGAGTATCTCACTTGCAAGAACACAAGACAATGACTGTTACTAGGTCTCAAATATGGACTGCTCCAATGTGGTTGTCATGGCACAAACACGCTGGCCCCAGTTGTTCAAAGGCTGGATAATGCTATCCACCAGATAAATTGCTATCCAGTGGATATGAGTTAACAATAAAAGAAACTTGCTATCCACTAGATAGGGATTTTTCCAGTGGACAGTGTTATTCAGGCTTTAAACAACCCAACCCAGGCACTATGCCCGGGTTTGTAGCAATGTCTCCTAGCTAGGATTGTGATTGTACTGGTCGCCATATTCCATGAGAGACCTGAACCTTGAATGCAGGGCTACCAAGCTTCATGTTTACAAGATGATAGATGCAGCAACAGAAAGAGAACCCACCAAATAAGTGCTCAAAGATTTTATTTCAATTTCTTAACTTGTTATAATAGTGGCACCAATAATCAAGGTGGTCTGTAATTTATATACTGTAGACATTTCAACATGATTCAGATATCAAATGTGTGTGTAACCTAAAAACCAGTCATTGTCCTGTACCAAGTGATCACCCATCAAAATCCAGTCGGAGATCACCTCAGCCAGCAAATTTCGTTGGCAGCCGTTGCAGAGACAACCCTGTATATAGATGCCTTCCACCAAAGTCATCAAACTATATGTTTTTGAAGTTGTTATTTCAAAGTACTTTTGATGTAAATTTATAACTATTGTCTCAACAGGTGATAAACCATGTTTGGGTTATCGCAGCAGTCCTGGGGGGCCTTATGCCTGGCTTACCTACAACGAGGTTAGTGGTCAATTCTTAGATTCTCACAATGTTCCAGATAAGAGACAGGTCTCGGGCCAAAAACCCGACGGCAACCGCTACCTGACCCAACACTGACAAATAGGAAAATTGGCTAAAGTATTCATATAAATTAAAAGTACTATAATTATGATAGAAAACAAAAGTAAATAAAAGAGTGAAGTTTCTAATGAAAAACGATTGAAAATAAAAATTATTAGTGTGATACAAGATATCAAGGAAAAGAAGTTTGAAGAAACGACTCAACAAAATTCCAAAGGCAACTCACATTTCATTTCCTTGTAAACAACATTCCAAAATGTTACATGAACAGCAGCCAGACTCTAACAGGCCGACTATCATTGAAAATTGTTGAGAGTATTCGTTGTTTAATCCTTAGAACTACTGTAGATAATCTGCCAAAAGTTTTTGTTTTGGTCTGTATAAGGTCATTTCTGAAGCCATCGAAGCTTGATAATATTTACTGTTTTATGAATTTGCTTTTTATGAATTATACAAGTGATACTTTTCAACCTTCTCGATATTGATAAGTTCATTTTAAAGTAAAGGAAGAGGGGAAAGATAATTTTTCTCTCTGAGATCAGCAAAGTCTCCTACTCACATTACCCCTTAGGCACTTCAGAGGGAATGTCACCCATATTACAAGCTTTTCTGACCACCTTTGGCATTCCATTTTGATATTTGCTAACAGCACTTCATATACATGATCCGGCAAGCCTATAAATATGTTAGCTCAACTTTTTGGCCTTGTTTAAGATTTCCAAGCTGAAAATCACCAGCATATTGAAATCAAGTGGGTGGGGACTGGAAAAGAGTGAATTGCCATGGCAAAAGAATTTTTTGTAGCTGCCATAGGTGTGTTTCCTGTAAAACTATTAGCCTGCCAAGTTTAGTGATTTGCACTACATACAAATTGGCCAAGATGGCTCTATTTATACACTCAATATAATATTGGGTTGAGTGTATGACATTATCAGTTATGCAAGTGAAGTATGATCCTCGCAGTAAATTTTCCAATTTAAGCAA
>CM042758.1:15800383-15812774 GCA_022496165.2 Catalaphyllia jardinei | reverse complement strand
TTGCTAAATCAGCCTTATAATAGATAAATATGTCTCTTATTGTGTGCCCATCTTAACGTTTTTTGTCATTGTTTTAGGTCATAAAACAGGTGTCATCCAGTTCTATTAAGAGTTTCCTTTTTAACATGGCCATGCGTTCCAAGAAGGCAGAGCTGGAGAGGTTAGTTTGCCCTAGTTTCTCTTTTCTATGGTTACAGTAACACGACACACTCCATACGGATAGTTAACTAAGGATGCGTCAGTCAGTCATTGGACTATGAGTGGTCCCTCTTTCGCTTAATCCGTATAGCGAGACCGTAAATAGACCACGAGGGAAAAAAATGGCTGCGAGAAATCTTCGCGGTTATCGTTCGCGTCACGCACGACGGACTAAACAAGAGAGGGACACTCGTAGTCTAGTAAGTCACGTGATGCAGATGTATTCAACCTAATGAAATAATCTAAAACCTTACAAATTGCAACTATTAGTTCTAACAGTTAGAACCTGCGCTGTGTCAGATACGAAAAACCACTAAAAACCGCCCCAATAGTGTGGCCAAAAAACTTGTGGAGACGTATAAGTTAGTTTAACGTTTTTCATTTGCTCAAACAAGCTGTTAAAACAACGGCTCAATAAAAAAGGTAGACGAGAACGAATACTGACTAACCTAGAATGACCTAAATCTCCCAAGAAAAGCCTATATAGTCTCTAACATCCCATAACACCCTGCGAGTGTCTTGAAATATTGTCAGAAATGACATTTCTACGTTGACTTGCCTACAAATAATTCATTTCTTTCTAAATATTTTCTTTTTCTTTTTTTCTTAATATTTCATTTTTTTCATTTCTTTCTAAATATATTTCTTTCTAGAAATATTGTACGGAGGGACAGTATCTGGGACTATCTAGTGTTCAGAAAAATCCAGGTTTGTAATGATAAGATCTTCGTTAAAAACTGAGATTTCTGGATTAAGATTCTCGTAAGTTATTCAATACTATTATCCTTCCCGAAAATTACCACTGGTCGATCTCTATTTCAAATCGTTCGGTAACGTCATCAACAGAGCCTCTGCAAGGTTAGTTCTGGCTTAGGGGTACAACTGTTTCTTTTTTTCGCAGAATTCACTCGGCGGAAGGGTTCGATTCATCATCTCTGGCTCTGCTCCACTCCGCGATGATGTTATGATCTTTCTGCGTTGCGCTCTTGGTTGTCAGGTAGTTATGAAATAAGAAATCTTTAGAGTAAAACACTTACATCACAAATGGTGGGACACAAGTTGCCCAGTGAGGCTTCCAAAACAAAGGCAGGCCAAGGTGAACTGGTACCCGAGTTGCTTTGTTTTGGAAATCCCAGAGTGCGACTTGCGTCCCAGCATGTGTGATTTTGTACCACATGACCGAATCGCGCAAAGGGCCTTCTGAGCAGCTGTAAGGATGATTATGCGCAACTGGCAATTTAATGGAAAGTCTTTCCTCCAAGAAATTTCAATTCAAATACTTTTGGTCGCCTTTGAAAATCAGTCCCTCCTGCTGAAAGTGTTTAAGACACCCCTGCACAAGGTCAAGATTTTCTACTTAGCCAAGTGAACAAAGCTGAGCCTTAAACACTTAAAGGTCCATGTTACATTATGGTACATTTTCAAAGATACTGATAGAGGTATTTTTTGTTACTCCGTGCCCTTTTTCGCCAGGTGTTTGAAGGTTACGGTCAGACTGAGACCACGGCTGCTGCCACCTTACAGATGATTGGAGACCAGACATACGGTGAGAAAAAAAAATCAAATACTAATAGAAAGTTTGTCGTCCTGTCCCAGTTTCAGCGCTTGCCTGAATTTCCTGGAGTTGTTGATGATTGAGTAATCCTTGTCTGGTTAGAAATTGGCGGAACAGTGCTTGTCTTGTTGCCTTTAAGGTGGTGTTACGAGGCACAACTTGCAAAGATGATCTATCACTTTTGTGCGAAAAAATGAGATGTTACACGATGCGATTTTTAGCGGTGCAACATTAGAAACTTGGGCAACAATGTTACAAGTGTTTAAATCGCTTTCAAAAGCGACATGCAACATGTTGCAACATGTTGCCTAATGTGATGTTGTGTTAACATCACAACATTATCGATTAACATTATCGATTAACAGTATCGATTAACGTAACACTGTTACGTTAAAAATTGGCTCGTGTAACAAACTTTGTTACTTTATTATATGGCAAGGTAAATCCGAGCGTTCTGATTGGTTCTTTCTTGGTCAGGATTTCGCCATACGGACTGTTTCCATGGAAACGGTCATCGGCCGTGTATTTTTTGTTTTCCAAAGCCGGCAAATTCAAAACAAGCATGGCCCGAGTGCCATATATAAATTACTTCATAGAAAGTGCGACGTACGGATTTTTATTCACGAGTTGTAAAACTTTGGAAAACGAACGAGTGAGCGCAGCGAACGAGTGAGTTTTTCAAAGTTTTGCAACGAGTGAATAAAAATCCGTACAAAGCACTTTCTTTGCTGTAGTTTGTTTATTGTATATATAGCGAGAATTAAACTTTTCCTTTAAATCAGCTTTATTTTTTCCCGATAACATAAGCTTACATGTAGAACGGCAAAAAATTCAACACTGATGTAAATGACCGAACGTAATAAAAAACAAATTCGCTTTCCCGTCCAGCAACAAGCGGACAAAGAGCCTACACAAACTTCAACACAATATGGGGAATTCGTGTTTAAAACACAAAGTGTGAAATCTTTTCGCTTATCCATGACGGCGGCTTCGCGCTGTGCAAAGACAAATTCAGACTCTGTTGACTTAGAAATTAAATGTTGAATGTTCCTCCTTGAATGTTCGCCCTTGAGACAGAGATAAGACTTGCTGAGGTGACTGTTGGCTGAAGCTGAAGTGCTAACGATAAAGATATTGGATATATTCCGCTGCTGTTTCCGAGACTGAACTAAAACGGGAAGCCGAAGCCATGTTTTCAAAATACAAACTTCAAACGGGCCACGCTTCTGGGAAGCCATTTGAATGCTTTGCTCTGATTGGCTAAGCAATTCTACTCTGGACGATGATTGGTTATATTTTCACATGTGAAGAATGCTATACGCGAAGTTGATTGCACGTATCGCAAATATAGCACATACAGAATTCTATTTGCAGGGTTTACTACGTAAAATTCTCGTTATATATAAAGTAAAATAAACCACTTACTAACCTAGCTAGCTCGAGCTGCACTGGGGAATATTAGCCCTCGGTCGTTTTCGCACGTTCGCTCGGTCCGTACTGCCGCGACCTCGGGCCAATATATATGGGTTATTGACCAAGTGTGAGGTCAAGATGGCTGGATATTGGCCAAGCTCTTTTTTTGCGTGTTTATGGACCGAGACGAAGTCGAGGTCCATAAACTCGCAAAAAAAGAACGAGGCCAATATCCAGCCATCTTGACCGAACAAACTTGGTCAATAAAGGATTTATTATATGGCTTTCAAGGGTATTTCTCTTGCGGGATACAGCGGGTAGTCCCGAGCAGGCAAGATGGCTCCATCTTGCCCGCTCGGATACCCAATCACAGCGCGCGATTTGGGTCATCTTGCCCGCTCGCAGCGCTAGCTATATAATAAATATATCTTATTAACCTAGCGCGAGGGCCGTACTGGGAGAATATCGGCCCGAGATCTTGACAGTACGGACAGAGCGCAGCGAGGTCCGTACAAAAAAGACCGAGGGCCGATATTCTCCCAGTACGGTCCCGAGCATTTATTATACGACTGCATGAAGAAAGCTTTGAAGGTTTTTCACAAGTGCGGGATCATTCGGGACAATGCCCGGTCCAATACTTAGAGAATATTGGACTGGCAATAGAGCATTTTGATTGGTTGATTTTAGTTGTTGGCCCTCTGAGTGCGTGAGTCGTGTAATAAGTTTTAATATTGTCTTTTGTTTGCCCTCATAGGTCACGTGGGTCCTCCGTTGCCATGCAACAAAATAAAGCTCGTCGACGTTCCGGAGATGGAATATTATGCCAAGGACGGCAAAGGCGAGGTTAGGAAATAACCGAATCCCACATGAAGGATTTTCTTTTCATGACAATTTTGAGTGGCTTTTTCAACATCAGGCCCTGTTGTTCTGATCGGCTCTTTTTCTGATGTCACGTGCTAGGTGTGCTTTTACGGGCCGAATGTGTTCAAGGGTTACTTGTATAATGAAGAGAAGACGAAAGAGAGCATTGACGAGGACGGCTGGCTTCACTCGGGGGACGTGGGAGAATGGCAACCAGTGAGTATAACAGTGCCAGTCTGTACTGTCGCGGCCTGGGGTTTTATTGGGGAGCTTAATCAAACCACGACGATGATGACAACGAGAACGTCGCCAAACAAATAGTTTAAAGAGCAAAACAATAGCTGTGCACGTGCGTTATAAATCTTTGTACATTTCTTTGTCCTCCTCTGCAAAACAACAACGTGAAATGCCCAAGTTCTGCGTCGTCTACGAAACGTGGACGACGACGGCTAATTTTTCGTATTTCCATTTGGAATTGAACTCCGTCGTTGCATATTTAGCTTAAGCACGTTTTTAGAACCATTGGCGAACTGAACAGATCTAGAAAATCGCAAATTTCGTCGGCAAAATAAAAATTCATTTTTTTGCGGTCGACTCCGGAGTGAGCGGTCCGGGTTCGAGCCCTGGCCGAGGACGTTGTGTTGTGTTCTTGGGCAAGACACTTAACTTTCACGGTGCCTCTCTCCACCCAGGTGTATAAATGGGTATTGGCGAATCTAATGCTGGAGGGTAACCCTGCGATGGACTAGCATCCCATACAGGGAGGAGTAGAAATACTCCTAGTCACTTCACGCTACAGAAACCGGGATAAGCTCCGGCCTGATAGGCCACTTGGCTCGTATGCAGACTTACCGGGCAAATTGAATGGCTGTGAAGACCTAATTTTCTTATATTAGAAGTTCAATTTGAATAGTTTTGCCCGCCTGTGAAAACCGTTTGCCCCCAAACATCACTGATGTAAAGGTTGGTGGTAAAATGTCCTAATATAAAACTTTCACAAAACTTAGGAGTTTGCGCAGCTTCAAATCCGAGATTTAGAGCGTGTGTACTCACCAAAAGCTAATCCTCAAAACTTGTACCGACCTCCGTTTCTGTCTTTACCAGCAATCCTTTCTTGCAAGAAAACAAGTCTTGTCATAATTAACTTTGGACTCGGCGAGGGTTATAAAAGTCTGCAGGAACCAAAACCAAATTTTGTTTCAGTCGTTATCTCAATCGTCACATAGCAGGCTAACTGCGTTGCGTGACGACATATTAAATCACCCGTCTCTTTGCCACTGTACAGTTTAAAACATTTATACATGTAACGAATTTGTCGTGACTCTGATAAGCAACTGTCAAAAACTGTTCTGAAAAGTTTATTTTCCTGTTGTTTCAGAATGGCACATTGAAGATTGTAGACCGAAAGAAACATATCTTCAAGCTGTCGCAGGTAAAGCTCAAATTTCTAGTTGTTTTTTTTTATGAAATAGCTGAGATACTACTCGCGCTCTCATTGGTCGATAGGTTTGTTTTAGATGACAGTGTGTAAACACGGTTAAGTTTTAGATTCGCGTAAGTTCTAAATTCGAGAGGCGAGAAACCGCATTATGATCTAAGGGACTCTGAGACTAAACTAAATGTTCCATTGTCCCGCAGATACTATTATAAAAATAGCTTTAGGTATTGTGGCGCCATTCTTTGGAGCAGACTTCCTCGGGACTTCAGTTAAGCAGAGTCCCCGAGGCAGTTTAAACGCTCACTCAAAAAGAGATGCATAAGGCACGACATTCGTGGAAAGCAGCTTTTTATTTAATTATTTTTTTATCGTATAAGTAAAGATATTAGGACTTAAATAGAGTATGTTTGTAGACGAATTTTTAACCGTGTTGAAATGAAGATTTTGTATCAGTATGTAATTTAGGGAAATATTTTATAAAAGCAATAGATTCACTTTTCCGTGTTTACTTAGCCTCATCTAATCACTTACGCAGGTTGGGAGAATTCTCGAAAGTAAGCGACTGCGTCTCAGGTGTGCATAACTGTCTCGAGTTCTCCCAACCCCCCGTGTTTGGTTGAAGGTATGTAAACGCGGAAAAAGTGCTCTATAGCTTAAAAAAGGGCACAAGAGCGAACCAGTAGCTATTTTCGTCTTCGAGAATTGATCGACAGCTATTTTCACAGCACTCCCAAGGTTCACTGACTTACCGTAATACTTTGTGTGTGTTTTGATATTTTTTTTTTTTATAGGGCGAGTATATTGCACCGGAGAAGATTGAGACGGTTTATACGCAGTGTTCTATGGTGCATCAAGTTTATGTACACGGCGACAGTAAAAAGGTAACACGTCACCAACAGTCAAATTCTCCTGCCTCTTAAAGTGCCTATGAAGTAAAAAAAAATTGCTGCTTATTTGAAAGGCGTTTCAAAGTATAGAATAATGGCGTTTTCCTTTTAAGAATTTCTTTTTTCGTTTTAGAGATATTTACGTTTTTGTGAGTAAAGTGATGACGTCATAGATGGTTTCACTAAAACAGTACAACACTTAATCAAGAATAACTCTAGAAATATTAAAGCGGTGTCCTTCAAACTTGGCATCAGGACTGTACATCACAAAAGCAGCAAAATGACACCCGTCGTGTCATTGCCATGACAACAGTTATGTCACTGGTCCTGTTTTAATTAAGACTCAGAACGCTTCGTGTGAACTGTTTGTGGGACAAGTCCCTGCCACCAGTCCATTCGTGTAAACTGTTTAGGGGATTATTTGCAGAGACTAGTCCCCTCGTGTGTGCCGACCAGTATGGCTCTGGATGGAGAGGGGCAATGCGAGAGTGAACTGTCCTGATCAAAAATAAAGCACGATATTGTGGAGCGCGATTATATTCAGCGTTGTTGTGACTGGGGGCGGAGCAGAAGGATCAGTGTCTGGTAGGATACTGGAAACGATAGGAAAGTGACGGTTTTCTTAAACACGGAAATTGTTTTATCATTCAATGATTTTCGAAAAGTAAACATCCCCCACCCACCCCCTCTTGCCTCCTATCTCTGCCTTGCCTGGAGTCGCTCATGTCTTACTGGACAATAGCTTTCATATCACCCTAATGAGCTTGCCAGCACGTCTTTCCGCTTGACGTCATGTATTTTGTAATCCTGTTTTTCCTGACAGCTTTATTTTTCTCTTCCCCAGTCCTGTCTGATAGCTGTGGTCGTGCCAGAGAGCGATCCTGTTCAAAAGTGGGCGGATAAAAATGGCGTCGAAGGAGACATAAATTCATGGTGCACCAATGAGGTACTGTAAGATACATTTGTTGGTGCGGGTTACGTCCTGCTAACCTTCCTTTTGTAACAGAATCAAAAAAGAGCTTTTACTGGCCGTCTGATTCGGAGTAAATGATATTTTTGTTTTTATTTTGTTTGTAGAAAGTTAATAAGGCCATTTTAGACCAGATGATCGCAGAGGGAAAGAAAGAGCAACTCAAATCATTTGAACAGGTAAAGCTTAGCCTCAACAAACATACCTCCGTCTCTGCGTGCCCAATCTTCTCCCGCTCGAGTAAAAGCTGAGCAGTCTCTTTCTCAATTGTTGGCTGCCCATGGAAATCGATATGAACAAAATTAATTTCATTTCTCATGATAAGCTTCTTCACGGTTTTGCATCTAGAAATAAGTTGCATAAACTCGGCGAGAGCACTGCACTGTCATCGTCCAGCGCAAGCGACGTCGACAGTGCCTCGTCACTTTCACAAAACGCTGAGGAGGGAGTTCTTGTTAGCACACATAGACGAATTTCTAGGTGGCAACACGAGTGAGGCAAGTATTTTGTGGAGAGGAGGATCTTACATGCTTGGCTTTTTCATTGTTTTTTGTTTCAGGTCAAGGCAATTTCTCTGACACCGGAGATATTCACGGTAGAAAATGGCCTCCTCACACCAACACTGAAGTTCAAGCGTCCAACACTAAAGGCACACTTTAAACAGACATTTGAGGACCTCTACAGCACAATACCAGAGTAAATAACACTGAATATATCCCTGCACGACAAGACGATAAGTTAAAAGTCAGTCTTGATCCATAAACTGAGCGAATGGGTTGGTCTCTGTACACATTTTTATAAAGTTATTTTATATATATATATATATCAGATGACACTATTTGATTTTAAATTCGTAAAGTAGTCTCGTGAAATAAGCATGTAGAGGAAGAGTAAATATGTACGGATCTAGGTTGGCAATGTGAAACGAATTAGAAATATACAAGAATTTTCTTATATTACGTTCATAAAGCATTTGAATGCTTTTGTTGGAACGTTGAAATAACTTTATACTTTACCCAAAGTGCTTTAGTGCCTACGGAAACGCTTTCAAGCTCGTCACGCGCTCAAGAAGCGTCTTTTAGCAGGCGACGACGTGTAGTAATGAAGGTTTTTTTCTAACGACTTTTGTAAATCCAAAGTCACTCTAATCATAGCCCCTCCAATGCTGTAATTACACACTCGGATTGTCATTGGTCAAATAGACACGTGAAAAACCTTGCAGCTGGTAAAAAGCACGGGAAATTTCGCGAAAACGGTCACGGGTGAATTTGGTTTATTTTTTGAACCAAGACAGAGCTTAACAGGCACAGAGCTGCAACAGTTCTTAAACAAGGCGGTGGAAAGAGCTTTTTTCGTTTTTGTTTTCCCCGCGTTCGCATTGCACTGGTTTGCAAATCGCGCGCGAAGAATTTCGTAACAGAACATTTCGTATTTGGTAACAGAATAGTGTGTTTTTGACTTCGATATCAGTACATGATCTAGAGCTGTCTCGAGAAAGGTTATCCTTTGAAAGGGTGAAAGTGCATGCTGACACACGTGTACCTGTAGTTTCTCCATCCTTCGCGATTGTACACAGTGAACTTCGACTTAAGCAATGATTAACTGTTATCCAATAAATGCAGAGAGGCACTGTGAGGTACCCTTAGAACAGCCTTTTCCTCAAAAGCATAATATATTTTAATAGTTAATTACTTACAGCGGAAGATATTCACCCCGCAGTATTGATCTTAAGTTAATAAGTCAGTAAATATGCCCCACATCGGTGAACATTGAATATGATAAACATCCACAAACAGAAAATCCATTGAGGTTTTCGCAAGACCGTTCAGTTTCTCCATAAAAAAGAGCAAATTATACAGTCTCAAATTAGGCGATAAGAATATGGAAACACATCAAGTAGAAATGTTTGTGCGAAGAAATTCTCAAACAAAACAGTGATAGACGAGTATTTCAGACAGTAGTGAGAAATCATATTTTTAGTGTGATGTGAGAGTAAACCCGTCCGCTCAAGAAAGGATGGAGTGGGGTGTGGTTTGGAATGTTGATTAGGGTTAGGGAGGGGGGGGGGGGTTGGGAGATACTCCTTGTTTAGATTTTCTGAATTACGTTTTGTTAGGTAAAATAGACCATACTCTTACACAAGATGAGAGAGTAGTAATTTTAATGTTAAAAGTAATAATAAAGAATTACGATAACAGGAATCTTGTCGTGTGTAGTGTTACGGAAAGTGGGCACACGTTGCGGAATTGGAAAGGGACTGGTTCGTACTGCAAAATGGCGTTGTCCTTGCCCCCACCCCCTGCTTATGACACAACCTGACGGGAATCTCCACCCAATCTAATATCCGTGGGGCTCCATCATTCTTACATCGGAGCTAACCATTACGACCTAAACATCATGTTTTCTATTTATTTTGGCTGACAAATCAAGCAAATGGCGCGGTATGTTTTGGTAACATTTATCATAGTTATCCAGCCTTTTTTCAAAGCCCTATTACTGCTGACCTATTGTTAACGGAGAATAAGATGTCCAGTTTGACACAAGCATGGGCTGATGCAGCAACCGTAGCAAATCTACGGGGATGAGTAGCGCGCGAGCACGACATAAAAATGATGACGTAGTGTACGGGGAGTACACAGGGAACTCCTGTGAAACACATGAGAGAGCACACCATTAATTGTAGGGGGAAACGCAGGTGTAACGAATTCGGAAACGACCGGAGAGACGGCGCGGGGAAGTTGAAAGGCACAGGGTTGTGTAAAGCGACACGTACCGTGTTGTTAACACAGTAGCCTGCATAGCAGGCGTAAAACCGGGTAGAGGGGGGGGATAGGGCTGCAAGGATGGAACGAGGGGTGACTTGTTTCCCCGAATCCCGTTTAAGCCTGCAACGAAGGCATTACGCAGTGGTACTGTTACGGAACGCACGGGAAGCACACGGTGTTACCGCCACGAAAACACTTGATTTGAAGGAACTCTAAGACGAATGAACGGGGGTACCGTATAGCGAACCATGGGCGTAGCCAGGATTTTTCAAATGGGGGGTCACACTGAGTCATACAGAAGGTACTCACCAGATTGTCATCTGAATATTTTAGGTTTGCCTACAGAAAGGCATACAAAGGGGGGGGGGGGGGAAGTCACGGGCAACCCAAGACCTACCCGGCTACGCCCTTGTAGCGAACTGAACATATAGAGCACGGGGAGCACACGGTGTTGCCAATTTTGAAGAAGACCACGAAGAATGAACAAAATTACTTAGCTACAAAGAGTATATTGACTAACATTTTAGTACTCTAAAACGACAAGAAAGATCATCGCAGTTATAAACCAAATTTTAATTCTTTATTAAAACAAACTGATAGTTGTACAAATTGAGTTTTGTTGCTGTTGCTTTGCTTTTTAAAGGTTTCAAAGATCTGTCTAGGTTTCAGTATTCTAGAAACAAAATTTAAGCTATCTTCACAGTTTGAAGCCGGCACTCTTTCTACTTGAAGATAGCGTATCTTTAGGTGGCTCATAACAGTTTTTAGAACAATCCGAAGCGTGGTTATCCCCACTATTTATCATTGGATGCTACAATCGTGACAGGGCTTGGAAAAACTTGAATTCAAGCTTGCCTTTCGGACAAACCCTGGAGGACAAGCAGCTCTCAAGATTTTTCTTGCCCAGGCAAGTCTTGCTTGATTTTTTCTTATTTAGCTGGCCGACAACTTGCCTTTTCACTTGTCCATCAAAAACCTGCCCAATAATTCATAAACAGCACGGTTAACTTTTTTATATATTTTCACATTTTGATTGAAAGAATAAGACTAAACTTTTGATAAAGTTTTAAATAGATCTGTACATGGGGTTAAGGTTCTAAACATTTTTTACACAAGAAAAACCTCAAAGATTTGGTGGAGGAGGAGGAGGAGGATGGGGTAGAGGGGCAGGTGGAGGTAGACCAAAGCCAAAATTAGTCCCCCCATGTCCTGGCATGGGGTACCTTGGAACAAATCCTGGTGGAGGACCCACTGGCCAGTGTCCTGGCACATGCTGAGCACCATTCAAGGGCCTAGATGGTGAAGATGATGGAATGGGTACACTTCCAATAGGACCAGGATGTGGTCCAGGGAAAGGTCCCATAGCCTGTGGTGGCACCATGTTCAATGGACCTCTTGGAGGTAGCCCTCTTGGGGGCACCATGTGTCGCATCCCAAAGGGCGGCGAGTCTTGTGTTGGGTGGCTCATAAATGGGCTCGGGGTTGGAAATGCAGGCCTCTGTACCACATGAGCTGAGGCTTGGGGAGGTAAGAAATTCCCTGGCTGAGGTACAGGGAATCTGTAAGTGGGGTGTTGTAATGGAGGAGGACTTGTGGGGGGATCTGCCCGATTCTGGTTCTGATTGCTTTGTTGTCCTCTTCCACGACTTTGCCAAGTTCTTTTCCTACCACCTGTAAAAATAAACACAATTTCAATTTTTAACATCAGACACTCAAATCAATTTATGGAGCCAGTGCTGCTACACTATGCTCCTGGTCAAAACACTGTCATCACTAATCAAGTGTACAAACTAGTACAGTCACATGCTACATGTTAAAGTCACATGATCCAAGTAACAGCGACTTGTTCCAGCTACTGACAATGTCAGCTATGTGACCCAGCAAATTTCTGTGATTTACCAATAGTACAATATGGCTCATGTCTATTGCAATAAAATTGACAATTTAACTTTTAAATTTCAAACCATTACATGTAACCTGTAAATAATGCAATCAGAGCATTCCATCAAGTACTGTAAGTTCTACCACCAACGCTAAGTTAGGCCAACCATTTTTTTTTTTTTTACAAAAAGAGTGAGTCTCCAACGCTGTGAACTTTTTTTTTACAAAAGAGTTGGTCTCCATCTCTGAGCACTTCATATTGTTGGAAGTGAAGTTCACATTGCCATTTTCACTCTTCTTAACAAGAAACAATTTCTCAGTAACAAACCTCTGACATGTCCCTGGTAGTCACTGTTTCCACTCTCTTTCTTAAAATCAACCACAGATGGCCCTTTTCTAATCATTCTGTAAAACAGAAAAAAA
>CM042758.1:15781313-15798969 GCA_022496165.2 Catalaphyllia jardinei | reverse complement strand
AGTGAAATGATGTAACGTGTATATGAAATAATTCATATTTGAACTGCAGTTATAGATGCAAGTGAAGTATGATCCTCGCAGTAAATTTTCCAATTTAAGCAACTGGAAAGAAGAAGCCTGAAAAAAAAAATCAGGGCTTCAACGGGATTCGAACCCATGACCTCCGCGATGATACCGGTGCGATGCTCTACCAACTGAGCTATGAAGCCACACATTGGGAGCAAGGTCAATTTAGTGAGTTCATATCTCCCGTAAGGAGTGAAATGATGTAACGTGTATATGAAATAATTCATATTTGAACTGCGGTTATAGATGCAAGTGAAGTATGATCCTCGCAGTAAATTTTCCAATTTAAGCAACTGGAAAGAAGAAGCCTGAAAAAAAATCAGGGCTTCAACGGGATTCAAACCCATGACCTCCGCGATACCGGTGCGATGCTTTCATATACACGTTACATCATGATACGGTGTGTGTTAGCTATACACAACTTCGATGTCTTCATCTTCCTCCAAAACATCAATATCCTCATCGTTGTTTAAAGAGTCAGAGAAAGCACTCAATTCAGAATCGCTCAACATGTTGTTTCGCCTCAGAAACCCCTCTTAGTGATCAATATTCTGTCGTCACCACTATGACACAAGATGAAATTGTGCAACAAACTCGTCCCAGTCGCCTGACCAATTTAACAAAAATTGAGCAGTTTTCAGCATCAAAATCAGGACAAAAGTATTTTATTTTGGAGAACTATAACGTTTACAATTGATTTATTTACATACTGGAGGGTAAAATTTTGCTTCATATGCACTTTTAAGTCTCAAAATAAGGATTCCACTTCTTGTACTCTTCAAGCAAAAATAGATTTAATGCAGAACTTCACAGCATAAACTATTTAATTATGTGACCTCATAGATAGATGCCTTCTGTAAGTAATATTATAATATTATTAACAATAATATTATTAGGCTATGAGCCCGAGTTTTCTACTGGCAGATAGTCAATGAGGCGTAGAAAAGAAGTTTGCAAGAGTTTGCAAGAGGAAATACAGTCATGTCCATTGGCAACATAGAACGTAGATATAACGAAGAACACGTTAATTTTATATAATTTAAGCTATGCGACGTCGACACAGTCTGTCAATTACAGAATTCTGGATCAACACACTTAATGTATACCAGTACAGAATTTATGAGTTCGATTTCTGCATCTACAAATTCCACATCTTTTGGTGTTCGCTAGCCTGCGAAAACAGCCGTCCTTCTTCGCTCCCAGCCTGAGTGGCGTTTTGCGTGAAGGATGTCTGCGATTCACCACCGAATATTCCATACTGATGACGTAAGCGTGAACTTTATAATTTTGAATAAATTATCATTTGTTGTCATGAAAGGTTTGTGAAAAGCCGCAGATGTCTTACATTCTCACAAATGTACAAGTTACGCTAGAAACTTCAGACATACAGAGTATTTCAGAAATACCAGTAACTGATGAGATCCACATGGAAGATCGAAACCATGGTCTTGACTAAGCCGAACAAAGACACATTCAACAGACTTGCATGTCAACAGTTGCATTTGAATCATGTCGTTACATCAAGCTTGAAAAACATAAGCTTGATCAGATAGCTGAAAGAAAAATTCGAATTTCACTAGACAAGTTGGTGTATAGCTTTCTCGAAGTAAAGCTACAGCATCTCTGAAGAAAAAGGTACGAGGGCAAATATGATATCAGTTCTGTACTCTCAAACAGTTCTAATCACTGTTTACGGAGGTGTCAAAATCCACGAAGTAACACGCAGATAACAGCGGAAATCATGTAGACTTATGACCTCTAAAATTTGCCATGGCACAGTCTAACAGCTCAACTCTTCTCAAAATTCCTCCTTATAACACAACGTGAAGTGCTCTTCATAAACACGAGTGAAGCAACAAAAAGAAGTGCTTTTCGTGCTTGAGGTACTCTACTTTTTCCCCATTATGTTTTAAACCGTTTACCATACTCTATTCTTCGTTTAACTTTCGTCAGATTTTGAAAAAACTCAACCAGATTCCTGGCGGCCTTACATCACTGCCAGAGCCTAACAAAGTAAACGGAAGGCGTTTTTCAAATTCAACTCTTGAATATAATTTGATCAGAGATAGGCAAATGTACAGGGCCGGGTTGTTCGAAAGCTCGTTAACGTTAACCCAGGGTTAAATGTTAAGTGAAGCATTTTGTTTTCTTGTTTAAAAATGTTTTTCACCTCTAATGTTTGGTATAGTTTGAGATTGCTACAGCTCAAAACTGAAGGGCAAATAATATTAACAGAACAATTCACCAAAAAAATATAAAACTGAAATCAAAATTCTCGCTAACCCTGGCTTTGAACAACCCGGCCCAGATGTCAAACACAGTCGAAATCGTGTAGGCTTGTCAACCCCAATTTAAGCTAATTTACACAAACCAAGGCTATTATTACAAGACGCCAGATTTGTTTTGGTGAGTATTTTCACTGTCCCGCATATTTACGGACTTAATAATGCATAATTACCGATCAAACCAATCAGCGCTCATGACCAGATGCGGGACAGATTTTCGTCATCAGTATGGAATTTTCGGCGGTGAATCGCAGACGTTCTTCACGCGAAACGCCACTCAGGCAGGGAGTGAAGAAGGATGGCTGTTTTCGCATGCTAGGTGTTCGCGATTTGGTAAAGAGGAGGTTGATGTGTCTCTTTTTATGTCCAAGCATAGTTCAGATCACTATGTGCTTTTTTGTCACAGCCCCTGTCACACCTCGCCATATCAATGCATCATCATGCATGAAGTTACAGATGAATCACTGCATAAAATACATCACTATTAACAGAATGTGCCGCAACATTACTATCGTTTAGATACCCTTAGGCTAGTTTATTATATGACAGAGAAATTTGCCAATGTGCACAGATAAATTTGCACTGCAGAGCAAACAAAAAATTAATATATTAGCCTGCTCTAATAAAAATAATAATCAACTTTATCTAGTAAGGGTGACACTTGACAGCAAAGCTGACAAACCTGTGGCCCTCATTTGTGAATTGACTTGGAATTTGGAGTGTTGATTTTGTGGAGAGAGGAAAACCAGAGATCCCAGAGAAAAACCCTTGCTCCTACTCGGAGCAAGGACGAGAATCAACAACAAACTCAACCCACATATTTTGCAGGGTCCGGGAATCGAACCCGGGCCACAGCGGCAGGAGGCGAGGGCTCTCACTACTGCGCCATCACTGCACCCCCAGAGCCAATAAGCCAATCACAAGAAGGCAATTTTCTCAGTTACATAATGATGAATGTCAGAGCATGAATCAATTGTCATGCTGTTTTCACTGCTAAAGAAACACAAAAACTTTTGATCTACAGTCAAAACTTATACTGTGAAATATTCACCATTGAGAGGAAGTCTTAGGCAAGATAAAAATAAAGGTGGGTAATTGACCAAGTGTGAGATCAAGATGGCTGGATATTGGCCAAGTTCTTTTTCTTGGGTGTTTTAGACCAAGATGAAGTCGAACAACCTAGATCAATAAAGTAGTTATTGTACAGGTGTATGGCTCTCGGGGAAATTTTTTTCGAGGGACACAGCAGGTAGTACCAAGTTGGCAAGATAGCTCCATCTTGCCCGCTCACGTAGCTAATCACAGTGCATGATTCAATTCATCTTGCCTGCTCACGGAGCCAGCCATATAATAAATATGAATGAAAATTGATAAAATAATAAATTTGAGAGTAATTAATTTATTTACTAATGACATTCACCTCTTGTGGTGGTTCTTCGTCATGCTCCCATGAAGCATCAGACCCTTTTAACCTAAAGTAAAGTAAAGTAAACTTTATTTTACCAGGGTGGCCCATTCAGCAACGAGGCTGATATCCAGAGGGGCCCTGGACTAAAAATATAGTAATTAAAAATACAATACATCATGATAATTTAAAAATACAATTTAGAAATACAAGGTATAGATTTTAAAAAAAAAGCATGCAATAATTAAAAATATAAAGTATAAGCAAGCATGCAATAATTCATAAAAATCTAATGTCTATAAAATCTAAAAATTGTAGGTATTAATTAAAACTCTGAAGGAAGAAAGTGACTTGGCGTTTTGAATGTTACGGGGTAGGAGGTTAAAAAAAGCTGAACCGGAATATCTAAAAGTTCGTTTAGCAAGGCTAAGTTTGGGTTTGGGCAGGTGCAGATCTGTTCTTCTACGAGTATTGTAGTCATGCACATTGAAATTTCTTGTGAAATATCCACTCAAGTATTTAGGCACTAGATTATTTAGACATTTATATACTAAAGTACATTTATGTCTTTTCCGTTTCGTTTCTAGCTCCACCCACCCTAAAACATTTAAAGTGTCTTTAGAAGAGTCACGCCTTAGAACAATACGGGCAGCGCGATTTTGTAACCGTTGTAAGGTTTTACTGGAGGTCGCTGACAATTCACCCCACACGGTGTCTGTATAACACAAGATTGGCTCTATAAGTGTATTGTAGACATACTTCGCTGCATTAAGAGTAAGGCAAGATCTTATTCGTGCTAAAATTCCCAGTCGCTTGTTGACTTTTTTACAAATCGAGTCAACACGCTCTTTCCAATGAAGTTGTTCGTCGAGCATAACCCCGAGATAATTAAACTTCGTCACTCTCTCTATGTCCTTTCCTTGGATTTGCAGTACAAAGTCTGATGAGGTTTGTAATAGTTGCCTTGTGAAAGCAACATCATAGAAATAGAAAAAATTTACCATGTTTCTATCAAGTTTTAGTACAATTAAACTAGACTAGTATACTAACGCAAATGTTATAATCTGATTGGCTGAGCCATTGTAAACTATCAGCCATTTGTGTGCAGTGGCTGGAGGTCAAATACAAAATGCTGATGTTTTTTGTTTTTCCAAAGATTTGGAGGAAAATTTTAATGCAAATGGTGTTACATTTGTTTTAGAGTCTAACATCAGCTAAGACTTAGTCTTGGATTTTCAAGAAAACATCTTGGCATCTTGGATAGTCTCTCTCCCATTCCTAGCATAAGCCCACCACTTCTGTGTCCCTTTAACTTACGACATTTTGTACTTACTTTTTGAGCTGGGCCACAAACACAAAGTGGGAAAACTCCATCATATCAGGGGCATAGAATACTGAGTCTCCTACATGGACATTTTTATCACTGATGTCTCTGTCCCTGTTAAATCTGACAGAGTAAAATGGAGTCTGCACAGGTCCAAATGTCTCAAACACCTGTCAAGAGAGAAGACAATTCATCATCTTCATCATCATCATCATCATCATCACCACCATCATCATCCTCATCACCACCATCATCATCATCACCATCGCCATTCGCCATTCGCCATTTGCCATCGCCATCACAGACACCAACACCAACACCATCACCACCACCACCACCACCACCGTCACCATCATCATCATCATCATCATCATCATCACCACCATCACCACCATCATTCCTTTACCACCCAAGAGGAGCAGATCAGAGGACATTCAAATTTTACAACTTCATTCTAATATTTAGAAGCTAGCATAAAGTGCCCCTGTGATAAAAAAAATCACTTCCTTTTTTCTTGAGATTCTGAAAGTGTGTCTGCTTAACACTCGACTGGCAGAATTCTGACCTTTCATTTTTATCCAAAGGCCGTTTACTTTGAGTGTAAGTTTTGGATTTCACGATCCGCTATCACTCACGTTCAAACCTGACCGATTTGACCTCAGAGGGTTGGATCCAGGAAAAGCGATGTCAAAGGCTCATCAGCTTAAAATTTCTGCATGTGAACGCAGCTTATTATGTATGCAAAGTGCGAGTTTAAAAGTGTGAAAGCCCAAAACTCCTGTGCTGCATATTAATTCTGCAGCGTACACATGCATCGCATTCTTAAACTAGTGAGCCTTTGACGTCATTTTCTCCTCTATCCAGCTCTCTCAAGAACTTAAATTTAGTAATGGCGGATCATTAAATTGGAAAGTTCCAGTTAAAAAAAACAGGTGCCTTTTTTAAATCAAGGATTAAAACTTGGGTCACTTAGTGTTTAGTTAACATAGTTTTGAAATCCAAAGGAAAAAAAATAATTTATTTTTTGTCACAGGGGCACTTTAATGGTTTTTCAAATAGCATCTGGGCCCAGTTATACCAAGGGTTGATACTGCTATCTACTGTGTATGTATATAATGGATACGATTTGCTAAACCAAACTATGCCATTCATAGGATAGCAACTTACCTGGTGGATGAAATAAACAATAGCTTCCATTTGGCGCGAGAATATGCTAGGATATTTGTCTGCTTTCGGACATGGCAAAGAATGTTCCAAAAGTCTCAAAAATCCACTAGACTGATAATCAAAAGATTGTGCGTGAAGGAGATTAAAAGCACATGTATATAGTGGGCGCACGCAAATTCAGCTAAGTCACGAAATGCTTCTCAAAATTCATGACAAGATGTCACCTAAATAAACAAAGTTGAGATAAATGCGCAATACACCATGCTTTTTGAGATGGTTTTACTATAGTAAACTTTGCTTTTATCCTACCCCCGTTACTAATGCAACAGACTAGACTTGCGTTTGCCACGGTAAAGTGAGAAAACCCGGTCACATTGAAAAACCCATTTACCATGGTAAATTTCCGTTTACTATGGTAAAAAAAAGCTCAAGTGTGACCTCAACCATTATCTGTTCCAAGATGTGAACAGTTTTCCAAGAGCGTAACTTGGGGAAAACTGTGAGCTTCGAGGAACAGATAATGTCCAAGGACGAATATCCAAGCATATTTTTGCCCCAAATGGAGGCTATCATGTTTATTATCCTTCAAATCTTTTTCGAAATGTGTGCAGTTTTCAAAATTGGGGATATATCCTCGGATATCCCCCAGTTTTAGCTGGGGAATATTTGGTCACATGACGTGTTTAGACCAATCCCGTGCAAGCGCAAAGATTTGATGGATTATAACTAGCATTATCCACTCTTTGAACAGCTGAGGCAAGATTATTTTTTTCAACTAATCCGCTATTAAAAAAGTTTTGTCATAACAATGCAGCAACAGAGGTTTATTCAGCGAAGGTAACTAAAAAGGGTTATAATATACAATATTTGAACACAGAACCCACCTTGGAAGAGTTTAAAAAGTTAAGCAAGATCAATTAAGTTTACAGCAGGATAACAATTAGCAAGTAATGTGAGTAATGACTACATCATTATTGTCATACCAAGCCAAGACAGGATCTGTTTTCCAAGAAAAGAACACTATCTGAATCTAAAGCTGGAGTATGCGGCAAAGCTTTTACCACAACTGCAAAAAGCAAGAGAATGCCATATGATCGATTACATCAAAATCAGTTGATGCTAAAACTGGAATTGGAAAACTGTGTTAGTAATGTACATGAATTTTGTTAGTTACTTTTCTGTTTTCTTTTATCTGAATTGATAATAAAGAGTCCTTGTCTTTTTTATCTACCTCTCATAACCTGCTACACATACGTTGACCTCAATTACATAGATGTTTCTGTAGACAAATTCCGTTTTCGTATTTATGTACTTTATCTTTATCCGTAATTTTCAGTGTGTAATCTCTTTTTCTTTCACTGATTATCCTGGCCTCCCTTGATTAGCATTGCTACCTGCAGAGCCAGGGGATTAAGACTTACTTGAGAAGTAATAAAATGTTGTAAATAGTGTGTCATTGTTGAAAAAGCAATTTTGCTTTTAAAATGGCTTACTGTATTTTGCAAACCGAAATGAAACAAAAGGAATAAACCTGTACATAAAATTAATAAACATATAAATTAGTATCACAAAAGAAAGATTCCTCCTTGTGATGACCTAAACAAGGAATAAAACAGTAGCAGTGTAAAATTTGTAAACTCGAAGATCTGTATTTTGCAAAAACAAGCCCTGCAAAGACTGTGATGATAGATAACTTGTGTCTTCAGATTCTTTAACACTTTTTGTCGATAGAACTTGATCCATTGATGATTTTTGAACAAAGAGTTTGAGTCAAAAGGTCAGTGATACTGTCTTTTCTCATTGTATACAAGAAAACCCCAGTTACTGATTGCGGGTTACAGGTGCATTTGGCTTATGGGGAAGAAAGACTTAGAATCCCTAAAAAAACAAACTTTCTAACCAAGGAAAGATAATCCTCAGTTACTAGGTCAGCATCTAAGCAGAACACTAGAGTAGCCAGTCTGGATATATGCATGCAGCTAAACTGGTGAGATGTTAGCCTGTGTTACATCCAACCTCTCCAAAAAAAATAGCAGAGACCAATCGTGGTTACCAGTAATGTTGATAATTTGCATTCAAGGCACAGAGGTTTTTCCTGAAATATGTAGAAAATGACCTGTTTGATTCTCCCGCCAGTTGTGTTCTGTTGTACTCAGCGCTTTACATTTTATCAGTTGTGCTGACAATTATTTTGGCATGTCAGGTGTTATTACACTGAAACAGTTTTAATGCAAGGAAAATTTAAGCAAGGAACACAATTTTCAATAGCAACACACAGACACTCTCCCCAAATTTTCTTTCGAACATAACACAGGGTACCCTCCTAAGAACACTTGCCTCTCAACTCTCACTATAGTTTGCTTAAAACAACAAACCCACCTAATGACTCAACAATACTGAACACAACACCAAGCTCCACAAGTTGAACATTTTCATCAATAGTTATATCAACTTCTGGAACTTCAGGAAGATCCTAAAACAGAATTGTACATTGTTGCTTCATTATTAATGTTCTCAGCAACTGAGACAATGTGCATAACAATTCGAGGCGTGCATAGAATAAAGCCCGTAGTGACTTTTGGAAAATTTTGAGCAAACCAGAATTGAAAAACATATCTGCAATTTTCACTGGTTTTAGTTATTGTCTAAAAGCAACCAGTAATTAGTGCTAGTTTCTTTTAGACAACAACAAAAAGCAAGAGTACAGTCATGTAAACTGTAACAATAACTATTGCTCAAGTGAATATATGAAATATCACGTAATTAAACTGCAGAGAAAGGTACGAAGACATAATTGATCATCGCAGTTGTACACAACTTATAATAAGCAGTTGTAAAATTAACCCTGTTTAAGATTTCAGGCTTGATCAGGATTCAAACCCTTAACCTTGGCGACACCACTGCAGTGATCTGCCAGCTGAGCTTATTATCAAGTCAACTAGGAGCTGGTCCATATTGTGAGTTTAAATTATTTAATATACCCATTGATGGTAAAGAATATCCGCAGATTGACCCAAGCACCTTAAGCTTTCGAAAATTCATCAAAAAATTGTGGAAACATAGCCGTAATTTCTGAAAGTTGATTACAGTCAAACCTCTGGTTGTGACACCTCTCCTCAGTCACCAGTTTTCCAAAACACCGAAAGTTTTGGGTAGGGGCTCCACATGGCTTACAGTTCTGCTGCAGATGTCAAATCATTCGCGTTTTGTTAATGCTGTCGGATGGTTCGCACTGTGCTTTTATTCCTGGCCCGCCCCTCCCTCTTGTCATGGTAAGAATGTGGTAAGTATTTGTGTGACGGTGCCGGATGGGTGGCTGCCACTGACAGGGTTGTCATGGATACCTTATGCATTCAGCTCAGTTTGATTCGTGGCCCCACCCTCCTTTTTAGACACCATTCCCCAAGCTCATCAATTGTTGATGACTTTAACCTCCTGTAAGCAACCACTTGACAGATAACAGAACATAAATTGAATAATAAGGTATTGCAACCATATTGCATTCCTGGGTAGCACAAGAGACAGAAATTCTTAATGGGAAGTACAGGATCATTCTTGAAATAACAAATTGACACCATTGGCATAACACTGTCAAGTAGTCTGTGGATCCACTCCGCTATTGCCTCATGGATCTTCAGCTACTTTGACATTGTTATGACAAAATTCATGATCACTAATAGGACAAACACCTGAAAAGCTGATGTAAGTTTGTTTTTTATGTTGCTGCATCGCATAAATGATAAATTGAATGGCTTGGTGCAAGACGGTCGTAAGTGACTTTTTCGGGTACAATTTTTTTTCCTTCAGAAGTGCCTGAATTTTTGCATGTGCTTTCCAATTAAGTAGTAAAAGATTCCCATGTAATTTTTTTGGGTGGTTTGCACTTTGCTTCTGAGAAAAACAAAGTCAAAATATCAAAGCATGCACAATGAACGCAACAAAGTGGAAAAAGTAGAGCATTTCAGCCAAAAAAAGATACAGGAGAATGTTTTTCTGCTTTAATGAAAAGCACATGCAAAAATTCAGGCACTTTTAAAGGAAAACAATTTTTACCCGAAAAAGTCACTTACGACCGTCTTGCACCAAGCCATTCAATTCATGGGTCTGTCTGCTTATTGACAATGAAACTTAGCCAATAAGCACATGGGAACCTCTGCAGTTATCATAAAAATTGAATTTTGGGATGCAAAACACTTACTGGGCAAGTCTCTGCAGTTACATACACTATATGGTAATTTCCACTCATTACATAGCGGTGGTTAGCCAGAAAGCTAAGCTCCTCTCACCACTGCACACTTCCTACAAAGCTATTAATTTCCTTTTTCTCTTCTTCTTTAATATTGTATTCTTTCCTTAATATATATAATGTACTAAATATTTTATAAAAGTGTGAATAAACTGATTGTATTGAATTGAATTGAGGCAAAATTTTGACCCAATATGGTCTAAGCTCTCGTATGTGACCACTTACAAGGCTTGGCATTTTGGGTGGCCGCTTACCTGAGGTTCGACTGTAGTTAGCATCATAATAATATTAAATAAACAGGTGATGTTTCACATCCATCAGGTCTCGTAATTTTTATGTCAATTTTTAAGAGTAAAATAAAGCATTGTTGTTTTTGTTGTTGAACACAAAAAAATTACAAAAATTTGAAACGTCATATATTTAACTGAGATGATCAATTTAGTCTTTATAATATTTATTGCTGGGAGGTATTTCAAATAATATATGATAAAGTATTCAGTTTGAGAGTGCTGCTTGCGTAACCTTAACCCAAAAAGTCACTTACAGCTATAATTTTCTATGTACCCATTTTATGATGGGAGTTCAAGGGAGGACATTTATTATAACTATCAAAGTCAGTGTTTTTTGTTTAATATTCTAATCAAAATTTTGATGGGGCCATTACACTACTCTGTGTATGAAACAATTCCAAATGGTTTGTAGAGTTACCCACTGTTTTTTTAACAGCTGTTTTTTGCATTTTCTTTACACTCTCCATCAACATTTCAAGTTTGATTTTCAAAGTTCCCAACAAATGAACAAGCAAATGAATGAACAGATAAACCAACAAACAAGCAATCATATGAATAAGCATTTAAGCTAGAGGATGTACCTTCACTGACAGTTCGCTCTTTGTTTTCAGTGGGCCTGTATGAATGTGTTCTTCCTGTTTTTCAATCTCTTTTCTGACGTCCTCCAGGTCATCCCTTTAGTAGGAAAAAAAATCAAAAATCCAGAGATTAAAAAAGAATGAATCTGACCTGGTTATTTCCACCTATGTGTGTCTTAATTCTCTTTGGGTTTATCTGAAGTTCTGGCCCTGTCACTTACCTGGGGGAAAAGAAAGGTAATCCGAAATCAAGTCATGCCAAAAAACTAGGAATAAAAATGACCTTAGTATTTTAGAAAAAGTCAACTTAGAATGCACCAAGCATGCTTTTTTCTACACAGGTGCCCATTTTTAATACTTCTTTCAACTTACAACTGTTTGAATTTGGTTTTTTTATTGTACTTATTTTATTTATTGTAATTTGGTTCTTTTTGTAATTCACATTTTCTATGTTTTGACATAGAACAGTTGGGCAGTGTTTATGGAGTTGTAATAAAACATTTCAGTTAGCACAAAATATTAGACATTCACTCACTCAGAACTGGATTCAGAGCTTTCACTTTCACTTGACGAGCTCTCATCATCTGAAGAACTATCACTTGAAGACGAGATATCCTCAGTTCTGCAAACTGTATGAGAAGCTTGTTCGCTCTCACTAATAACCTCTAGTTCTTTATCAATACTACTCATAGTATAGACTTGATGAGTCGTCTCAGAGCATGTAGATATTATGTTCCCATGTCTCTCTGGCCCTACAGGTGACCCTTCTTCAGTTTTTGGTTCTACAAAAGTGCATGGTTTGCCATCTGGCTCTGCAAGTGTACGCCCATTATTCCCTGCCTGTACGAGTGTACCATACTCAGTGTTCGTGAGCATAAGTCCACCACTCTCACTCTTCATAAGAATGTTTCCTTCATTATCTGTCTCCATGGGTGTGTGTCTATCACAACTTAATTTTCTTAGGGCGTTACCATTTCCATCATTTGATGGCTCTATGACTGTGCGTCCACCAATCACACTCTTTATGACAAAGTTTCCTTCGTTATCTGTCTCCAAGGGTGTGTGTCCATCACTCTTCAATTTTCTAAGAGCATTTCTATTGCCATCATTTGATGGCTCTATAAGTGTGTGTTCAAAATTCTCACTTGTTATGAGAGTGTTTCCTTCATTAACTGTCTCCACAGGCAAGTGTCCATCACAACTTAATTTTCTAAGGTTGTTTCCATCACCATCATTTGATAGCTCTACAAGTGTGTGTTCACCACTCTCACGCTGTGTGAGAATGTTTCCTTCATTATCTGCCTCCATGGGTATGTGTCCATCACTCTTTAATGTTCTAAGAGTGTTTCCATTCCCATCATTTGGTGGCTCTATGGGTGTGTGTTCACCACACTCGATCTTTACTATGTGTTTATCACTGCTGCCCTCCATGTATCCATTGTTCTTAGACTCTGTAACGATACATCCATCGTTTTCTTGTTCTTTAAGTGTGTGTCTGTCTCTTCCTTGCTCTATAAATGTCTCTCTATTCCTTTTGGGCTGTTTAAGTATATTCCCATCATTCTGAGACCCAAAAAGAGTACTTTCAGAACTCTCTGGTTTTATGGGTATGTATAAATCTATTGTAGACTCTGTTGGTATGCGTCCAACACTCACAGTGTCCATGACTGCGTCTCTATCACTTTTGGTCTCCATAAATATCTCTCCATCAATTTTTGGTTCTAGGAGCATTTCTTTATCACTTTCTGGTTCCACTTGTTTGCTTGTGTCATTTATAGGTTCTATGATTGGGTGTCCTTCACTCTTACTTTCTATGAGAGTGTCCCTATCATTCTCTGATCTTTCTTGAACAAAAATTGGATTGACACCTATGCTTTGAAAGTTATTAATAACCATTTCTTTGCTGCCAGCATCTTCAGCAATTTTACTTTCATTACTTGAAGGCTCTGTAGAATTTCCTGGACATGTTTCTTCATCTGAACTTGAATACACTTCGGCGATTGCAGAGAGGCAGTTTTTGGAATCGCCCGAAGTTATAGAAATACTGGACACTTCCCTGTCTTTATCAAGGAAGAGGTTTTCAACTCTTTGGTCAAGCGTTCCCTTTGAATCTTTAGATTCATTTGTAATGCCCGTTTCATTTAAACTGGTCGCCTGACAAGAACTGTCATCTTTCTTTGACTGCTGGTCACCAATTAAGTTGTTTCCATTGGTTTCTAAGAGGTGTTCAATTCGTTGCATATTTTCCGACTTTCACAGCTGACAATGCTCCGATCGTTCTACAAGAGAAAGCTTGATACCACTGGCTGCAAAAGGAGTCTCGAATCATCACTGACAACGCAAAAACATGAGAAAAACAACACGTGCGGAGTTGGTTATTCCTCAAATTTGTCCGCCATGTTCCCAGACACGTGCTGTGTACAACATGATCGCATGTTCACACGGGAGAGTCCCCAAGATGCGTCGCGCGCCTCAACATCGTTCTCTTCGACATCACTAAGAAGTTGAAAGTACGAAAAATTTGCTATACCTGTTGCAATCCGAACGAATCTTCGGAAATCTATTCATGGGACTGGTTGATGCATTTGCAGATGAAATGTATAATGTTTTTTCTTTTTATTTACGCAATTTTTGTTTCAGATGGTGCAGCGACTGACCTATAGACGTCGTCTATCCTACAACACTCGTTCCAACAGGAAAAGGATGTAAGTTAGATTTTATGATTTGACGATCACCTGTAATTTTGTGCTTTGAGATTTTCGTATATTTCTGTAATATTAATCACTTTCAACATTCTTTTTCCCTTGGTTTTATATGCAGTTCCAAGACTCCTGGTAAGTTTGTCTTTAGTTTTAATAAGTTTCGTTACAGAACTGATAAAACTCGTGCAAAAACAGTACAACTGTGTTGTGATAACAACAAATGTTGCTGCAAAGAAATCTGTCTTTACCGGAGAAAGTAACTGGTTCAGCAAAGTTTTCCCGTTATTTCAGGGCTGCACTGTGTACTTTATTTGAAATTTAGATCTTTCTCAAACGACTATAATGCCAGCTGAAATTAGAATGCCCATTGATTTTTTAGTTCTGAATAATTTTTCACATGACAAAGTAACAGTTCTTTTTTTCTTGAAATCGTAAGGCTGTAACTTTCCTTTATGCATATCGTTTGGTTTATTTTGAAGTATATCTTTTTGGTTTGACAGTAACCCTACTAATTAATGCTTTTGCACAATAAACATTTTGGCTAACTAGCTAGATTTTGTGGCTTAACTGCAGAATACCCTGCCACTTATTTGCATCTCATTGAATAAGAATAGCATTTATTGTGTTCTGCTTCGTTCTTCAAAGAACGCCAACCAACGAAAACAATAGTGGTACAGAGTGGCGGGGTATTCAGCAGTTACTCCAATTTTGACCCGGGTTGTGAAGTGAAAGTGATTGTTAAAAGCACTTTGGTCACAGGATGTGAAGTGAAAGTGATTGTCAAAAGCACTTTGGAAAAATTAATTCTTGAACCCTTCCTTGGTTGTAGGGGGGAAGTTGGTTTACCTGTACACAAAAAAACAAGGCAAGGTTCCAAAATGTGGTGACTGCAAAGTGAAACTTCAAGGGGTGAGTTGATAGATCTTTTTAGATAAGTTTATTGTAGTATCTTGAGGATGTTTTAACCAGTTTGGTTATACCTACTAACTCCCTAACTCCCAAGGGTGAACAAAACTCACTAACTCCCATGGGAAACAACAATTTGACCCTTTGACCCACATGTGATCAGTTCATGCTCCTTGAAACTGCGGCAAATTTATGAGCCAGCCAGTGTAAAGCAAACTATTTGCTGTGCAGTATTTTTCTAGTTTTGAGTTGAGAGGTATAACAAAACACTTAATGGCTGGCCCCACGGGAAACAGTGAGTTTTGTTTCCCCTTGAACTCAATGTTTTCCTCGGCTTTGCCTTGGGAACATTGAGGGTCTTGGGGAAACAAAACTCACTGTTTCCCGCCAGACCAGTTATTAAGTGCTTAGTGTCATGCGTTAGTTAGCACATAAATAAAAGTCAATATACAGACTCGTAAGCAAACATCTTTAAGAGGCTGCATTTTAAATGGTTATGGTCAAGTGGGGAAAGTGGCATTTCTAACAGTGCTTCTGCAGTTGTAGCTCCTTCATGTGCATTTGGGATTTAACTCTACAGCTGTAGATAGTCTTTTAACTCAATATATGTAGTGTATTGTGTTGAGTTGAATGATTAAAATATTACAATTCTTCAAGCTTTGGTGTTCAAAGGGTGTATAGCAATATTTAACCAAATGAATCACTATCAAGTGTGTAAGTCGATTTGTTTTGACAACTGTTATCCACTGGATTGCTATTTATCTAGTGAACAGTGTTATCCACCCTTTGAACAATATTGCTGTGTTAGAGGAAGTTGGATGTTGGGAATGCTGTAGGCTGAGTTGTTGATGTATGAGCTACAGCATTCAGTTATAGGTTGCATTCCTTTGGGGTGACCTGGATCAGCATCAGTTATCCAAGTTCACTCAGGTCATGGCCCATCAAATGAACCAATGAGCCTACTCTGGTCCCAGATTCATCAGATCCTTTGATGCACCATAATCCGAGTGATCTTGAATCACTGATCCTGATCAGGTCCTTCCAGAGGAATGCATCCATAGACAAGTGCATGGCTCTTACTAATTGTTAAATAGTATGGCTAAAGGTAATGAGTTGGATGTGTTTAACAGAAATATCTTGAATTTGTTATATAGCTTCCAGCTCTTCGTCCCAAGAAGCTGATGCACATATCCAAACCACAGAAGACTGTTAGCAGGGCATACGGTGGTTCACGCTGTGCTCGATGTGTCAGAGAAAGGTACTGTCTAGTTGAGCTAATATGTAATGCTACTGAAAATGCAATATTATTTTATATAAATCTTGTTCATCATCAATATTGTTGTCATTTTATCTCAAGGCATGGGATCGCCTCTGTTCAAAACAGAAATTGAAATTCAATACATCTACGGTGATCAGTATTTTCCAAAAAGATGGCTGTCAGCAAAAACCACTCTCTACTTTATGATCTTGGGCAGTACTCTGCTATCTGAATCTTTAGATAAAGGTTGAAAAAGATGACAAAATCAGCCACCTACTCTAAAAATAAACCTGTCCACTTAAAAACTTTTTGATAACTCTGGTATAACAAAGGTTTCATTTATGGCTGGGTATGGGGGTAATTGACAGGCTGGAAATGATTTTGCCCTCTTGGTTTGTCCAGCTAGAGGACTGTTTTTCTTAAAAAAGAGTTCAGGTCAAAAACTTGAGCTTTACCTTACCCACTTTAAAAATCAGTTGCCCAAGTGTGCTGCAAACATTAATGAAACACCTGGCCAATACACAATATTGAACCATACTGTTAATGGTTTGGCTTTGCTTTAGCCATTTAATGGAAAGTATACCCATTTTGCTTGTGTTAATGGATTGTTCATGCATTGTGCCTGTGTTACTGTAGAGTATGCGCAGCTGCATTGTGGTGCATTTGCTTCCATTCAGTTGCCTATGAAAGGGTTGTCTTATGGACATTGAAACAAACTTAACTGCTTCATTTTTATTTACTGAAAAGGAAGAGTTTGATTTATAAAACATTATTTTTTCTCAGATCTTGCTGTAACAATGATCAATTAGTTCACTTGAGTCCAAAAGACAAATGATTTCAAACGTTCATCATGTAGGTGTTTTCACTAATGTTTTTGGCAAGAGGGCAACTGAGTTTTCACAACTGAACATTTTAAAAACTAGAATTCCCCTGGATACTCAAACCAGGCAGGCAAAAATATCGTCCTTACAGCTGGTCAATTTTTTCGGTTCCCAGCCCTTAATAAAACATGTGCAAAAATTATTTATCCCACTCTGTGTGAACTAACCAGAGATAATTTCCTCTTTTTTGCAGGATAGTCAGGGCCTTCCTGATTGAGGAACAGAAGATTGTTGTACGTGTCCTCAAAGCTCAGCAAGGAAAGAAGGCAGCCTCTGATTAAAAACGAAATAAATAAATGTTCCATTGTACATATACAGTGTATGTTTTCCTTATAACATTGTCAAGATCATGACATTGTCAAGATTTACTGCAGAACCACTCGATGGCGGCTTGTGGTTCCACAGCCACTTTGACAATGTTATGATGCAATTTATCATCAATAAGAGGACAATCTAAGCAATTGGAAAGAAGAAGCCTGAAAAAAATTCAGGGCTTCAACAGGATTCGAACCCATGACCTCCGCGATACCGGTGCGATGCTCTACCAA
>CM042758.1:15758571-15769061 GCA_022496165.2 Catalaphyllia jardinei | reverse complement strand
GCCTGTGGATAAACCGGAGAAGATAAATCTGGCTGTTGCCTATGAACATTGCGTGACCATAAAACAAAACGTGATACGAGCAGGGAGACGAGTCTTTTAAAAAAAATTCGAGGGTCCTGAGGTTTTCGTGACACCCTAATTTTTACCTGCTTTTTTAAGTTTTATTTGTTTTTATTCCAATTCTAAGTGAGTGTACTTTAGTTAAGTGCCATTGTCAGTGGTATATTTATTGCGCTAGCAAGCAAGCTCAACAATCGGCCAGCGAGTCAAAAGAGTACTCAGCCATGTGCACCGTGCCAAACTCAGCCAGTGCGCCAAACTCGGCCAGACTGTGTGCCAAATCTAGACAATGCAGCGGGCATAAAGCAATCAAAGAAACTAAAAAAACTTTTTAAACTGAATTCAATCAAAGCAAAGCTAAAACGAGCAACAACTGTAGCAAACTACCACAGCACACGAGAGCCAATTTTGTCACTGCCAGTGACCAAAAAGCAATCAAAGCAATATTTCCAATATTTTCATCAGAATTTAAGACATTTGATGTTTTGAATACTTGACTACAGCAAAATGATGTGCAGAAAACACGACTCTTTGTTTTTAAGTTCCCAATTAGTATTTTGTTTTGAATGGTTGCTCGTTGGCACTTAGCGAGTGCTACAACTAGTAATATTACAGACTAAAGTTTTAAGTTGATCAAATACAGTAGAGCCTGATTTTTCAAACCTCCAAGTGAAACAAAAGTTGGTTTAAAAAACTGGATACTTTGAAAGGGGTAAACTTAGACAAAAACCGAGTTGTAATCTCACCCCTCGCTTCCACCCACCCCCCCCCCCCCCCCTGACTAAACAGGCTAAAACTTCAGTTTGGGCTTAGTTTGTAAAAAGCAAAATAGAAAAAGGAATGTCAAAATGCTTAATAATAACAAATTTGGTTATCAGGGGTGACTACAAGCAATCAATAAAGAATTTATTTTAAGTCTTAAGTTGGTGGCTGATGTGATTTGGGTTATTTTCAGTTCCAGTTCATCACTTGTCAACATTACTTCATCTTGTAATGCCATGTGTAACTGCGACGTCAAATACTATTCACCAGTTTGTTCCAAGAAAGATCAACTAACGTTCTACTCTCCCTGTTATGCGGGTTGCACTGCAGGAGATGTACTGGGTGACAAAGTAAGCTTAGGGTATTAATTCTTTTGTTTGTTGGTATTGATTTAATAGCTTGTATTAAATTGTTATCGTTAAACATTTGTTACATGTGTGTGTCTTATTAGTCTTAGTCTCAATCTGGTAGTTGGTTGACACAAATTGAAAATAAAAGTTTTAAGCATCTTCAACATTTTGTTTTTTGATCTTTGTGATTTTGATTTTGATTCTGACAATATTTTTTTAATTAGCTTTTTGATGCAAGAGTGCTAAAAATCTGTTCTCACCTCAATATCTATGCATTACCAGCTAAACAGGTGTTGAGAATATCAGTTTCAATGGGGGACTGTTCAGGACAACTGAGGTTCCTTGGGTTTAGATTGTTGATAAATTGAGTATATGGATCAGTCAAGTAGATAGAGAATGATTCTTAGTTATCACATCTTGAATGAAATGCTTCAAGTCGATGTGTTTCTCATCATTTATTAGGGTCATAATTTATGGGAGGCGCAGTGGTCTCATGGTAAAAACACTCGACTTCGGAGTGAGCAGTCCCGGTTTGAGCCCTGGCCTGGGACATTATGTTGTGTTCTTGGGCAAGACACTTTACTCTCTCGGTGCTTCTCTCCACCCAGGTGTATAAATGGGTACTGGTGAATTTAATGCTGAGGGTAACCCAGTGATGGAGAAGCACTTCCCATCCTGGGGGGAGTAGAAATACTCCTGGTCACTTCATACTCATGAAACTGGGATAAGCCCGGCCTGATGAGCCACTTGGCTCGTATGAAGACTATATCTACCTATTTCATCCTCCCAGTGACTAGGAGTTGTATTTTAATCCTTTCAGTAGGAAGGCAGCTGGTTTTCAGAGGCAAGCAAAAAAAGTTTAGATTGGCACATCTTTATCAATTTGCCCACAGCCCAGCAGCCCTTATTGAAACCCCTGATATCCAGTCTGTAAGAAGGGACACATAAATATGAAATGTTTACAATTGTAACATTATTTTTTGTTGTTCTACAGCTTTATCAGAACTGCAGCTGTTTTTCAACCTTATCAAGTGAAGGCGTTCAAGGCAGTGGCTGTGAACCAGAGTGTAATACTGTTATTCCTTTTCTGATCTGCTTGTTGTTTCTAATGATTTTTACATTTTCTAACAACATCCCTGCAACCACAGCAACACTAAGGTATGCTATATACAATAGACCCTTTGCATGATCCAGTCACTTGGTACAAACTGACACACACTGGGGCGCAAGTTGTACAGAGGGACATCCAAAACAAAGGCAAGGACGTCAAGGTTGACTGGTGTGATTTGCTTCGTTTCGGATGTCCCACTGTGCAACTTGTATCCCAACATGTGTGATTTTGTGCCATGTGGCTGCATCATGCAAAGGGACTATTTTAAGGGGCTTGGAGGGACATGCTAATTTCGAGGGCTGAAGAGAGGAGAACTTAATATATGAATACTGAACATTTTTTTGTTATTATTTAAATATCGATATTGTTACTGATAGCTGCCAATTGAGTCAGCTTTTATTGAATCAGATGTTTAGGGGTATGGTGGCAATTGGTAACTACATTAGACTGGACTCTGAATCATTACAGTTGTTCTGAACTGTTTCAATGAAGAATGTGATTGTGGACACTTTTAGAATTATACATGACAATAAACTTCAGAGATATGCACCATGTTTGATAATAATGTGATTATCACAGACTGCTTAAAGTTAACATTAACAAGTTGGGATGCTTTGCACACCAAATGCGATTCAATTACAATTATGCAAATATTTTTAGACAATTACCTGGGGTACAAAAGTGCTCCTTCTCCGCCATCTGCTAGGCTCGTGAACAGAAAAAGGCTAAAAAGATAAATAGGGTCAAAACAGAGGTTTCAATAACATTAGTTATAAGTGGCCGCTTTAGGTGTAATAGACGGCTGTGACCTCTTTAGGGGGCCGTGAGGCCCCTTTCCCCTAGGGGGCTGGCGACATGCCCCCCCAGAAAAATTTGAAATCTAAAGGCTTGGCGATTTTCAGAGTTCTGGGCAACAAAAAGGGTGCTGTTTTTGAAGCATTATTTTCATTAATGAAATCCAACAGTTGACGTTAAGAGGTCTTACAGCAGGCGGTTATCAGCTTTCATTGAAACCTCTGGTTAAAATCAGTTGATAATTAATAATAATAATTAACTTTAAAGCATATGTAATTCCGTTTTGCTGTTAGGTGCGTTCCTGAGAGTCAAGGGTCTTTTGCGCTTGGTATTAGCCAGCTTATTGTTCGTATTTTGGCATTCATACCATCACCGATCATCTTTGGATATGTAATTGATGCAGCTTGCCGCTTGCACCAAACGGATCCTTGTGACGAGGGAGCAGAGAGGAATTGTCTGGAATATGACACTGATTTGTTCAGGTAAATCAGTCATTCATACATCAATTGTACACTGAATTTATAAACAATAATTGGATGAGGTTTTTGTGATATCGGGAATAATCAAGGTCGAGGCAAGTGTAATCAGCCTCGCCCTCTAGGCTCGGCTGATTACACTTGCCGAGACCTTGATTATTCCTGATATCACAAAAACCGAATTCAATTATTGTTTTATTATACATTGTTTTATGGAAAATATGTGTGAAATGCAAGTAGATTTAATTTGTGCTTCTAAAAATACAAGGACAAACGCACCAAGTGGCCGCTTCTTTTGAAACCATATGCATTCAAGTGCTCGCACTCTTTAGCCAAAGGTGTATTACGCATGCGCACTGCGCGAGGCATAATCTGCACATATAATTGGATATGAGATTATACCCTAATCATGCTTGTCCACAAAATCATGTGAATTCTCAAAATAAGCAGGGGGCTCTTGGCCAATCAGAATGCTGATAGTGAGTACAATGTATAATAATATGGTTTATTGACCAAGCGTGAGGTCATCATGGCTAGATATTGGCCATTAGTTCTTTATGGACCAAGACAGAGTCGAGGTCCATAAACTTACAAAAAGAGAACAAGGCCAATATCCAGCCATCTTGACCAAAAAGGCTTGGTCAATTAAGGATTTATTATTTGGCTTTCAGGGAAATGTTTCGTGCGGGACAAGGTGTATAGTACCCGAGCAGGCAAAGATAGCTCCATCTTGCCCGCTTGAATAGCCAATGACAGCACACGATTTGGTTCAACTTGCCCACTCCTGGAGCTAGCCGTATAATAAAATTGTGTTATTGGCCAATCATGAAGTCAAGGTGGCTAAATTAAATGTTGGCCAAGTTGTATTTTTGTGTGTCTGTGGACCGAGACAGAGTCTACTGGCCCATAGACTCGCCAAAAAAAAGGACTGAATGGCCAATATCCAGCCATCTTGACAGAACAAGTTTGGACAATAAAGGATTTATCACTTTCTAATTAATATGGCTTTCAGGAAAATTATTCTTGCAAGACATAGTGGGTAGTCCCACTCAGGTAGCCAGTCACAGTACTGCAGGATTTGATTTGTCTTGCCTGCTCATGGAGTTGGCCATATAATAATACGAGAATTTTATTAATAATTTAATAATTCAATAATGTAACTTGGGTGTTGTTCCGTATAAACCTTTTCATTGTAATGACCATTCATCATTGATTTTCTAACCCTAGAATGAGTACTGCAGTAAGCAAGGCCACCACTGACAATCTTGGTGATGGGCTTCTAATCTTTACATTTTTTGAAACTGCAGGGAAATTATGTTTCCTTAATTGAACCATGACCATTAAGTTATTCCTCTGCAATGATTGCTTGCAGTGAATTACTGAATATATTGCTGTTTTCACATTAGGTATTTGATGTTCGTAGTGGGAGGTAGCTTCAAGTTGTTATCTGCAATAGCATTTTTCTTTGCTTGGAAATTTTACAAACTGCCAGTAGCTGAGTCGAGTAATGGCGATTCAAACCCGGATACCACATCCCAGACAACAATCGTGGATGGTAGCACTCCCAGAGAACACAAGGACGTTACAGAGCTTATAGAACACAAGGACATGACAGAGCTTATTCCAGTCGCGCAGATCATTACAGTTTCCAATTCAAAGGACAGTGACAGGGAAGAGCCGAAAATAACCTGTGTATAAATAGTTATGTTTACTTTTTTCTTCTACTTTAATGGTTTACATTATGCAGTGGAACCCTGGCTAATGACTACCTTGTCATATGGCTACCTCATCAAGGTCACTGTATTCAAACAAATTAAAGTTCAGTTAGTCCTTTTCTTACCATATTTAAAGAACCCTTTTATATGGCCAGAGCATTAATGTGGCCAGATTTTTGTGGCCTTTTGGCAGGGATGCCAACCTAAATGAATTAAAATTCTAAAAATTGACAATTTTACCTTTTTTGACACTAAAATGCATTGTTCAAATATTAGAGATCTTCTGATTAAATCTTATAAATTCACCAAATATAAACAAAAATGTTTCCAAAAATTCCAGCCTATATTTGCCAAAATATGTCAGAAAGATGCATTTTATGTGCTTTTTTTTTATCAGGGAAATTCGGTGACTCTGTTGGAGATCGGGAGATTCGGATTTGAAATCCATATATGGGAGACTAACGGATAATCAGAGTTGGCATGGATGCTGTCGGTGACCTGAATAAAGGGGGTTCTACTGTATTTGATGTAACTACTTGGGGTTATAATTGCCTCATTATGTTAGCTTAAGGTAAAGTTTAGGGCTTACACATATGATTTTAGTGGCAAGAACATTTAAAGACACACTTCAATTAAATATGTGTGTTATCATTATAGACAAATGTACGCTGATATATTAGTGCACAGTGACTATTGATTCTTTAGGGAGCTTAAGAAACTACAGTGGTGATGCTGAGGACAACATCAATAAAATATGATTTAAATTTATATTTTACCTACGAATTAGACTTCTCAAAGCCCGTTTCCGCTAGATTAGACGGAACAAGTCGACTCGCGACTTTGTCGCTCGCTGTTGTCTCGCATTTCGCAGTCGACTTGTGGCAAGTCTACCTACGAATCTGATCTCATGGTACCTTAAAGTCTATGAGGAAATTGAATCTAGTCCACTTTGACAAAATGTGAAAAAGAAAATTAGAAAATTAGACATCGTGGTTCACATTCTCCAGACAACACAGAATTTGCTCTTTTCACGTTGTTGTTTTTCAGAGGACGGCAAAGAAATATACCAAAAATTATAACACACTTACATAACCATTGCTCTCCTCATTAAAGCTTTTGTTCAGAGATGTTGCCGTTTCCATTGTGGTTTTCTCATTAAGTTTCCAATTTCACGAGACATTTAGGCTATCAGATACCACCTATCTTCAGGTGCAGATCCAGGATTTTGAAATGGGGGGTGAATTTTTGTAATAATGTAATAGAACCAAAGCCTGGTTGAGGGATAAGAAAAAAAAAAGAAGGGGGCTCAGAAAAGGTTTGGGGGGGGGGGGGGAATTCACCCATTTCACCACCCCTGGATCCATGCCTGATCTTTGCCATTGTGTGAATAAAATATCCTTCAATTATTGAAGGAGTCCCTAATTATCTGGGACATCTTGTTTCCTACAGACTTATTTAATAGCAATTAGTTAATGTACATATTGCATTCAAATGTGTGGACGTGGATTTTATTTGTGTTAGCTGGTCTGTAACACATGCATGTAGCTACATGTAACATACCTACCATGCATATAGACTACCATAGGTAAATCTAGTACCACAATTTTAAGTGGACACTGTTTAGATTGCCAAAGTACACAAATCAATGTTTCCATTCAGGGATTTTTGTTTCAATCTTTTTCCTTTGTAGGTGATTGATATAAAATATTATTATTATTTTTTATTTTAATCAGACAACTAAATCTAGATTATTTTTTGATGCAGTCAAATGATTTATTTCAATGCAAATTATACGCAGAAGCTGAATGACATTTATGCATACATACATGTAAACACAACACCAGACCCAATACCAGTAATTGGTTGCATAATTATTCTACTTTGAATGAACTTTTTATATAACAGTCCAATTCTGTGGTGGATCTAGGGGAGGGGCCCAGGGGGGCCAGGTCCCCCCCTGATTTTAGGTTAAAAAAAGAAATGACAGAACAGAGAAAAGCCAGCAGGGCAAGTACATCAACCCCCCCCCCCCCTCCCCCCTTAGCTCAAGGTCTGGATCTGCCACTGCTGTATATAGAAAGAAGTATTAATGCAGTCAACACCCTTTTAGTCTTTTAGTGCAATTAACTCCAGTAACAGCTGCAGTTTGCAGTTTGATGCTAGTAGACCATTATATTTGGTGACAGTACAGGCTGCTGTCTTCGTGCTTTGTTTCAGGCATGGCGTAACACTTGCCTTCATTTTGTTAAATTTATACATGTCAGACATCAGTATTACTGAGGGCTCTCTCATTGGCTGTGGTCCCCTGCAGATTACCCTACAGTGGAGGAAGGGGGCAGGGTGTGCTAGATTCCCATGACTCCTGTCTTTAAAACTAATATTGTGATTCCCTTGTATTACACGAGTTCAAGTCTTGGAAGGGAGGAAGCACTAAGAGAGAACCATTTAGCTGATTATTTATTTTCATTAGCTAATGGCTTGTGCTTTGCAAAGACAATAGTAACGTAAAAGGGTGTAACAGCCAATACCTTAGACACATTTTCTACTTTTAAAATTACATACGTTGTAAGTATGAATACAGGCATTATTACGCTGTCACCTTAAAATAAAGGATTACAAATGTTTTGTGAAGTCTAATTTTGTCATCACTTGTCTTAGTCCTGTGCAGCTGAATTTCTTCTTGTTTCTATTATTCCACCTCAGCAGTGGGAAAGTAACTACAACAGATTGAAGTCATGCTTTACAATCTGTTCTTATCACCCTTTCAGATCCTCTTGACAATACTTCCAGCCCCACTGTGTGAAACCTGAAAAATTCCAGTGAGCTACTACCCTCTACCAAAGCCCCTGGTGGGAATTTAAACCTGCCTCGAGAGGCTGTCACCGAATGGATAAAGTTGAAGATGGGAACCAATTGACATTTCTAGCATCAAACCATGGCTGACACAAGATGTGTTGCTTTATAATGGCACCCCCTAAGGGTGAAAAACATTTCAAGCCACACCCGCCAAACAGGATCTGGGCACCTCAGTGGTTCTTTTCAATATTTCAGACAATTACCCCTGCCATTTTGGTATGTTACTTCATTTCTCGTCTGAAATATGTCTCAACAGAGACTACAAGCAGTGTTTGTCATGGCCCATCATTCATTAAGAGCTGAGTAGTTTACGATGTACTATCATGGATGACAACAAACTCCTTAATTTTGGCACAAAGTCTCAGCATTAATTTAATTTTCACATGTGAAATTAAAATTGTCCCTGGCAATATTTGGGAATCGAGACAAAGTCAGGAGATAACATTTTGTTTTAGCATTGGTACCCCCCAAGGGTGAAAAAATTTCAAGACATGCCCACAAAACAGAACCTTGGTATTCCTTAGGGGTTCTTTTCAAAATTTCTGACAAGCTCCCCATCCTTATTTATGAGAGTTCCCCCTGGGGGCCCAAGCAAGCTACAGTCTTGGACAGAATAAAATGAAATGATTATCCCCCATCCCCCCAAAGCAATGATGAAGGCGCGAAGTTGCAGAAAATGCGCCATTTTGGCATCATTGAAATGGGGAGAGGGGTGGTTCAGATTTCTCATTTACTTTGTCCAAGATTGTAGGTTATAAGTAACCAGTTTGCCATGTGGCACTCAAAAACAAACATACATGGCTTTCAACTGTTTCTATAGCAATGGTCCATATGGCAAAATCATGACCAAGAAGGAGCCAATCAGAATGCTGGGATTTGCCATACGACTACCTTGCCATATGATTACACTAGGTATCAAACATTTCATGACTTGCCATCAATCACTTTAAGTTTGGTAGACTAAAGACTAGAGATAAAACATACTTAGGTGGTAATGTTTCATCAAGTTCTGAAAATATTGTCAACTTAATATTATCGATGAAAGTAGAAATTTACTAAAAGAAAATCCTTGTTTACTACAAAAACACAAGCCTGCTATTGATATTTTATTAGTAAATAAACAATTGCAACCAAGGAACTGTTGCTTCAATAATTGCACAGATTAATAAAATTAGTACTGTTAATATTTTTCGGGTAGAAGCTGTTGCAAGGTCTCACGTGAATGGCTTGATTGATACTCTTTCAGAAGATATTAAAACAAACTACTGCATGTAAACGATTCTCATAGCCCCAAACAAGAATTACAAGCTTACAAGAGCTGCAACACTTCTGTAATATTATAGTTTACAACATTTGGTTCTCAACCTACAAAGCCAAGCAGTATTGTGGTGCTGGCACAAACTGATCTAAGATCCAATTACACAATGGTGGGTTATGACAGAGGACGGTAAAACAATGGATATATATTTATGATAATTCCTGATATTTTTGTTACAGGCTTGAATATCAAATGTAGTTTCCCACTTTTTAAGCTTCCAGTAACTACAGTTGTTTTTAGTTTCTGGATGCAACATGTGCAAGATTCACTAACAGATGTCACTTGGCCCAAATCAAGAATTTTGACAGGCAGAAATTTATTTACTTTGTCTGTAGGCAGGTACATTGTACTATCTTATAAATCTTCTCATATCCTTCTTTCCCAGCCTTCACAGTGAGTAAAATTTGAGTAGCAGCTAAGTATGTTACCCAATTCCCACTCAATATATCGAACTCCCTGGCATCTTTCCAAATGTGCCACTCTGTCAAAATTCTTCTCTTGGTGCACATTTTTAACTAATTCATCCAGTGCTGAAAAAATCATTATTACATAGCAGGACATTTGTCCTTTCAGATCTCTACACTGGCCAGACATGTTCCTAATTTGGTTGGAAAACAAAAAAAAATAATTAAATAGCCTTTTCTGTAATTTGCATACACAAATAATCTGTTTACTCAATCAGCGACTAGCCACGCAATGGGTAGTTCCAGAGTATCCATACCTTCCCCACGGAAGGGATTTTTTCTAAGACCCACCCACCCCTCTGGAAATTCCAATAAAGCTTCACATATTTCTTTACATTTTTGGGTCTTACAGACCCCCCCCCCCCCCCCAGGAAATTCCAATCCCTTCTGTGGGGGGAGTATGGATATTTTCTAGACATGCACAATAAAATAATAAGCATGCTTAGCAGTGCATTATGGTGTGATGTTGATGAGAAATCGCAATGGGTCAAGTGACGTATGCCTTGCTATTGTCCAGTAATTTCCTAGTCAGTGTGTTTTTCTCGAGATCTGCTGCTTCGCTGAACACTGCAGTAGATGTTAA
>CM042758.1:15743571-15753571 GCA_022496165.2 Catalaphyllia jardinei | reverse complement strand
CCAGAGTTTTTGTTTCAGATTTAAAACTGCCTGGTACTAACCTTGGGGTAATCAGTAAACTGCACTCGAAATCCCTCAACCTCAGCCAGCTGCAGAAGTTTCTGAACAGGAGTTGCATGTTTCCCAGGAGTAGTTTTGACCACAGGGGCACCAGGGGCTCGGTTCAACCCACCTTGTAGAGCTGGCTCCTAGGGAGTTATAACAAAACAAAATCAAGTAGCAAGTAATAGATTTATCAAACACAAAAAGACTGTGTTTGACCACAGTTTCAAACACTGAGAAGAGAGCTGAAACTGTGATGTGTAGTAGAGTATCTTTGACAAACTTTGACGTACTTGGGAATGCAGTCAAACACGATCTAGAGTTTTTGATACTACTTGCCAATCAAAACTAACGCCAAGGAGAAAATGGAGTTTTGCTAATTAAGATCACATTTCTAAACACTGTCACAGAAATGACTTCCTTTGTTTAAACTTGAATTTTTTTTATTAATTAATGAGTTCAAAAAGTTTATTTTCACATGACTAAGTTCAGAGGGCCAATAACTAAAATCAACCAAGCAGACTGCTCCACTGCCAGTCCAATATTCTTTTAAAAGTACACGTACTGAACACGGCCCCAATGAACCTGTAAGATCACTCTGGAAGACTTTCAGGTAGTTTCAGTCATGTAATAAATCTCTTATTTACCCAGTGTGTTAGACACACTGGGTTAATAAGAGATTTATTGCAATCCTTCAGGGAGGAAAGAAAATTAATTTTACAGCTTGTAACCAACATCCACTAGCCTGAAAGTCATTTATAACATAACTAAGGCAAAGCACGCGCTCTGATTGGCTAATTGACCATCTACTATTTGCCCATGGGTGAACGCTGCTGGCGTACTCAATAACTAAGGCAAAGCGCGCGCTTTGTGATGCAGCTCAATTTGTTGCCTCATGAGTCCACAACATTTTGACCACAGTGATGACCCGTATCGTTGTCGATAAGAGTACAGATTACGCTAAACCACATTCGATTTGTTTTTTACCACCATATCAAAGATAACGAAATAAATATTTGTCTTCACAACTGAAAACACCGACTCGGACTTGAAAGTGCACGTGCTGCATTATGCAATTTAGCTGCCTGTACGCATCAGACTTTCCTTTCAAAAACTTTTACAAACTCACTTAATATGCAGAAACGATGCGAAAAAATGATTGGGAAGCGAGTAATGACACGTACTCGTTGTCGGTAAGAGTACAAACCACGATAAACCACATTTCGATTTGTTTACCACAAAATCAACGTCAAAGAAAATGAGCGCCAGCTGAAAATGGCATTGCGTGACACATTGACGCGAGCAACGTAGTATGGACTCTAAAAGACTTGTTGTTCCAGTGTCTCAATGTTATGTTATAAAACAAATGGTAAATGCCACAGCGTGTACTATTGAGTTATGGATGCACTTGGGAGGTTTGCTAAGCACTCAAGAAGCTAGAGTCGCACTCAGCTATCGCCTCGTGCGACTCTTACGCTTCTTTCGTGCTTAGCAACCTCCCGCGTGCATCCATAACTCAATAGTACACGCTATGGCGTTTACCATTTGTTAATTTTACTAGCCCGAAAAAAATTTTGCACAAGCAGAATGAAAAAATAGTTATTAATTATTCCTTTCTTATTTACACTGCGAAAAGCTTCCAGTGAAAGCGCTACATTCTGCAATTTGCCGCCAAAAAAATTCCAGCGGGAGTATTTCTTAGCTGCTGACAGGGGAGATGTTTATCTTATTAAAGGACAAAAAATTTGAAATCTTTCATCAGTTTGCTTCTCATTCAAAAGAAGTGCATTCAGAAGATCACTCTTCTGAAGAAGAAAGTGGAAAGTGTGAGTGCCGAGTAACGCATCAGTGAGTAAATATTATGCAGACAAAACTTATGCAAATTTGTAATTTATTAGGAATTTAAAACATTTGTCTTACAGTACTTTTGTAATTTTAATTCTCCGAAAAATCTTCGCTTGCCCTTTGGGCAAGTTAAGCACAAAATTCACTAGCCTGTTCGCAAAATCCACTAGCCCAGGGCTGTCGGACATGACTTTCTTTGCACCCTGATCCTTGGTCTTTTTTTGTACAGACCCAAGCCAATATTCCCCCAGTATGACTCTCACACTTAGTTAATAAGATATATGTGTAGACCTCACTGTGTATGATTCACACTGGAGAAAAAGCTGTGTGACCACCAATCCATAGGTTATGTTCCTATGTAGCACTTCTCATTTCCCAAAACATACTCATCTTTTATATTAAACAAAACAGAAAAACAGAAAATGTTTCTTACTCTTAACTATATATCGTCACTATGAATAGTTCTTTATACCTGAGGTTCCTGCTTCACTAGTGCAATGGGAGCAACCACAGAGTTTATCATGTCTGATCGAGTCTGCTTGGCCAGTTCAGGAACCATTGGCAGCAGACCAGGCTTGAGCTGTCGGCCAAGAATGGTGGTTGGCTGACTGCCTGTTCCACTTCCATTGAAAGAGACCTTCTGTTCAGCATCACTCTTCTCAGTTTTGACAGCTTTCTCTCCCTACAAGAAAATACATGTTGTAAATGACATTAATCAAGGTATGTCTGGTTCAAATACCAAGTATGCTTAGAAAGACACTTTGGGAGACGCGAAGGCCTCCTGGATACTGTGCTTGTCTCCAAATCAAGCAGTGCAGGTTCAAGCCCTGCAGGGGACATTGTGTTGTGTTCTTGGGCAAGCCACTTTATATTCAGGGCCTCTCTCCACACAGGTGTATAAATGGGTACCAGTGAATTTAATGCTGGGCGTAACCCTGCGACAGACTGGCATCCCATCCAGGGGGAGTAGAAATACTCCTAGTCACTTCATTTTCCAGAAAGCAGGATAAGCTCTGGCTTCATGGGCCACTTGCCTCATAAGCAGACTTCAACTTTACTTTAGAAATTTAGAAAAGAAACATGATGGAAGTATTACTCATATGACTCGCTCTGTGGGCAGGCAAGATGAAACAAATTCTGCGTTATGATTGGCTACAACAGTGGGCAAGATGGCACTATCTTGCCCACTTAGGATTATCCCGTGTCCCAGAAGAAATTAGTGCTCTTTTCCATGTAATGACTCCTTTATTTACCAAGCTTGTTCAGTTAAGATCGCTGGACAATGGCCGTGTTCTTTTTATTTTTTTGCATGTTTATGGAGCTCGACTCCATCTCAGTCCGGCATACACATGGTCAATATCCAGTCATCTTGACCTCATGCTTGGTCAATAACAGATATTTTTTATATGGCTAGCTTTATGAACAGGCAAGATGACCCAAATCGCACGCTGTAATTGGCTACCCAACCGGGCAAGATGGCTCCATCTTTCCTGCTCAGGACTACCCGCTATATCCTGCAAGAAAAATTTCCCCGAAAGCCATTATAATAAATCCTTTATTGACCAAGTTTGTTCGGTCAAGATAGCTGGATATTGGCCAAGTTCTTTTTTGTGAGTTTATAGACCTCGAGTTGTCTTGATCCACAAACACGCAAAAAAAGAACTTGGCCAATATCCAGCCACCTTGACCTCATACTTGCTCAATAACCCATATGTACTGTACTAAGCTGAAACAGAAAGTTTTACCTGTGAGTTATTTCCAGCTGGCTGTCCGTCAGGAGAGCGAAATCCAATCTGCTGTAACATAGCTTCAGCAGCTTTCTTCTTAGCCTCCTTCTTGTTTGGACCAGCTCCTGTAGCCTTGTGCTGCCCGACAGTCACCTCCATGGTGAATTCTCTTTCATGTGCAGTAACTTTCTCATGAAGCATTTGATACATGGGTGGTTGCTCATGTCTGCGCTGTAGAATCTGCCCAAGAATACTGACTGGATTCAGGGAGGGATCTATCTCCCCCTTAGTTTTCTGGCTCGAGATACGAGGCCCACGACGAACAAACCGACCACTCCTCTTGTAGCTGGTCTCCTCTTTGGGTAGCTCAGGTAGTTTCTGTAGTTCTTCAAGCATTTTCTTTGCCGCTTCTAGCTTGGCATCTTTCTTCTTAGAACCTTCGCCCACGGTCATAAACTCACCCACTGTAACACTCACAACAAAACGCTTCATGTGAGGGGGACCACTACTCTCCACATCTTCATATCCAACTTGCATCTTCCGTTTGGAGGCTATCTCATACACTTGACTGATCTCAGATTTTACCTCCATGACACTCTCATTGGGTGTAATTTCTGGCTGGTTACCATTAACAGTGGCTTCAGCATTCTGAACAAACACTTTCTGTTCCTCCAGATTGCTAGAACTCTCCTTTTGTCCAGAAGCAGCCAGCTCCTCACGCATGATCCTTATTGCTTTTGCCGCAGCATTTTGCCGCGCTTTTTGCTTGTCGCGACCCTCACCATAGAACTCTCTATCTCCTACCATTAGCTTCACACAGGCGACCCGGGGTATGCGGGGAGGTGCAGAACGGGGGTGGTAGCCATTTCGGATGTAAGGGCGAAAATGATTCTCGTGCCCTGGTTGGGGGATGCCATAAGGGGAGCGTGGACGGGGCATGTTGTGGTGCATTCCTGCAAGCTGGTGTTGCATCTGAAGTCCATGGTAGCCCATGTTGACATGTGGTTGGTGGTATGACGGGATCTTAGGCTGCAGGTCTTGATACTGCGTCAGCTTGCCTAACTTCATCGCCAACACGTTTAATTCTACAGTCGGAGTCACGTTGAATGGTTGAATTTTAGGTTTTTCTTTTTCTGGTATACAATTAAGCCCACAGTTCTCCAAACCCGCGGTTGCTGCAGCATGCCTGGCACTTCTAATACTTGTTGCTTTGCCTTGCCATGTGCCAACTTCACCCAGAGTTAGTTGAACAGTGAAGGTTCTCTTGTGAGCTGGTCCGCTCTCATCGATCACTTTGTATTCAGGATTCATCTTGTTCGCTTTCGAAAGTTCGTTCATCAGGGTGACTGGCGTTTTCTGGGCCATTACGTTGATCTCAGAACTTGAAGAAGCGAAATATTAAAAGAAGATGGTTTAAAAAGACGGATAGAAGTGGTGATCGAGTGTAGAATGGTGTCGAATCGGACGAATAATAAATAAGTTAAGTTGAAAATGGCCGTCGACTCCACAGAAAATTCGATGTGTTGTTCGAAATTACCGCTAACTTCCGAAGAGAAATTGACGGTAATGACAAAAGAAGGTGAAAAGGAACTGAAATTTTATGAAGTCGACGAGAATCAGTGAGGAGACCCCACACTTTTGAAGAAATTTGTTTTCTTTCAAAAGTGGACTAAATCGCCAGACATGAGGTCTGCTCGCCTTTGCGTCACTCAGCACGAAACGATATCCCAGCAGGCTTTGCAGTGCAATACTACAACTCAACATTGCGAGGGAGGGGAGAGTAAGTAATATTTCCCTGTATGTGACGTCATGTCTCATTTTTCCAGTTTTTCAGTGGCGTCCGAGTATTGTGGTCATAGTTTTAAACACAAAATACTTCCCATTTAAAAGAAATTTTTTTTATTTATTTTACAATAATCATACAACTTCACTTCAGTCAGTGTGTAAAAACAACTATTTTTTGACTAGTTTGAGTTTTGTAAAATAATAAATGACAATGAATTTGGCACAGTGAAAACTATGATACAAATCAAACTGGATTGAAAAACTTCTGACTAAAGATAGATTTAAAAACAAAAAAAACAATGCCACTAATATTATTGTTCCAATATTCAAATTAGGCATATTATCTTGGGTAAAAAAAGAAATAATCATAGAAGCAAGAAAAGCCAGCAGGGAAAGCAAAACAAGGCTGCTCCCCCACCCCCCTGAACCCCCTTAGCTCAAGGTCTGGATCAACCTCATTCCCAGGGTCTAAGGTGCCCCTCTGCACTAGCCCCAGTAGGCAGTAAGAGGAGAGACCCTGGGAATGAGGTTGGGTCAGGATCCCACCACTGCACTGTATTAGGACTACAAGTTAATGATACTTGTAAGTACTTAGAGATGAGCAAAGAGATAAGGAAATTGCACCACAAAATTGAATCAGTTTTTACAAATACAGGAGTTCTCCCTCTAAAGACTCTGTCGCTTCACAGCAGAGCCCTAAAGAGAAAGGCTATCATTTCCTTATGCCAAATCCTTCCATGCTGTTGTGAAAGTACACCTGTGAATGCATATCTCTCTATTGAAGATAGAGGACCTTTAATATAGAGTGACTTGTATATAATTATCTGGACTGTCCTTTCAACTATTAAACAACAGAATGTGTAAAGGTTGCAATCAATGAACAGCCTGCACAAAAACTATTTACACCATCTTTAAGTCCTTACTCATTTTCATTACCATTGAACAAGAAAATTATTATACAACTATTATTTACCAGGTTACCATGTTTATACACCGAAATTAAGTGTGCCAGTGTTGTACACCTGAGGTTTAGTGAGATAAATTAACTGCAAATTTGTAACTGCAGTCTGCAGGCAAATATATCTTACTGTTATGCTACTGGACACAAATTTCATCATCGCGTAACAGTGTATTTGCCTAAAAATGTATATATTAACATTACTGTAATTTAAACAGAGCAAGGAGACATAAACACCTTTTTAATTACAGGCCATGGATGCACAGCTAGATCAATTCAGTATTACTTGATAAAAAATTTTAAAAAAAAATTACTCTATGCTTGATGGCAAACTGAACCTGCAGTTTTGGCTGGGGTGAGCCCCCAGACAGATCAAAGCTATTAAGTTATGATGGAGAATACAGGGTTAGTCAATTGATCAAGCTCTTGACATTTCCCTTTCCCAAGCTAAACAGACAATAGTTGGAGATTGAGGGGAAATCGCTGCACAGGAAAATGTAGCTAAAAAGTTGCTTTACCCCTCTCACAATCCTGTGGGTCTCTCCTGTGGTCAACCCCAGCTTGATATGTGCATTATACTTCAACTTCAAATATTTCAAAAAAAACTTCAAATTTGGAACAAAAATGGTAAACAAAACTAAACTTTAAGTCTAAATATTTTAATTTACTGCGTGAGTACAAAAAACATGAACACTTTGATGTGGTTTTGAGAGGTCAAATGTGTACTGAACAATCACAATTAAGTTCAAGACATGCGCGGAAACCTCAAAACCACAAACCAAATTACTGTTGCTGTTTGCAGTTTAGTTTTCTCACACCTAATTGGCTTCTACCTTGCCACACAAGAACATTTTGTAAATACTTCTGGAGTTCAAGACATTCCGAGTTTCACACTAAGCATCAAAACAAACATTGCATGCAAAGTTTTCTATCACAAACTTATTCACTCTAGAAAGAATGTTTGATTTAGATTTTTCGAAAACCAAACATTGAGAAAACAATCAAAAGTTCAAAATGTTAATTAACTGTTCTCTTCCACTGCTGTGTGCATCAGTCAGCTGTATATAACTTTTTTATGCAATAACTTACAGTTTGTATTATGTGCAGGATATTCTAATTTATCAAACAAAGTTAAAAATACATAACTTATTTACTTTTAGTCAAGGACTAATCACACCTTAGCCATAATGAGAGTTGCTTTTTGATGAAATTTCTCCAAGAGAAAAGGCTCAGATAAAGCTTAAGTAGCATTATGCTGACATGGCATCTTTTGCGGGAACTACAATTAATTATTTATTGTTTACAACTTGTCTGCATGAACCAGTCCAGAAACCTTTGCTGTGGACTTAAAGGAGCTAAGTCACAGTGATATCTAAGTTATGTTTGTAACACACAAAATTACATTTAAATTGAAGGAAACTTTCTAGGATAGAAAAACACCAAAGAGATCACACTGAACAATAAAGGAAACAGGATGGTTAAGGATGGAGAAGGTTAACAATGATTACAAACAACAAAATGGAAAAATTTGGGCTAAACATTTCAAGATGTGCAAAATGTGACTTAGTTCCCTTAAATTTGTACCACTTAGGCTGCGTTTATGCTTCCTGCCCGTGCACTAGCAGAGGCACAAAATAGTGTTAAATTCAGACACTGGGTTGTCCAAATATCCAAGTACCATTAACTGCCACAGTACAAGGTGGCGAACGTCACCTTAGAATTCATATCAAGTAAATAACTTAATACATTCTTTTTCATGAACAAGCTTCTTCAAGAATTTCTTTCAATTTGTCCTTCTTGACAAGTTCAAATATTCCTTCTGCAAACTGAGAAAACAGCCTTTCCATGTAATTGCTCTTGTGAATTGTAATGCCCTCCACAAAACCAATATGTCCACCGAAAGAGGTCAGCACCATAGAAACCATTGGGTTCTGAGCCAGTGCTTCCAGTGGAATTGCTGTAATGAGAAACCGATGAAAAATGAATTTCAATCTACAATACAACAATATGATTAGCATGTATTACAACATGAGAAAAGTATGAAGACATGATTGATTGATGTAGAGTGTATATGAAATAATTCATATTCGAACTGCGGTTATAGATGCAAGTGAAGTATGATCCTCGCAGTAAATTTTCCAATTTAAGCAATTGGAAAGAAGAAGCCTGAAAAAAATCAGGGCTTCAACAGGATTCGAACCCATGACCTCCGCGATACCGGTTGACCTTGCTCCCAATGTGTGGCTTCATAGCTCAGTTGGTAGAGCATCGCACCGGTATCGCGGAGGTCATGGGGTCGAATCCTTTTGAAGCCCTGATTTTTTTCAGGCTTCTTCTTTCCAATTGCTTAAATTAGAAAATTTACTGCGAGGATCATACTTCACTTGCATCTATAACTGCAGTTCAAATATGAATTATTTCATATACACTCTACATCATTTCACTCGTTACGGGAGATATGAGCTCATTAAATTGACCTTGCTCCCAATGTGTGGCTTCATAGCTCAGTTGGTACAGCATCGCACGGGTATCGCGGAGGTCATGGGTTCGAATCCTGTGGAAGCCCTGATTTTTTTCAGGCTTCTTCTTTCCAATTGCTTAAATTGGAAAATTTACTGCGAGGATCATACTTCACTTGCACATGATTGATTATTGCAGTTACGCAGCTTATTGACCAGTTGTGAAATTAAAGCATGAAAGATTCAGGCTTGAACAGGATTCAAACCCACGACCTCTGCAATACCACTACAGTGCTCTACCAACTGAGTTATTAAGCTGCTGCGAAAATGCCACCTTTTAAACAAATCACATGCCGTCTACAAATTCAGTTGTCCCGGCTGCCAGTCATTATACATTGGCAAAACTGACAGAACCCTTTTCACCCGAACACGCTGTAACTGATAAAAAGAGTGCGATTTACAAACATCTACGCATGTGCAAACATTTACCCTTTATCCATAAATTATTTAATTTACCGAATACTTTAAATAACATCACCACACCAACTATTTCCACCAACAATAAATACGCAATCAATGTAGTTCAGAATAACACCACAGTGTTAGATTATGACGACAACTGGAACCTACTGTTATACAAAGAGGCCTTCCACATCAAGCATCAATCGCCATGACTTGACAATGGATTAAAATCCAACAAGGAACTCTGCCTGTTCTCTTGAGTATACCTCATGTAACTATTTAAGCTCCTAATTTTGTATGCATTTTCAGTCTGATGATGGTATAGTTATACCGAAATGTAACTGTCACTTGAGATCTTGGTTTTTGTTCATTTGTTGTCAAAATTTAAAGACACGATGAATCTACTTGGTCTATCGTTTATCTTATATAAGCTGCTGGGAGCTGGTCATTTTGTGAGTAGCCACTGACAGCTGGTCAGTAAGTGACCAGCTTTGAGTTGGCTTGATAGCTCAGTTGGTAGACCGCTGCACCAGTACTGCAGAGGTCATGGGTTCACATCCCGTTCAGAGGTGAATTTTTTTCCGGCTTTAATTCCACAACTGCCTAAGCTGTGTATATGTTGCAGGTCAATTTGTTCCTTAGGTCAATTTGTTTCCAACCTAGGTCAATTTGTTCCAACCTAGGTCAATTTGTTCCAACCTAGGTCAATTTGTTTCAACCTA
>CM042758.1:15716871-15743561 GCA_022496165.2 Catalaphyllia jardinei | reverse complement strand
AAAAAAAAAAAAAAAAATCAAATTGACCTAGGTTGAAACAAATTGACCTAGGTTGAAACAAATTGACCTAGGTTGGAACAAATTGACCTAGGTTGGAAACAAATTGACCTAGGGAACAAATTGACCTGCAACATATATAACTGCAATGATCCATCATGTGTCCATATCTTTCTCCATAGTTCAACATATGAACCTTCATACATTCACTTACAGTATGAGAAAAACAGACAATGTATCAAGTATGTGGTCTATTATACCAAGAATTGAGTGAAACAGAACAAATCCTGAGGGCCAACCAGTCATTGACACACTCTGAATTGGCCTGGAAGTGGTCCTAGGGCCTCTTTCTCAAAAGTCAAAGTAGTTTCCCAAAGTAGTCCAGAAAAGCTGTTTCTTGTTTGCCACATTAACATTCAAGATACTAAGACAGATTCTGCTCAAAGTTTAAAACAACTTGCTTTACTTCATTTGCCTAAGTGACCCTCAGAGGGTCAGCTCAATATTAACTTGTTCTTTAACTGTATTCAAAATATTATGGTAACCATGCCATAAGGTTTTCTTGGCAACTTAATATTTGCCATCATTACTCAAACGTTCTGCAGAAATCATATTAATAGCTCTGAAATTCAAACATTGAAAATATAAGGAAATAAGAAAAGAATGGAATGGTTTTTGAGCTAAACCCCACACTAGTAATTCTTAGACTGAGTTCTTTAACTGGTATTTACTAACAGACACTAGCACTGCAAATCTTGCTCTTCCACCAATGATAGACTATCGATAAATTCAGAAAAACGTTACTAGGCACTAACCATGTAGAGGAGAGAAGGGATCATCTGCAGCATTTAAACAGAGTACAGGTACTTTTATGGTATGCAGAGGTTTAGTGTGAAGGGTTGCTGCACTGTAGTATTCTTCATAGTCACGATAGCCAAATGTTGGAGATGTAAATCTCTCATCAAATTCACGTATGGTCTGGGACTGTAAAAATAAATAAAAATTAATAAATAAATGACCAACCCCCACAACTCTTCGTTTAGTCTATTCTTCACAAGATTTCAACATCTATAACGATTAAACATATTTAGGATTTGCAAAACATTTTAGAGAGAAAAGGATCGATATTAAAACCAAACAACATTTGGATGACTCCATGTTAACTGAATACTTTATAACACCTTACATGTATGAATATTTTCAAGCCATTCTTCCTTTAGCTCTTATTATTATATGGAGGAGAGTGTTTTACTGGGAACTAAACCACTCGTAGATTCCATACGTCACTTCATCCGGGACCCGAGTGGCGTATTTTCCGTATGTCACCCTTGTGAGTGCCGTATCGTTCAATGATGTCACGATTCCCGCCTTTTGCTTTTGCTGAATTGGTTTCTCGCGTCGCGTTTGTTGTTTAAAATAAAAGTCTCCATATAATAAAAAGAACATTACACGTTGGCTCGAAGATATGAATTTTCTGTTGTTGTGGCAAGAACAACAGCTTCGCTCACTCGTGAGATATTGTTCTTGCCACTCGAACATAAAATTTCATATCTTCTCACCACTGCGTAATATCCTCTATTCATTACACCGAGCAGGAGGTCTGTATGGGAGAACCTTGACCAACGTCATGAGTACAGACGGAACGCAGTGAGGTCTGTACACACAACCAAGGTCAAGATTCTCCCATACAGACCGACGAAGCTTGGTTAATAAGATGTTTATTATATGGCACAAACAAGAACAATTGAATTCTTTTAATGTAACTGGTTTGTACTAACTGACATTTTGCTTGTGAACAGCGACGAGCTGAATTTAATTCTACAAAAGTTTGCCGGCCTCATTACTTTTTTTTCCCCATCAGACTTTTTGGCACTTCCACAAATACAGTAAATATTGTTCATGAAAACAGTCACTGATTTTGTGTTTTAGTTTGCAACGTTTTCATTGCAAAACATTACCGGTCATTACTGGTGTAGATGCTGGTCTAGATGGGAAAATCTAGAATAATTTCAATATGGATTTCAACCAATCAAATTCATGAATATGGTAGTTCCCAGTCCTTGTGAGATGGAGCCATCTTTATACATATTAAACACTTCTATAATCTACTTCGAACTTAACAACAATGACATAGAGTCATTGAAACAAGATTTCATTTTAATTAATATTGTTCCTTTTTGCCCTAAAATTTATAAAGTTAGCACAAAATATTTCGCACAATCATTAACAAGAACAGTATTAAAGAAAAGTAACAAGATTGTGCATGAGAGTTGTAGTCACGGCGCCTTAACCTTGCTATGTTTTCACGTTTTTTGCCCATTGTTTTTCTGTTTTTCAATTAGTCTGTGTGTATTTTTCATTCAGATTATTTTCGTCAGTTATTTTTGATTACGTAACATTTCATAGTTTCGTGTGCATATTTTTCATCCTTTGTTCCTATTGTTTGGTTTAGCTTCTTCTGCCGTTAGTGTTCTAGTTGCCGTTGTCATTACGTTTTAGTCGTCGTAGTCGCCACACAAATCTTGTAAGTTTCGTTATTTTTCCGTTATTTTTATCTGTTTTATTTGTATTTCGTTGTGATTTCTTCCTCTGTATATTTAGCTTGTTTATGTGCATTTGTTTTCAGCTAATCGCTAGTAAAAGTGCACATTATTGGATGTGTGGATTTCAATTACAAGAGTAATACCTTCAATGCATGGTGAATGTCAAATGGGAGATTCCCCAAATGGCTTTCAAACACTTCAAGATTTCTACAAAAAGAAAATTCAGATATTAGATGAATGTTAATGAGTGAAACAAATATCTGAAATCTGTTTAATTCTACTATGTCTGAATTTCCACTCTTTATGCTAACAATGTCTAACTCAAGTTTCCAAAACATCACACAAAGCCACAAATAAACAAGTTCTCTAGTTGTAAAGAAAAGAAACACAAATAATAACACAACTGGCTCTGAACTGAGTCATTCCCCCTCCATCCCTGAAACAAATTTCATTTCCAAACCAATGCGACAATAGTGGAAATCCTCCCTTAAGCCCTTGAAAGACGGACTCACAGTAGATGCAAGTTGAAAATTTGGGTCTACTCATAACTCTGTTTGGCCAGGCCTTGCGTGCACTTGCATTGATGTGCAATGACTTGCACTCGCTTTGATCAAGATCAAAATAATAAGGATGCAAGTCAATGCAAGTTTTTTACCACTTTGCCACCCAACCCAAGTCAATGCAAGTTGTTTAGCAAGATATTAGCCAAAGAAATACAGAATTTTGGCCATGCAGGACAAAACCAGTAGCCTTAAAACATTACTTGCATGGTAACTTGCGAGTCTGTTTGGACACCCAATACAACTCTCTATGCAACTACTTGCCAGTCCATTTGGCAGACCTTTACTCCTCACTGGGATAAAAACATGGCTATATTGTTAGTGTGCAAAGAAATTAAGCATGTCTGAAATAGTCTGGGGCCAGAGGATTTTGCAGTTTCTCTAGCCGATTTTGTCCTTCACTCGCCAGACGACAAGTTTCTAGCTAGGGGAACATTTTTGAGGAAATTCAATTTAGAGAACTGTAAGCGATAAAATTTGGGGGGGGAGGCTAGTGAGAATGACTCTTGTACATCATAATTAGAGCAAGCCTGGAAATTGATTTACTTTGCATGCTCCTGCTTGTTCAATGTGAATTACTATTAATAAGTTACCTATTCAGCATATTCACAAGGTTCCTTGTTAGGTGCTTATTGAAGAGAAAACTGTTGATTGGTTCTTCAAGCGACACACACGACTCCATGCAGTTCCAAGGGATTGATACTGCCATAACTCCAACAAGATCAGACTTTTCATTATCTCTCATCTCATTCAAGTAATTCATCAGGATCATGCTGTGCATAGTAAACAATACTCAAATTAAAAAAACTCGGGGTGTGACAAACCACTTAATACAAGAAAGTGAAACAAATGCAAGTAAATCTGATGTGCCGCAAGTATAAATGAAAAACAGAAGGTCATCCTTTCACTATTAGGACTGTAAAGGACTGGAATTGCATGAATGTCAATATTAGAAATAATGGCTCACTAGCAAGTTTTAAGCATAATGTTTTTAACTCCTTTCTAACTGAACAAAAGGCTGCGATGCACCTTAGACTACAATATTTATTGTATCATTTTTATGCTCTTTTCAATTTCTAGTCATAATGTCTTCTTATTAATTAATTATTATACTTTTATCTTAAAATTTCTTTGGAAATGGTATATTTTTATTGTAATTAGTTGTAGAATCTATATTGGTAATAATACTTTGAGGGCTACAGAGTCATCAGTGTCTTGGGACTACTGTAAAGTGTTTTACCCTCTTTAAATAAAGCCTAGTATTATTATTATTAGTGGCAAATAGTAAATTTACAGCCCTGTGAGGCAGCACAAAACAATTGACACAGGAATACCTGTAAAATACGACAGACATTCTGTGAGATGCATCTTTTTAATAAGAACGCTCACAACTGGCCTTTATTTAGCCTGCATTAGTACAACAGCTGGACTTGTGAAGAATATTGTTTTCAAGGCTCAAGGAAACACAATTTCACCGAGTTGTAGTTAAAACAAAAAATCAGCAGCAGCATTACGCAGCTGATTTCTCAGTTACCTTTTAACAAAGGTTTTGCACAGTACAGTAGCATCTGTACACTCATACAACACCAGGCTTGCTTCTAAATCAACCTATTACATCAATATCATCAAAACAAACTATGGCAAACTGAACATTCGCTTTGCAGCCGTAAAAGTTTTGAATCACCTTGACGAAAGCATTAAACACCTCCCCCTTAAAAGGTTTAAAAACAAAGTCAAGTCAAACATCTTACAGTCTTACTGTTCATGAGATTTCAACTAGTATTTGATTATTTATTTACTTATTTTTATCTATTTATTTACTTATTTTTCATTTATTTATTCATTTATGAAAGTTTTATGGCGCAAACAGTAAAATGCAGTCAATGGAGCGTGATGCACAAATCTCGGAAACAGTTAGTTATTGTATTTAACTGTGTTAGAACGTGGTCAAACTATGTTTGGCACCCGCAGAGATAAAGGGAGATCCTTGAATGCTTTATTGTGTCAAGTGTTACGAAAGATCGTCTAGTCTTATCACAATATGATCTGCATCATGGCAGCTTTCTATTGGTTACACCCATATTTATGTCTAGCTATATAAGCACCATTACTCATTGTAAAAGCACTTTCCTTCGGTGGTGTGCTTTACTCAGTAAGCTTGGTTCAAATTTCTCCGGATAGAATGCACTTTAGAAGCTGAAACTTCAGTAAGTAACTTAACTCAATATAAACTTTTATTGGTGATGACAAATTAAATATGCTTTCTGGAGTGACCTTCTCCTTTAACTTTTTTTATTTGGTAATAAACCCAGAAATGGTCCAGAAATGGCCTGTTCTAGCCTCAAGCCAACACCAAATTGAATCCATTAGATTCAAGCTATTCTTCCTAATAAAGAAACAGAACTAAAAATGTTACAAGTGCATTTTCAAAGATACTTACCCTCCCATAGAAATCCCCATACCAAGGATGGGTGACTTGGGATATGCCTCATGAATGTGTGATAGAACAAACTTGAGATCTTCAGTATTTGCTGCACAGAAAGTGCGAGGTGTCTGCATAAAAACAGTTTCATTAAATGCATCTGTTATGGTCACAATTATTTTCTTTCTAAAAAACTCTGGGCCAGGTTGTTGGAAAGCTGGTTAACACTAAACCAGGATTAAAGGTTAATCAAAGTATGATAATCGATTTTTCTTGAATAAAAAATGTTTTTCATTGCTTCAGTCTGTATTGTGCAGTTTAAGATTATTCAAACTCAAAACTGAAAGACAAACAATATGAACAGGGAACTCTGCCAAAAAGTTACAAACTGAAATTAAAATTCCTGTTACTCCTGGTTTAGTTTAATGAGGCTTTAAACGATCCAGCGCTGCCTTGTAACAAAAGAAAACTAGATGCTGCTTAGAATTCTTTAAATCCTTCATACAACTTTTCTTATGAACCTAACACTTGAAAGTTTATTAATTACCTTCAACTGAGAAGCACCAAATCCTCTGTGATTTGCAACGATTGTCCTATGGAGAGATTGACATGGTCACTACTCTTATGATGAGCAGGTTATCAGATCTCAACACCTGAACAACATAATTCAGCTTTTATAGTACAGTGGTAAACAAGCCAACACATATAGGCTCCGTGGTTTCATTAAGGACCAGACATGGGGGAAATTGACCAGCTGCTTGTACTAATAATAATAATAATAATAATAATAATAATAATAAGTTTTAATAAAGTATTATTATTTTTATAATAATAATAATAATAAATAATGATGATGATAATAATAATGACAACGATAATGATAATGATAACAATAACAATACTGATAATGATACTGATGATGATGATAATAATAATAATAATAATAATGATTTTAATAACATGTTATTACATCTAACAGTAGAGAATCCCCCTGCTAACAGGGGACACCTAACTAGAACTATCTAAAAATAATATACAGAAAATCCTATACAAGAAATTAAAATTATGAGTTACAAAGATGGCAGCCACTACATCCATCTAACCTCTGCAAATGGGTCTTAAACTGTATAATTTTGCCTGCTTACTTTGACTAGGTAGATGAAAGTTCTTACAGAGTAATTCAGTTCAAAATGTTTTGCTCGCCTGTAATTTAACCACTTGCCCTTCTGTTGACAACTTTAATATTATTAAGCCCCTGACCCTAAACATTTTCTTTTCTTTGCTTTTTTCAGCAAGTCCTGTAACCTCTTTAATTAGTATGATTTACTTATTTTTGAGGGAGTTAAGATTACACTGTCTGGGTACTTCAAGTGATAAATCATTTTAAACCCAACTGGTTGTTAATTTTGATTTGCAGGGCTCAAATTTTGTGCACACATTTTAACAAACTTACCTCACTCCAAGCTGCTCACCAATCAACACTAAGTGTCGGCTATAGCTTGTTTCACTTCCACCTGTGACAAAAATCACCCTTTTATTTTAATAGAAACATTATAGTGCCAAACACCTCATTCACCCTTAGCTTGAGTTTGACATTTCGGTGCCAATAATTATTATGGAAGGTATCAAAAAGACCAATCTATGATAAACTATAGAATATCTCCTCTAAGACTAATTTATTCAATGGGAAATTATTCTGAAAATCCTATAACATACACTCCAAACACCTTCTACTAAATTCTTATGGCTCATAGAGAGAGGGAGAAAAACTCCAAAGACAATATTATGAGAGCATACCCAAACCAAGAGCAAGTAGAGCAAGTAATCTTAGTAATATTTTTTATTTGTGTTAGATTAGGGCAGTTTTCGATTCTGAACCATAAAGCCAAAACCAAGCCAATTACTAATAAGGTATCAACATACACCAAAATTGACCATATTTTGAAAAAATTGTTTTTCGCTCTTTCAGACACATCTTATTGCAATCTTTCATTTAAAAAAATTCTATGAAAAAAGACTGATTCTAAGCAAAGTTACATGTATAAACAAAAGGCATTTCTTTGTGTTAACAAGACGTCTTATAGCCGTTTCTGTGGGATGCGTTAGTCACCATATTTTGCGATCTTCATGTTTTCGCAGCGGTTGTAGGAAGAAGAACTTCTTCAACAGAAAGGTTTGAGGACTTTACGAGGAAGGTTTTGGAACATTCTTCAATGGCGCAAATCGATAAAAAATCGATTAAAAAAATAGATAAAGACCTTACGCAGTCCTATTGGCTAGCTTTGCAATTTGTCCCTACAAAGAAAAACAAACCCAGCCGGATTTTTACCGTGGTATGATGCCATAGGCATCCCACAGAATCACCTCTGATAGCTGTTAATGGGTTACCACAAGAGGTAACCTTGCATTAAAAACTTGCGAGACAAATTGCCCTATATGTACAATTGTCAAACGTTTTTGTTTGGAAGTTGGCAATGCTGAAGATGTCTGTGTGGCAAATGGTTTTTAGTGCCATTATTTCTGAATCACAGTAACGACACCGTACCAGGAACTATCAATACCGTGAAATCCTAGGACTTGGGTATTAATAGTTTGGAGCCTATGGCAAAGTCTTGATGTGATAAAAGTTTGTTGTGAAACCCTCCCTCCCCCCCCCCCCCCTTCCTGCCTCAGAGAGTGTCTGGACACTCACAATATTGATGTTTGAATATACAGTGGAAAACTTTGACTTTAACTTTAACTTTGAAACTGACCAGTTATTACAGGGAATGACTCACCAGTTAGACCAGGAAGTACTAGCACTGTCGGTCTAGACGCTGCATCTTTATAAACCGTACTAGTGTCATTATCAAACCAGTCCAAGCAAACAATTCCACCATCAGGAGTCTCCAAGGTTTCCCTAGTGTCACACAAAAAGTAACAAGAATTCATTAACACTTCAACTAAGTTTAAAAAGTGCTTTGGAAAGTTGCAGACTTCATTTTCATTTTTTGCCATTACCTCCTTGGAAGTACTCCTCTTTTATTTTGCAACACACGTCTATACAAACTGTAAAGTTTTCGCTGAAAAGTGTTAATTTACGCAAATTTACAGCTTGGTGTCCAGATGTTCCTGCAGATAAGCCACATCCCTGATTTGACACAAAAATTTTTGAGCAAAAAAGTGTGGCTTATATGCCGGTGTTTACAGTAACTCTCAAATATTGCTTGCCTGGGGCACTTCCCCACTTCCCAAAGTTTTCAAAGATATTAATAACCCTAAAATAATGACCCTAAAATCGAAGTTATTCACTGGAAGTTATTCACTGGCATGTTCAAATGTAATTGACTTGCCTGTAATCTTGAAGTCTTAGTTTTGATTAGATTCATTTTCTGTTTCCTTTATTATGGGCTATGTAACTAAAAAACCTTGAATCAATGTTTTCACTGCATCTTGCCTAATTCCAAAAAATCAATGTGAAGGGAAGTGCATAAAATTAAAAACAAGTAGAATAAAAAACAATTTTATTTCTTCTCTTTAGTTCTGAGACAGGTACTGTGTTGATTTTGTAAAGCCGGCAAGTGCATATTATTTCTTATAGGTAGTTAATAAATAGTTTCAGTCTAGTGAAAACCTCTACATTTGAATAAAAAAAACTGTTTTCCATCAAATTCTATGATGACTGCTAATCAATTTTGTTTGATAGTCCGTGGCAGTGCCTTTAGAAAGCTTATTTAATTTTCTGTTATGAAACTTTGTTTCATGGAAGATCAACACAGATTTTAAGTTGCTGGCGAGGGATTCATTTTTGCAGTAGAACGATATGACTTCTTTTCATGTACAGCTTTTACAGCTGTGAGAGATATGTAGTTATGCCAAGTTTTAATTTTTTACCATGAAACTGGTGTAAATACTCACAAAAAAAAAAACAGCAAAACACTACTAAAAATTTAAGAAATTATAAACACAGAATTTTCATGCTGGTCACAGTTACTTTTAGTCGTGGAAAGAACTTTAACCAGAACAGAATTTGATCACACGCTAGGTAACCATTTCTGAACTGTGAGTACATGCTAATGAGGCCATGCAATCAACAAAACAATGCAATAATTTGTCATTCTTGTCAAGATCCATCTAAACACTTTCCATGCGTCAAAGATTTACTCATTTTGAAATCATTATCAAACATTTTATTGATGAACAGCTTGCCTTGGTTCTCGCCCATGGGGCAAGTAAGGAAAGAAAGTTACTCGCCTGAGAGGAAATTGTACTTGTCCTGAAAGAGCGGACAGAGTTTTTTTTTTCGAAGACTGATAACCTGCTTACATTCTGCATGTGGCTTATCTACATTCTACCATCTTTTTACGTGTTTATTGTTCATATGCATTTTTTTCTTCTGTACTGTTTTTTTGATATTCACTATTTTCTCTTATCCAATTGCTTTTAATGTAATTGATATGTCATGTCAATCGTTTGTACGCATCAGTGGCCGACACAAAAGCCTATGCTACTTTGGTCATTGAGCACATCTTATTTTGGCTACTTACTGTTACATTTCTTGTCTCTTTTTAATTAAGGAAATTTTTGTAAATACTGCTAAAGTTGTAATTTTTTGTAAACATACTGTGAGCATGATGCCCACTGATTAGGTAGGATAATAAAAAAGATTTTCTCTACCCAATCAGAAGCCACCATTCACCAGACTGTTTGGAACTGGTGCTATAAGGTGCCTCACCTTCACTCCAAATTTTAATGAGGCTGCTGCTATTAAGAAAGTTTTGAGAAGTAGCAAGAATGATTTTTGGGCTAATACATCATAGTTAAAGCTTGTCTTTTGTTGCACTCTGGCACGTGCATGTCACGTGCAAAATATCTCACTCTTGACTCTAATAATTATGTAATCAGATTATCTCTTCAACTTGCTCATTTAAATGAGCAGACCCACAAGAAAGTGAAATTTACAGCTCATTCTTGTTGCTTCAATATTGAAAAAGACCTTCTTCGTCATTTTATTAAGGAACGACATTTATTTCGAATTGACGAGCGTGAAGATGACAGCTTAGAGTTATTAAATTATTCAAACTTGTTTTTTCCGACGTCTCAGATCCAAGTGAGCTTGCTATCAAACTATGAAGTGATACGATACCAGAGTTTATGTACAAAGACATGGCTTCTATGATACCTTACCTCCGAAAAGGAACAGATGGTCGCGATCGGATCAGAGCTCGAATGACTGTTTGGGCTCGAGCACCAAAACACCAAATTGTCGGCCAATAATGTTCGCTCACAATCGGGCAACTTTGGAGAATGAATTCTCGAAAACGACCATCCTTGCCGATTAACCGCGGCTTTTGAACGACGTGAAACAAGTAGTATGTGATGTAGATTATGAAAAGAACTGTCAGGAGAGGTAACCACTGCCACTGATAAAGAATATGTAGAAACTCTTGCAAGGAAAGCATCTTGACAACAACCAATTTGCTATTTTCCATTCATTTGCCGCGGAAAACTGCGAACGAACGGACTTTGAACTTTATGCAACTATCAATGTCAAGCGGGGGGGGGGGCGGGGTGGCGGGCAACCCACGGGAATTAATTTGACTGTGGCGTATATCCCCAGTGTGGGGATTTTGATCGGACATCGTGCATTTGATCTGTAGAAGGGAAGTAAACCATTTGTCTCTGCTAATTTTGACAACTCTTTTTCACCCGGTGGTGGGGATTTTGAAATGTCTCGGACTTGATACTGATAGGAACTGATAGGTGCATTAGTAGTGCCCAGTGAATCCTGTGTATCACGTTCAGAAAGGACCGAGACGAAGGAGACTGGAACGTGGCATGGGTAGAAAAAACAATGGTGAAAGTCGAGATTTCTTTGAATATTGTTCGTAGTTCACGGTAATCTACAGCGAAAAAGGACGGTTTAGAAATTTAGAATATTGTCTTTCACGATGACTGAGTTGTTCAACCATTACGAACAACAGTTTGGCAATATTAGCGCAGAAATCACAGCCAGGATATGCAAGATTCCCAATCTTCACGGATGTCAGTTTCGTGATCAAATTCGATCGACTTTAATTTGTCATTCTCGGTTGTTTTTCTGTGTTGAACTTCGTACATATTGAAAAGAAAGTGTTATTTTATTTCCAGCTGCCAAAAAAAGCGCGGTTAGTGAAGTGGAAAGATGTTTCGACGAAGCTAGAGAATTGGTGAGGGAAACTTGCTTTATTATTGTGTCAAATTAAAATTGATTGAAATTCAGTTTATATCACAAGTTTGAATTGATCTTGTTGGAATATGTTATTCTGTTTTTTTTTAAAGGAACTTCTTCTTCCCGGTGCACATGGACAATTTATAGACTTAAAAAATGCCCAAATTTGCATCTTTCAGAAAACACCTTTTTTTTATATAGTAGTACATGTACAACTATTTCTTTAATTCTTAAATGAATATTGAACTGATTATCCTAAATAAGAAGCAAATTTAGAAAATGGTGTGAAGCTAAAGAAAATAAATGACAGAATATGTCGGCACCATAAGGTCTACACTGTGGTCACACTTGGGGCATTGTTAATCTAGCATGGCATGACAACCAGTGTGAACATAGCTTATATTCATGGTTTATCATAAGGTCGAGATGCTGTCCTTGGGTCAGGTTAGTCTTGACACCAGTCTGTGCAACATTGTCACAAGCATTTTGTGTTAAAAAGGGATTTTTTTCTGATAGATTGAGCAAATGGAGCTAGAAGTTAGAGAAGTTTCAGGAGAAGAAAAATCAAAATTGGGGCACAGACTCAAAGCTTACAACAATGAAATGCAGAGATTTGAACAGGATTTGGTAAGAGAGGACTAAAACAAGAATTTTATAAAATGTCTCATTTACGTACTATGTATCAAAGTCGGGGGATGAGGGGGTGAGATCATCTTGAGGGAGAAAGAAATAGGGAGATGGAATTAATGCCACGATTTTACACCCAAGCAATTAACATCTGATAATATTATTGTGTTGTTAGCATGGGTAATTAATGAAGGTAGTTAATTAATTTCACACATGTTTTTGGAATTTTGACAAAACACAAGATAAATTTTTTCCTAATTTCATGAGTATACCAGTTGATTACCTTTTAATATCATAGGTGACAAATTACCCTTACAATCAGTTGGGAATTTGACTTGTTTATTGTATTGAGAAATTTTGCACTAAATGTTGTTGCGGCCAGGGCAGTTTCTAATGTCACATGTGAAATTATAAATTAATGCTGGAATTTCACATCAAAATTAAGGAGTAAATTATTTGTCATTGATTTATTATAAAATGAATGCTCACACAGGTCTATAGAGATACTAAACTAAAAAATTGTTAAAGTCCAGGAGATGATCAATTTTTCCTGGAAGATCTGGCAGTTCACTGACATAGATTTGATTAGAAGAGAGTAGCTTTATTCTACTCTCAAATCGTAAAAGTACTGCAACATTTACTTGTTGTGGTTCAGTTTTTTATTGCACATTTTGGAAGGTTCTTAAAAAGAATCACATGCTTGATTTCAAATTCTCCTTCACACTACCCTCCTTCCTCTGTACCTTATCCTACCCTATCCTCCTCAGACACTAATCCTACCCTACCCTCCTCAGACACTAATCCTACTCTGTCCCCCTCTTCAAGAATCCCATAAAACTGAACCCAGATGAATTTAACCACAACATGTATGTCTTGAGAGTTTGACAACCCATGTAAGAGTCTGGGAGATTGGAATGTTTCTTGGGGAGTTGACAGGTTTGTTTCTTCATTAAGTAACTTCAAGTTATTATGAGCAGCACACATATATGACATGTTGTTTTCTTAACTTGCAGAAAAAAGCTAGAGTTGCATTTTCAGATCAGGAAGGTAGAAATGAATTGCTTGGTGGGGAAGATTCTCATAACTCTGAAGATCAGGTAGGTTTTTACCCAAACCACCATCATTTTTTTTCTCAACAGTTGATCCAGGATTTAGTAATTAGTAATTATTTAGTAATTAGAGGGTTGTACAGGGGGGTTCTCCAGCATGGTTCACGACCTGAAAAAATAGAAGATCACGGATATAATAATTTTGTTTTCCCGAATCACGTACAACTGTAAATAAGCAAGTAAGATACTCTTTTTAATAACCTGTTCTTACACTAGAAACAGTGTTTGAAGAAAGCAAAATCATGAATGGCCAATTAGTGCAAATCTCATACCTAAGTCACTCTGCATAGATGACTCTAAACATTTGGAGGACTTGCATCTCAAAATAATGTAGAATAGAGTGGTAAATCATGAATATTGGTTAAAAATTCAGGTTCTTCACAGGTCACACAAAACCTTTAGGTCACAAGTCACAAAGAATAATTTCCTAACTTCTCGTTTCATAGAAAATGAAATCAGCTAATCACTCATCAAGGGAATACCCCTGTATGACCCTCTAATTAGATTGTATAAAGTAAAATCAGGGAGAAGTGAATAGGGTGAATGATTTCAAAATTTGCTAAGCTTACAGCATGACAAGTTTCTTAGTTAAATCTTTAACACAATTCTCAATTCTGATTAGTGCACCACTTTTTTGTGAGCTAAGCTAGTTTCAAGGTCCCATTTCTATTTAGCGCCAGCATAAAAGGATTCTTTAAGATCTTACAGGATCCTATAAGGTATTTCAAACAGGATGGACTGCTAAAAACCTGTTATGTCTTTAAGTTTCTAACTTGCCTTGGTTTATTTTATTAACCACTGTGTTCTACATAGAGGGCCAGATTGTTGGACAATACTGAAAGAGTTGAACGGTCTGGAAGACAACTAGAGGAAGGTTATAAAATGTGTGTAGAGACAGGTAAGGCTGTTGTAGGTATGAACATGGAATTTTCTGGTGCTGTTCTATCTTTTCATACAGTTTTTGATATTTCACACTTGATATCATATTTCACACTCCGCACCTCACAGTTCACCTTTCGCAGTTTAAATTTCTCACTTCACACTTCACACTTCACATTTTTGGTTCACATTTCATACTTGTCTAAGATTCCATCAAAATTGAAACTTATTTTGATATAAGGTGTGATCAAATTTCTACCTCCAGCCAGAATGGAACTTATGAAGTGTATGATTTTCATTCTTATCTCAGAACAAATAGGAGTTGACATCATGAATAATTTGCACAGAGACAGAGAAGTCATAGAGAGAGCAAGAGAGAGAGTAAGTTCACAAGGATAAATCAGAAAATATTAGTCTGATTTCAATTTGAGTTAAATCACTATCAGTATAATTTGTGTTTTCATTGTCATTGCAGACGAGGGGAACTGACAAGAACCTGTCAAAAAGCTCTAGGATTTTAACAGGAATGATGAGAAGGCAAGTGTATGCACATTTACTTGTTTTCTTGTGTCTCTCTGTAGTAGATTATGTCTGTATTCGAGCCAAGTGGCCCATCAGGTAAGGTAAGGTAAGTCTGCATACTGGCCAAGTGGCCCATCAGGCCGGAGCTTATCCCGGTTTCCTTAGCATTAAGCAACTAGGAGTATTTCTACTCCCCCCTGGATGGGATGCTAGTCCATCGCAGGGTTACCCCCCAGCATTAAAATCGCCAGTACCCATTTATACTCCTGGGTGGAGAGAGGCAATGTGAGAGTAAAGTGCCTTGCCCAAGAACACAACACAATGTCCCCGGCCAGGGCTCTAGGGTGAACTTGAGGTATTTTTCTTTTCTTTTCTTTTATTTACCGTACTTGTTTATTTATTAGTGTGCATTTATGTTATTAAGATATGATATTAAGACTGGGCTTCCTGTAAAGTAACTTTTTAGCTAAGTTGAGAAGTCATGTTAAATGATAATTTATTATTATAAGGAATTACTTTTCAGATGGACAAAAATTTTATATTAATGTAATTGCTCATTATATACCATCTGTAATGACATTATTTTTTTTTCAGGGTAATCCAGAACAGGATAATAATGGCTGTTATCTGCCTTGCAATACTGGGAGTTATTGGACTTGTTATATACTATGCTGTCAAATAATGTCAGTCAGCCTTATTCCCTCTTACAATCACTTCTTGGCAAATTAATTTCATTTGATGTATAGTAAATTGACTGAATTGGGTCACAAAAGACAACTGATACTCTAAGAATGAAAAAAAAACAAGTTGATTCCATTACATTCTATTCTTAAAGATATGTTATTATGATGGTTGGTCCAGAAATATCCATCCCCCTCTAGGGGCCTTTTTTTGAAAGGTTAAACTTCCATCCTACCCCCCTTCTCAAAATACTTAAGAAAATATTTCAGTTACCCATCTATTCCTTATAGATTCCAATAACCATTTTGGAGTGGGTATGGATATTTCATTAAAATGTGTAATTCATTATATATTTTTTTCTAGTTCAGTTGCCCTAAACATATGATAAGCCAATTATGGGGGATATCTGAGATTAATCCATCAAATGTTTCCGCTCACACTCCGTTGGTCTAAACATGTCACATGACCAAATATTCCTCAGCCAAGACTGGTGAATATCCAAGGATTTTCCTCAATTTTCAAAACCCCGCAAATTGTGAAAAATAGTTGAAGGATGATAAACAGAGTAGCCTCCATTTGGCATTAAAATGTGCTCGGAGGTTTGTCATTGGACATTATCTGTGCCTTGGAGCTCACAGTTTTCCTTGAGGTACACTTCTCAAAATAGATGAAGTACACAGACAAATATCCAAGAATATTTTTTGTCAATTGGAGACCATTGTTTATTCCCCAAGTTATATTTTATTAAACTTCACATCTTCTTCATAAATTGTTTAATTGAATAGCACTTACTGTTTTGAACAAACTAGCATAACAGGAACAAAATTATCATTTCTTAACTACTATATTACACAGCTTTTTAGAGAGATCTCATAAACAGAAAGGCAGTGACTTAACACAGAAATATTGATAGAAGAATAATTCCACCTGTCTCCCCTCTAGGCATCAGAAATATACACAGATTGTCCTTTGTCCTTGTGCATGTTACCCATTTTCTAGAATTCACAAGTTTTAAAGAGTGAATTCATAGAAAAGATAATGTTCATGGACAAATGACTAAGCACGTAAATTGACGTTTTGCAATAGGTATAGGTTCAGGCAATCCTTAAAATCTGTACTATTTGGTGACATTTTTTTAATACTTTGATCTGGCAATTATGCTAAGTGTCCTTAACAATATTATTATTCATGTGCATGCATTGGATATGACATGGTAGATAGCCAACAAGGTGCATAGTGCCGAGTTGTATAATCGTCTCATATCCAACAAGCATGAGTGGAATAACTGTTTTATTAAAAACGCCTCCAAAATATAGAAAACTAGACTAAAATATAGCTAAAAACACCATAAAGAAATCACACATGGGCTTTCAATATTTGTAGATAATGTTGTAATCGCTAACAACCCATTATGGCGAAGCCAATGAAAACTCTCTAATAGGCCATTTTACAGTTGTGTGCTTAATTACCTGGCCATAAATGCAAGCAAGGCTGAAGGTGACCTTGCTTTGATACAGACCTCTCTGCTTTTCTCATTTAAACTAGTTAGCATCAGTAAGAATAACTTGATGTACACAACAAAAGCAGTAACAAGGTCACCTCCAGCCTCGCTACCATTCAAAGGCCAGGTCACAAAGCAGATGTCTGTAATAAAACGGTCTTGCATTATCCAATGATCATTTTTTTTATATAAATATTATTATCCAACTCCAGTCCGTCAGGTTCAAGTAATGAAATTTTTATTTAGTGGAATTAAATATTAGATGTATATGTATGATGTATGATCATTTATACCTGCCTTAATCAGTTAGTTCCCATTAAGTTTTGTTGTATCGCAAGCTAGCGTAGGCTTAGTTACCATTCCTCCAATGCAGAATTTCTCTATGGCTTAACACCAGGCTAGGTTACCAAGTGCTGTTCCTCAGAGGCTGCGCTTCTTCTGGTCAGCAACAAGAATCAGGGCCTCTAGGCGGGTCCACACTGCGCTGGAGAAATCTGAAAACTCAGCTTTATTTCTACGATTAGGCGTACCGTTTACCGCTGGTTTACGTTATTTTCCTGTCCTAGTTCTGTTTGTTGCGTTTTCAATTTTCTCTGGTGTAGTGTGGACAGAAGATGGATGCGTTTTCAGCTTTTCTGGCGTAGTGTGGACAAGGAGCCAGCCCCGGGGAGCCAGCATAAGTCACAATGGTTACTCTCTCTACACCTAATCTGGAACCGTTGTTAAACTTATTGCTTTCGCCACTATGCTTTCGCACAGACAAACGACACACAGAATTTTCTGGTTCCAGATTTTAATTTCGTCCAGAACCTTTGAGCATTTTTGGTCACCGACGACGCGCAGGCCCTGGGGACGACACTGGGTCAGAGGTGATTCTTCAACCTCGTTCCCAGGGTCCTCTCTCTACTTCGAGAAGTAGAGAGAGTACCCTGGGAACGAGGTTGGTGATTCTTGAACATAACGTAACTAACTCAATTCTTATTGCTGACCCAAAGAATCGTCGTCTCTAGGGATGAGAGTTGAGAAGAAAAGTCTGAAGTTTGGTCTCAAGAGAACAACGGGAACTGAGCCTTTGATTAACTTAGTGATATACAAAATTTGCATCAGATTTTATTTATTCTAAATTAAAGTAGTTTGTCAGACCATTTTAGAGTACCGCTGACTTTGTTATGTAGCAAACTAGAGACAAATATGCTCTGTTTAAAAAACTCAAGTATCATATTCTGACTAGTGACACAATCTCCGGTAAGCAACCAGCCAAAATGTCAAACTAGTCGTTTACGAGAGCTTGGAACATATCAGGTTTAAATTTTGTTTCATTAGCATATGTTAACTGCTAAGGCTAACCCCATTTTTCCGGTTTCAGGTTTCATTTTTCAGGTTTTCAGGTTTTATTCTTGTGAAAAGTCAATTTCTCAAAAAATCACCTTATTTTCCAATTTCCGCACTATTATCTGTCAAGTGGTCACTTTCAAACTTTTAGCTCAAAAAGTGGTCGCTTACGCTGATTTCCGTTTCGTAAACGGTCCATTCCATTTTTAACGGTCGATGCCATCATTGGTAACCAAGCCTTTCAGAATGAACGTTGCCATATCTCTTTTAATTTAGGCCTGGAAAAGGTAGAAACTGGTTATAATTTGTTGATGGAGTAAAATGCACTCACCAAATGTTTAATTGATCATATTCATACTGGTTTGCTTGCAGTTAGCTCTTATTTGATGTTTGGGGCAACTTAAGAATGTCAGGTTTTATAATTGAATTTTGGGGAGATTTGGCGGCTGAACCTGGTAGTGTAGTGGTATAAGAGGGATGTCAGGAAGCAGAGGTTCCTGGTTCGATACTTGGTGGTTACTTGCCAATTTTCCTTTTTCTTTAATTTAGTAGAGAAAGATTCGTTCACAGTTAAAAAAAATTTTCTAAGTTTCGCGAAAATGGCATCGACCGTTTACGAAACGGAAATTTGCGTCGCTTACAAGACTTACAAGAGGTTTTAAATGTTGTGATATGACTGGGAAACTTTTGGTATTTTGGAAAACTGGTCGCCGAGAAGCGGTGGCCTCAACCGGAGGTTCGACTGTAGTTTTTCCCTGACTTTGGCTCGTGAAGAATTTCTCTTTCTCCATTTTCTGCTTCTTGTTACTTCTTTTTGGCATCTGCCTTCTGCTTTGCTGTCAATTGGTAACGTTCGATTTTGAGAAGAAGTTGTATATTAATTATAAAGTCAACGAAAATCAAGTTATTTACACACCTGATAATGATGGCCTTTGGCTCGGAAATATGCTCGGATATTTGTCCACGGCTGTTCCGAGAAGGGGGGTAAGTTTCTAAAGAAACTGTGGTGCTGCGTCGGTGGGAGTATTAAAAGATAATTTGGTTTTATCAACTGAGTTGATAATGTGAATTAGCCACCGTAAAGAGATTCAGAAGCTGACGAGCGCTAGCCCTTCGTCGGAGCGAATCGAGGAATTGTGGGTTGTGTGTGGTTTATATACAGAAATATGGAGCTACGCTATTGGTTGGTGCCTGGCAACGTGAAAAACAGAATAAATTAGTTAAATGAAAAACGTTCGTTGATACCGTGAGGATTAAGAGTGCCGATTTGAAAAATAAATTTTTGTTCTAGAGTTTTGTGGCTTTCTGTGCTTCCTTGATGTCCGGAGAGGCCGCAGACTGTCATATGTTGCGTAGAATGATTCGGCAGATTAAAGTGTCTAGCGACCGGTTTTGATGCGTTTTTGTCGTCTTTCTCTACGTCGCGAAGATGTTCTCGAAATCGGTCGCCTGGTCGTCTACCTGTTTCGCCGATATATAACTTTTTGCAATATATTGGAGACAAATGGAGGCTCCAGTGTTAAGCATCCTTCAAATGTTTTATGTATCACGCGCAGTTTTGAAAATTGGCGAATATCCGCGGATATTCGGTCACGTTACTCGTTTAGACCAATGGCTTGCAAGCGAAAATATTTGATGGATTATAATTAACAATTATCCACCATTTTCACCAACACTGGGGTGAATAATTGTTTTAGTACTATACCACAAGCTGAATAACTAGTGGACCATAGAGTAACTTCATTTGTGACAATATACCGACAAAAGCCATTTTGTTTTCCTTCGGCTACTCGGAAGTGAATAGTACTTGGCTAGTCACCTCCGAGCTAGCCAATCAGCGTGCACGAAAACTACTATTCGCTTATGTGGTATATACTAATTTATGATCACAGGCTGACGGGAACGTCACTTGACGACGGAACAAATACCCTGGCCCAAATATGGTCGAATTAGAACAGAGTCCAGGCTATTCCGCGTGCCCTCCAGTCGTCGTCTGACGTTCCCATCCAGATGGCGATGCTAAATCAACCTAATGATAGTTGCAGCACGTACGTACTTCCTTTTGAGCACCGACTATCATGCTTGCAAACAGGCTCCCAATTGGGTTAAGTGCGAGCTAGCCGAATGCGGTCTAGGGCGAATGGGTGTAGCGTTGCAGTTGTGTCCTGCGTGGCAGATATGTCTTAAACGTTTTGACCAATTGTATGTGTCGTTGTTTCTTCCAATGAAATTGCGTTGTGACAGTGTCTTCTTAGAACGGAGATCAGTTACCAGTCTTATGGCTGCGTATTATTAGATAGAACCCATGATATGATTGGCTCAGTATATCCTATTACGTCAGAGGACATGTCTGCCATATAGGACATAACTGCAACGGTACAAATGGGGAGAGCAGAGAGTGGTCTGGTGATGAGGGAGACTTCATGATAATCGTTATCGGTGATAGCTTTTCCCAGTTAACCAGCCGTATGACAGTTCATGATAGTTAGGAGAGAATCAACTATCATGTACTATCGTGTGCCATTTGACCACGGCGTTAAGTTTATGGCTAAATTAAGATTTGTATGTGCAGGGGATGGCCGGGAGCAAAGTGGATGAGTCCCTGTCAGAGGAATAATCGCTGGGGGGTTTTTATCTAGCGAGGCGAGATTGACGACCTGCTGCAGGTGTGTCCTCTATGCGGGCTTAATGTTGACACTGCAGAACTGGTTTGCCAGTTTATTTATGTTATATGTTTTTAGTAGCTATTACAATTAGCATAAATCGTTGAAGGATTTCGACAAATTGAAATGAATTTGGCATGGCTTATAGCCCCAAGAACGGAGAGAAATAGATGGCAAACGTCATGTGAAGTCAGATTTCATTCTCGATGTGAAACTATAACTACTTAATTTTTGGTTTTGCCACTTAAATTCAAAATCAATCTCAGTTTGTGTTTTTTTGGCCCCGTGAATTAAGATTAACGTATATTGTTAGAGGTGTCTCACCTCCGAGCGATGTAGCGCGTTCGGTTGAAACTGCAGATACCCAAACACCATATCAAAATAAAGCGTTTAGAGGTGATTATTAAAATATACGAAGAATTTTGAAATAAAAAGAATCGTCGATTTTTTCACTACCTCTGAATGCGAGCGTCCGAATCACCTTTTGAAAACTACAATTCGATCGAATTTTGTTTTCCGCTTATTTAATTTGTTTCTCAGTTTCCGGGTCCAAAGCGTCGCATAAAAAGCGTTTACTCAATTTTGATGGAACGTAGAAAAAAGTATGAAAAAACATATTTGGAAATAAAAAATTCGCGACACGTTTTTGTTGTTTATTTGTCAAACTAGCTACTGTCCAAATTTGAGGGCAACGGCTAACAAATTTCCTTTGACTTGTAGCTTTTCTAAGGAGGGAGTGAACAGGGGTATAAGAACACGCCGATCCGTACCTTTTTTCGCCAAATCCGTCGATCCGCCAATATCTTTGTTCAAATTCGAAACCACAACCACATCCGGAAACAAGAGTGTAAAAGTTTAAAGGTAAACTGGTAAGTGTGAATGTCATAGTTAATTTCGCATAAATAGTAAAGAAGGCAACATGCTTGATGACTATAACATAGTCCAATTCCAAAAACAGTCTCACAACTGCGTTTAATTAAATAAGCTCGCTCGCAAAAAGAAATAATTTGGATGAAGCCATTAACATACTGACCAAGGCTGAAGAATCATCTATGATCCAAATTTCGCTTAGGACACAAGATCCGAACATAAAGACAGGCGCTATCCGGAATCTGCGTCAAACTTCACAGCTTATCCACGAATCCGCTCGATTTACCGCAAAAAATTCACAGTCCGAGCTCTTTTTAAGGCCAAATCCAACGACTCGCGTAAACCTACTTACCCCCTGGTTCCATAAGGGACTCCTATGATGATTCGGACGCCCGCATATGAAGGTCGTGAAAAATTCGACATTTCATTTTATTTCAAACTTCTTGGTATGTTGTAATAACCAGCTCTAAAAGCTTAAATTTGATATAGGGGTTTAGGTTAAACCGGACTCGCAGCATCCCTTGGACGCGAGACACCTCTAACTGAAAGGTACTGGTATGTATGCGGTACGTTTTCTTAATATTTGCGGGTTTCTTTGTATTTGATCATAAATTTTACATGACAGGAATGACTTCAAAATGAAGTCTGATAACTAGGTTCCGTGTAATAAGTCTCCTATTACAGTCTTTCACCCATGCCACTTCCGTCTAAGATCAAACCAGTATTTATTTTTGATTCATTTAATATTTAGATTGAATTTTTAAATTCCCGCTCCCCGATTTGTTTCAGATTAGAAACAAATTTATTTAATTCATGATTCCAAATCCGAAAATTCATTCTTAGCTTTAGCATCCTAACATCATCACAAGAAGTGTGTAGACTGATCCTCTCTAAGGAACAAAGGTATAAAATGTCATTTTCTGTCTTTTAAATCTATTGGTGGTTTTCACAAATGCACGCCACACAAGTAAGCTTAATTATCATGCAAGTAAAAAATAAAATCGCTTACCATTCAATAAATTCAGTCAAGAAATTGAAATATCGTAGAAAAGTAATAAACAACGTGCCAAACTTTCGGGTATGTGCGATATTCCGAACTCGAGTTATTCGGCAAAGGGTATCACTGAAAATTATAGTGTTTAGTATGGCGACGCCCTGAGGGACTCCAGAAGTTATACACATGGCGTTTGGAGGCGTTTTAGAGCGATTCTAGCGAGATTTAGCTTCCCTGTATTCCTCTCTCTATATAATTCCTCTAAAACGCCTCCAAACGCCATGAAAACAGAAGTTATACACACAACAAGAAAAGATAAGTCGATTTTATTATTTCCCTTATTTTGAACTATTCTGCACGATCGATATATTTCCCATACAAACTCTTATAATAACGCTATTACGCAATGTCATGTTAACAATGCCCAGAGAGCTTGGGCTACCTGTGGTGTTAATTACTGTCTCCGTGGATATAGTTCGCTTCTGATTTACTATAATCTTCCAAAAGTAGTGACTCCACGAAAGTAAAGTCAAATGGCCGCTAATAATTCCCGAAAATAGCGAGCTAACCACAACACCCTCTTGCATCCTCCGAAATTAGTGTCTCGGACACCCAGCTTTTAATAGTAAATTTATTTTTCCAATCAATAGTCAAGTGAAAGTTTATACGTACGAAAACTTGATTTAAAGCACTCTACAATAAGGAAAGATATATTTCTCATTCCACGAAGCATTGTGAATTGTCAACTTGTTCTCCCCTGGTCAGTAGGAGCTTTAATTTAGATTGGACTACGGATACGAAATTGAGTACGAGTACGATGTTCGAATTTCAAAGCAGTGACATTTCCAGAGCCCTCCTTCTTCATGTTGGTTTTAGGTAGAGAGTACCTAGCTCATGTGATGAAATGGGTATGTGTTGTTATAATGTAAAGCCTGAAAACTAGAATTGAAAAGTCGTACTCGTACTCAATCTCGTACTTGTAATCCAATCTAAAGCTCTCTAGTAATCTTGCGCCATGTTAAACAAAATCCTTAATAAAATTTGCATTAAGTAACAGGAACATACTATAAGAAACTGTTATTCAAATTAGTATCATTTTTAATTTGAATGTATTTAAATAGCTTTTAATTGAAAACTCGACTATCCCACTGGGATACTACAGACTAGCGTTGCAGTGGCTCGTAAAGCACAAAACGTTTTGATGTCCAACTACAGTTGAATCCCTATTAAGGTGATTTATTATTAAGATCCCGCCATAGATTTCCGATGAAACTTGGTATGGTATCATTACAGTACAAGGAGATGTTAAAAACGTAATAAAAAGAGGGGGTCGCCATGCTTGTTTTCATGCCACGATGTTGACAAATATGGCTATTTAGGCGACGTTTGGTTATCTCAGTGCGCAAATAAGCTCCATTATTTTTCAATGCGGCCTGTTATATCACACAGAGTTCGACTTTCTTTGATTTCTTATACATCTACCCCCCAGAAAAAATGGCTTCAAATACCCTGCATTATTAATTGTTATTTTATCCTTTAAAGGAAACATAATTTGGACTTGCTCTATTGGGCCCATTACGTCTCTATCTGTAGCATTTATTTCATTTGCCAAAAAAGTAGCCATAGATTTCTGTCATTTTTTTCTCAGTTATTGCGGATATTGTTCTCATCGAATTTATAAAATAAAAAGTGGGGGTCACCGTGCTCGTTAAAGAGAAAAAGAGCTTTTATCTCGCTATCAAGCTTAGTTTGAGGGAAACCTCTTATGTTTTATGCGCGCGCGCGCTCATATGCGCGCGCTGATGACGCAAAAATCGTGCGCAGTAGGAATGCGCAATGCAAAACCGGCTCGGGAATCACCTTAAGCGGCCAGTCAAGTTTTTCTTTTTGTGCTGGCGTCCAGTTCTCTCGCAATTCAATTCCCGCCTTCAACCGTCGAATAAACTACGAAAAAATTGAAGTATGTAAACTGTCTAAAGATCAATAGTGTCGTGATTCAATAAACTCAAAATATAACATTTTAACGTCTGTCAGGTGACAGCTTCCACATAGAACGGAACAGAAACTTATAAAATATGCTTGTTTGAAAATCAAATTTTGTTTGTAAAAATGAGCAGGAATTGTTAGCGTAAAGCTATAAAATAAAATCTCCAAAGGCTGTGGCTTGTTGTTATAGCAACCATTTTAAGGAAAACCTTTCTTTAGCATATTTAAACAGTACCACCTTAAGGAATGGGTCTAGCCATCCCTGACTATGGCTCCTGGTCTATGGCTTTCCTGGTCTGGAAAGGAGCCCGCCCTCCTCCCCCGAATTCTCTTCTCGGGTAGGTTACACCAGACACTAGAGAGCGGCGGAAATCCAGCCTAGCAAACAACATGCAATTGGATAAATAGGATACTCGACGAAGCGGCATGAATGAGTAAATGTTCAAGCGTAACTCTTGTGTTATAATATCTTGATTATTTTATTTGTTTTTGTTGACTTGTAACTGAGTACGATTTGATGTTGCGGTACAAAGCCCGAGCTGAAACGCCCTTAAATCGTGTAGTTTTTTCTGACATGGCTTAACCATGTATTTCCTGTATTCGGGACAGTTTTTGTCTGTCAGGCAGTCTCCTTATCGCGACAACGACGTGATCTTCTGTTTTATCTGAGGTCATTACCATGTGCATTTAGTAGGACGATCGGTTAACCAGCAGGTTACTTTACTTCTTGCTGGAGCTACACCATGCTGACGAGACCAACCAAGTCGACGCGGGTTGCAATTCTTGGCTTTCAGTTTTCATTCTATCATGTCGTTGTCGCGTTGAGCTTTCTACGTAGTAATCAGCCTCGCTTCATTTTTAGGAAAAAGGCCAAATTAGATCCAGAGAAAAATGTCCAAAACATCACAAACAAGTCAGACCCATTCCTTGATCAGTAGGTGAGCACTGACAAACACAGTCTAGACATGAAGAGCCCACCCATGTGGTAGCAACATTTAAGAAATAGAAAACATGTACTGTGTTTCTATCGACACCAGTGGAAGTTTCAAAGTTTGCGAAAACGAGCAATGCTGTGGGAACACAAGCCGCAGGCGAGTGTCTCCACAGCGCTAGCTTTTTCGAGTTCTCCCAAACTTTCACGAGTGTTTGTATTAAACATATTAGAATATGAGCTCGATAGTCGACGAGGGCGAATAGAAATCGAGAGCGAATAATCTAATTGTTTTAGTATAAAGCTACAAGTCGTTCAAAACTTTATCTAAATCCTCTTAACAGACACTTCGAAAACGCTAAGAAGCGGCCGTCATTTTGCTAACAAGCTCACACTGCTACGCTACTCACTCTTATCAGAAAACGGCATTCGTGATAGAACGCGAGTAGATTTATTCTATTAAAAACTCGATAGAAACACGGCACATGTTTCCTACTTCTTACTTAAACTAGAGCGAGGGATTGTATCTCATAATTCACAGTTCTTAAAAGAACTGTTTTTACGAATTTCCGTTTTTTATTTCGAAAAAGCCGCTCAGCCCCACGAACTTTATAGAGCGTTTTTTGCTCCCCGAGAGTAACGAACCCTCGAAAGAAAATACAATGTAGCCACAAAGAACTACAAACGCTGCTAATTCCGACAGAAACGAGGGCCGTCATTACTTTCGGAAGTTTACGGTGCATCTAAAATGAGTTGATTGGTCTTCCGGCCTATGTCTGGATTAAAGCAGTTTCAATTGAGCCCGTGCTTTAAGTGTGCAAAACCAAAACCAAACCAATTACTTACCAATTAGACTACGCAGCCAATCTGAAACCATAGTAAA